>JAGFNQ010000036.1:0-66650 GCA_024364735.1 Boesenbergia rotunda | reverse complement strand
TCTGAAGCTTTTGAGAAATTCAAAGAGTTCAAAAATAAAGTAGAGAAACAGCTTAGCAAAAGTATTAAGATACTTCAATCCGATCGGGGTGGTGAATACTTAAGTCAAGAGTTTCAAGATTATCTTAGGGACAATGGGATATTGTCTCAATGGACTCCGCCATATACACCACAGCATAATGGTGTATCTGAGAGGCGTAACCGAACCTTGATGGACATGGTTAGATCCATGATGAATCATGCAACTCTTCCAAAATACTTTTGGGGCTATGCGCTCAAGACAGCTGTTTACTTGCTAAACAGAGTCCCGACCAAGGTAGTCTCTACTACTCCATATGAGACGTGGAATAGTAAGAAACCTCACTTAACTCACCTTAAGATATGGGGTTGTCCTGCTTATGTGAAGCGGACTGTATCAGACAAATTGGATGCTAAGTCTGATAAATGTCTCTTTATTGGATACCCTAAGGAAACAAGGGTTACTAATTCTATCATCCCTTGGAACAAAAAGTGTTTGTTTCAAGGCATGCTGTATTTCTGGAAAAAGAATTTCTTTTACAAGAAAACAGTGGGAGTAATATTGAACTTGAAGAAGTTCAAGAAACTCCAATAGACATTACAGAGACACCTAGTCTAGACCCACAACCAATAACTCATAATGATGAGCTATCAGTTGAACCTAAAACAACACCACTACTTCGTAGATCTGATAGGACACGTAATATTCCAGAGAGATATGGATTCTCGTAAGTGAATCGAACGACATGTTACTCGTTAGCGATGACGAACCTATCAGTTATGATGATGTTCTGAAAAGTTCAGAAAGGGACAAATGGCTTAAAGCCATGAAGTCGGAAATGGATTCCATGTACGAAAATCAAGTATAGGACTTGGTTAACCCACCTGAAGGGATTAAGCCCATAGGGTGCAAGTGGGTTTTCAAGAAGAAAACCGACATGGAAGGTAATGTTGTTACCTTTAAGGCTAGACTAGTGGCAAAAGGATATCGTTAGAAACAAGGAATTGATTATGACGAAACCTATTCGCCAGTAGCTATGCTTAAATCCATTCGGATGCTCCTGGCCATAGCAGCTCATTATAATTATGAGATATGGTAAATAGATGTGAAAACAGCTTTCCTTAATGGAAACCTGTTTGAGGATGTATACATGATACAACCTGAAGGTTTCACATCAGTTGATAAAACCAAAATATGCAAGCTTCGACGATCCATATATGGACTGAAGCAAGCATCCAGGAGCTGGAACATCCGTTTTGATGAGACAATCAAAGAGTTTGATTTCTCACAAAATCCTAACGAACCTTGAGTGTACAAGAAGGTTAGTGGGAGTGCAGTCGTATTCCTAGTATTATATGTCGATGACATATTGCTTATAGGAAACGATATATCAGTCTTACAGTCGGTTAAAATTTGGTTGTCCAAAACTTTCTCCATGAATGACCTGGGAGAAGCAACCTATATCCTTGGGATTAGAATCTTTAGAGATAGATCAAAATGGTTGCTTGGTCTTTCGCAGTCTACATATATAGACCGAGTGCTAAAAAGTATAGCATGTCGGAATCCAAGAAAGGTTATCTTCCCATCAGGCATGGGATCAACCTTTCAAAGTCTATGTGTCCACATACAGAAGACGAGAGGATTTGCATGAATAAGATTCCTTATGCATTCGCGATAGGATCTATCATGTATGCTATGTTATGTACTAGGCCCGATGTATCGTATGCTCTGAGCGTCACAAGCAGATACCAGTCTGATCCTGGAATGGATCATTGGGCGGCTGTTAAGACAATCCTTAAGTACTTAAGAAGAACTAAGGATGTGTTCCTAATATATGGAGAAGGAGATATGATAATACGTGGGTATACAGATGCCAGTTTCCAGACAGATAAGGATGACTCCAAATCTCAGTCCGGATACGTATTTACTTTGAATGGAGGCGCAATAAGTTGGAAGAGTTTCAAACAAGATACTGTAGCGGATTCTACCATGGAAGCGGAATATATTGCAGCTTCGGAAGCATCAAAGGAAGCAGTCTGGATCAAGAAGTTTGTCTCAGAACTTGGTGTGGTTCCAACCATTGATGAAGCAGTGCCGGTTTACTGCGACAACAATGGAGCTATTACACAAGCAAAGGAACCAAGGTCTCATCAGCGATCCAAACATGTGCTTCGCCGCTATCATCTAATCAGAGAGATTATAAGTAGGAATGATATAGAAATTGAGAAAATTCCCACTGAAAGGAATTTAGCAGATCCTTTAACTAAGGCCTTGCCTCAAAGCAAGTTTGAGGGTCATGTTAGAGCCTGTGGTATTGGATACCGTAGCGATTGGCATTAGGCCAAGTGGGAGTTTGTTAGTAATATGAGAGAAGTGTCCTAAGGCAATCGCCTTATGATTGTAATCATTTACTTTAATAAATTAATATTCACTATTTGAGTGTACATGTTTATGTATTTGATTGAGATCTTAAACTCATTCACTGAATATCCGCAATACAATTCACCGCATGAGAGAATTTGTGATGAATTCACACTAGTGATTATCTCTACATGTACAATTGTGAAGTATCGAAATTGTCCCTAGTCGATGAATTGATAAATACGGACACTATCAATTCTATTGAGACTAGCATGGGTTATTCTCTAATCAGCTGATTCTCACTGGCTGGTGACATTGCGATATCCGGAGATAAACATGAATGCTAGTTAAGGGAACTAGTTCATTGGAGTGACTAGCTGTAAAACTTCGTATGGTAATCTACATATAGATATGTCAATGAAGTTCTTACTACAGCTCAAGTGTGATGTTCCTTTAACTTGCGGTGTTCAAGAATCTTGGTCATGAAGACTTATACTTTGACATCTTAAGCAAGCATCTCCAAGGAGGTGTGGACCCAGGATGATTGGGTATAAGCCGAAGTGCCCGAAGATGTTTGAACAGCCTACAAAGGATTCACCACTCCTTGCGAGGAGATGTATACCCAAGGCCTATCGTCGGATTATTACTCGAAACCTCTGGCCAGAGCATCACATGATCAGAGTATGAATATCTCAGATACATGAGAGTAATTAGAATCCGTTGGACGAGAAAGACATTGCTTGGGCTAGGTGTGACGTAGTCAGCCTATTGGGGACTGACACACATTGACCATGTCCTGAACCAAGTGGGTATAAGATGGTGAAGGGAATGAGGAACGATTCATTAGAGCTGCTGAAGGGTTTCAGAATAATTTCTGAGGTCAACCGTTGATCTTTCGATTAATTGGGGATCATGATGTACTACTAGGTGCCACTCATGATCGTTCTATAATTGGTAAATTATAGACGGCCAACATAAATCGAAAGCCTATTTAGTCACACGCACTACGATTAATCCGAGGGATTTAAAACGAGTTGAAAATTAGATTTTCCGATCAAGAGAGATAAGTCGAATCTGAATTTTTCAGAGACGCATCGGAAGCATAAAATGGCTAAGTCTTTTAAAGACTTATTGGACGAATTAAATGAGTTTAATTCGTATAGTTTTAGCTTGGATTTGGCTGGCCAAAGAGGGTCCCCACCCTCTTTGTTTGGCCGGCCACAAAAAAAGGGGAAAACCGAAATTTTGGTTTAAATTATAAAATAAACCGAGCGTGATTTGTTTTATAAAATTATGGATAAAGAAATTTATATAAAGAAATTTATATAACAAAATTTATATAAAGAGATTTATTTTTCATGGAAATTAAAATGAACCATGGATTGGTTTATTTTATTTTATAAAGTCAATAATAGATTGATTTACCATGATAAAGAAATTTATATAAAGAAATTTCTTTCCATAAGAAAAGGGAGACAGGGTAATTTTTATCATAAATTAAATTATGATAAAAACTTGGCATGATGAAATAATGTTGGGACCGGGTGCATGTCGACAAGGATACGAGTTCGTAAAATTTAAAATTTTTACGTGCAGCGGAAGAGTTTGCATAAAATAATTTCTTAAATTATTTTAACTTCGTATCTAGCATGCATTCTTATGGTGTGTTGACATAATCATAAAATAAAACATTGCGGAATAGTAAACAAATTTACCAAGTACCTCTCGTAACTCGAAGTAAGGGACGAGATCCAACCGTAGCGTCCCTTGGAAGCTTCGCCTCTATTCGCGTCCACGCCGAGTTCTCTTCGGGATGACTTCACAAAGTCACGAGTTTTGTGCCGACGAGAACTACTAGATTCTCGGAAGGCACAACTAGAAGGACAAGAGAAAATTAGGAAAACTAACCAACGAAGTAACGGAATCGAATTCCGAGAAGAGAGGAGTCGCTATCCGCTTCTTCTTCTTCGCGTTCGGGTTCTTCTTCTTCTTGGTTGCTCACGCCAACTTCACCCCTTGGATGAAAGCTTGGTGCGCCGGCCCTAATCACAACAATGGGCGCCGGCCCTAAGGGAAGAAGAAGGGAGGGAGAAGAGAATAAAAGAGAGAGAGGGAGAGAGATAATTAATCTCTTGATTAATTGATGTTGTTGTTGTTTAAAGGGCTAGCCTTTGGGTCCTTTATATAGTAGCAACTCTTTGCTAAGTCTCCCTCTAAACGGAATTAGTTATAAGAAATTTATCCTATAAATTTTCTTAACTAATTATTCCGTTTAAACCAAGTTTTATTATAAACTAATTTATAATAAAACTAATTCTTCTTCTCTTTAAATTATGGAATAAATTTTATAAGAAATTTATAAACTTTCTTATTATGGAAAAATCAATTCATAATTGATTTTATAAAATTAAAATAAACCAATTCATGGATTATTTTAATCTTCCATAAAAGAATAAATTTCTATAAATTTTATTTATATAAATTTCCTTATACAAATTTATTTATCCATAATTTATAAAACAAATCATACTAGATTTATTTTATTAATTAAACCAAAATAAACTTGGTTTATTTCCTCTCTTGGCCGGCCACCCAAAGAGGGATAATACCCTCTTTGGCCGGCCCAAATCGATCCGAACCGGTCGCGAATTAAACTCATTTAATTCGCCCAAAAAGCCTTCAAAAGACTTAGCCATTTTTAGCTTCCATTGCGCCTCTGACTAACTCAGATTCGACTTGTTTCTCTTGATCGGAAAATCCAATTTTCAACTCGTTTTAAATCCCTCGGATTACTCGTATTGCGTGTGACTAAATAGGCTTTCGATTTATGTTGGCCGTCTATAATTAACCCATTAATTATAGAACGATCATGAGTGGCACCTAGTAGTACATCATGATCCCCAATTAATCGAAAGATCAACGGTTTGACCTCAGAAGAAATTATTCTGAAACCCTTCAGCAGCTTTAATGAATTGTGCCTCATTCCCTTCACCACCTTATACCCACTTGGTTCAGGACACGGTCTATGGTGTCAGTCCCCACTAGGCTGACTACGTCACACCTAGCCCAAGTAGTGTCTTCCTCGTCCTTTGGATTTCTAATTACTCTCATGTATTTAAGAGACTCGCACTCTTAACATGATATGCTCTGGCCAGAGGCTTCGAGTAACAATCCGACGATAGGCCTGGGTATACATCTCCTCGCAAGGAGTGGTGAATCCTTTGTAGGCTGTTCAAACATCTTCGGGCACTTCGGCTTATACCCAATCATCCTGGGTCCACACCTCCTTGGAGATGCTTGCTTGAGATGTCAAAGTATAAGTCTCCATGACCAAGATGACTTGAACACCGCAAGTCAAAGGAACATCGCACTTAAGCCGCAGTAAGATCTTCATTGACATATCTACATGTAGATTCCCATATGAAGTCTTACAGCTAGTCACTCCAATGAACTAGTTCCCTTAACTAGCATCCATGTTTATCTCCGGACATCCCAATGTCACCAGCCAGTGAGAATCAGCTGATTAGAGAATAACCCATGCTAGTCTCAACAGAATTGATAGTGTCCGTTTTTATCAATTCATCGACTAGGGATAATTTCAATACTTCACAATTGCACATTAGAGATAATCACTAGTTGTGATCCCATCACAAATTCTCTTATGCTGTGAGTTGTATTGCGGACATTCAGTAGATGAGTTCAAGATCCCAATCAAATACACAAAATATGTATACTCAAATAGTGAATTATCATTTATTAAAATAAATGTTTACATCATAAGGCGATTGCCTTAGGACACTTCTCTCATATCACTAACAAATAATTCATTGAAAAATTTATATGATAAATTTCTTATGAAAATTTATTCCATAAAAAGGAGACTTGGCGATTGAGAGGCTACTATATAAAGGAACCAAGGCAAGGCTTGGAGATAAATCTAAGAGATCTAGAAATAAGCCCTCTCTCTCTCCTTCTCTCCCTCTCCCTCCTCTAGTGCCGCCGGCCCTAAAAGGAGGACCCCTTTGTTGCCGTGAGCTTCATCCACCAAGCAGCTGCCGAAGAAGAAGAAGAAGTGGGCGCAACTTCTTCCTTCCTCCCGGAATCTTGATTCCGTTCTTCGTTTGGTGGTTAGTCTTCGCATCGCTCTCTTGGTATTCTTGTCGTGCATTTGGAGAATCTAGTAGTTCTTGTCGGCATGAAACTCGTGGCTTTGCGAAGTCATCCCGAAGAAAACTCGGCGTGGACACGAAGGCGGAGCTTCCAAGGGACGCTTACGGTTGGATCTCGTCCCTTCCTTCGAGTTACGCGAGGTATTAAGTAAATTAGTTTACTTTCTGCAAAATTTTAATATATGATCATGTCTACACAATATAAGGTTGCATGCTTGATGTGTGGTGAAATAATTTGGGAAATTATTTATGCTAAATCTTCCGCTGCACGTAATAAATTTTAAAATTACGAACCCGCATCCATGTCAACATGCACCCGGTCCCAACACTAAGCGTGCCTTGTTTCTAATGATTTCTCCCTTATGGTTCAATTTATTTTTGAAGACCCATTTGGTTCCAATGATGGTGGTCTTCTTAGGTCTAGGGACTAAGTCCCAAACTTGACTTCTTTCGAATTGACCTAGTTCATTTTGCATTGCTATGATCCAATCGGGATCATTTAATGCTTCATCAATTTTTCTAGGTTCAATTTCGAAAAAGTAGGGCAACTTCATTAGCCTCATTCCTAAAGAATGATCTAGTTCTTACCCCATGATCGATGTCTCCAACAATTTGGTCTTGGGGATGACTAGAGGCTAATCTAGTTTGCCTAGGTGTTGGTGGTGCTTCTTGAATGGGTTCACTATATACAATCTCAGCCTCAGGATCCAGCTGATCTATGGGTTGCCTAGGCTCACCATCATCGGATTCATCACCATCAACAACATTTGGACTTTCATTCAAACTTAGTCTCCTAAGTTCGAATTGGACTTCATCTTCTGGTTGTTCATTGAGTTTTGGAATTTCGTCAAAGACAACATCAGAAGACTCTTCAACCAATCTAGATTTCTTGTTGTAGACTCGGTAGGCATTGTTAACTAGGGAATACCCGACTAGCATCCCTTCATCAGCTTTTGCCGTGAACTTTCCAAAGTGATCCTTGGTGTTTAGGATGAACACCTTACAACCAAACACTCTAAGGTGTTTAACCGTAGGTGGTTTCCCAAACCAAAGTTCATGGGGAGTCTTTCCTAAGAACCTATGGATGAGGACTCGATTTTGCACATAGCAAGCTGTATTTACAGCTTCAGCCCATAAGAAACTCGGTAGTGAGTACTCATTAAGCATGCTTCGTGCAGCCTCTTATAGAACACGGTTCTTCCTCTCTACAACACCATTTTGTTGTGGTGTTCTAGGAGTAGAGAACTCATGTATATACCCTCTATCTTGACAAAATTCTAAAAACCGTTGATTTTGAAATTCACCTCCATGATCACTTCTAATTGTATTAATTGTTAATGATTTTTCATTTTCAACCCTTCTACAAAAAGAAATGAAAACATCTAAGGTTTGATCCTTATATTTCAGAAAATAAGTCCATGTGTATCTAGTAAAATCATCAATGATAACAAAGCAATATCTACTTCCATTCAATGATATGATAGTACTACAACAAACAAATTCATGTGAAGTAAGTCTAAAGCGGTAGACGTACTTACAGCGCTTTTACCTTTATGTGCAGATTTTGTTTGCTTACCCATTTGACATGCATCACAAAGTTTGTCCTTTTCATACTTAATGCTTGGTAAGCCACGAACTAATCCCTTGTTGGCCAACTTTCGGATGTTCTTCATGTTAACATATGCTAGCCTCCGGTGCCAAAGGGTGGACTCCTCTTCTTTTGACATGAGACACTTAGTAGAAACATTAGTAGCACTTTTAAATGAAACTTGATAAATATTGTCTACTCTTGATCCTACTAGTACTGTGTCCAAGGTGTCATGTTGTCTAACTAGATATTGACTTGGTTGAAAATCAATTGTGTAACCCGTGTCACACAATTGACTGACACATAGGAGATTAAATGTCATCCCCTTGACTAGAAGGACATTTGAGATTCTAAGACATTCGAATATTTGAATGTCTCCTATTACTATGACCTTAAGACTACCATTGTTACCAAATGAAACATTACCTCTACTTTTCTTTTAATGTGTGGTAAACAATGATCTATCCCCGGTCATGTGTTTGGAGCACCCACTATCAACAAACCAAGTTGATAGATGCTCCACCTCAATCATAACCTACACAATTCGAAAAATAGAAGTTTTAGGTACCCAAACCTTGGGACCTAAAGCACCTACTAAACAAGTCTTAGGCACCCATGCCTTGATAACTTTCTTTTGAACCCTAGGTGCCTTAGATTGTCATTTATCAGTCCTAGACATCAATGACACAAATGAAGGTTCTTTGGGTCGATAACCAATACCGTCCCTATTGTAGACTGCCCTTTGGGCATTCTAGATCATGTCTAGGGTTTTTGAGCTTGTTGAGAACTTCTCAAGAATATTCTTGAGTCTCTCAACTTCACTCTTCAATGATTTGTTTTCCTCCTCTAACAATTCATCATGAAAATCATCAATATCCTCAACCCTAGAGGATTTCAAATGATCAACCTCAAGCTTTAATGATTTAATTTCATCCTCTAACATTTCAACATGTAGATCATCTATGTTCTCATCCCTAGATGAAATCAATTGTTCAATTTCTAATTGCAATGATTTAACCTTATTTTTTGACTTCTTCAACATATTGGTTAAACATGCAATTGCTCTATAACATTTCTCAAGTTTGGGAGAAGTTACCTCTTCATCATCCGAAGATGATGAAGCCGCGTTTGAGGAGTTGGAGGATTCATCACTGCCTTTTTGATCTTCTCTAAGAGCCATGAGTGTCACATGCCGTGTGCTCTTCTCCTCCTTTTCTTCATCGGATGAACTTGAGGAGGATTCATCCCAAGTGGCTTTCAAGACCTTCTTCTTCTTGGATTTCTCCTCTTTCTTCTTGGATTTCTCTTCCTTCTTCTTTAGCTTTGGGCATTCACTCTTGAAGTGCCCTTTCCTACCACACTCAAAACAAGAAACGTTAGTCTTATCAACTTTAGCTTCACTAAAGTTACCTTTACCCTTGAAGCGTCGACCCCTTCTCATCATCCTTCTCACAAAATTTGCCATCTCGGAGGAAGAAAACCCGCTGCCATCTTCCTCGGAATCGGACTCGGATTCGGAAGAGGATGAAGATGAAGAGACTTCCTTCTCCTTCTTCTTGTCCTTCTTCTTATTATTGGATCTTTCCCCTGCAACTAAGCCAATCCCCTTCTCCTTGGGGCCTTTGTTAGCCATTTCATGCAATTCCATTTCACAAAATAGATCATCTAGTTTAACAATTGATAAATCCTTGGAAACTTTGTAGGCATCCACCATGGATGACCACAAAGCATTCCTTGGAAATGCTTTTAGCACATACCTCACAAGGTCGCGATTCTCGACCTTTTCATCAATAGAATGAAGCCCGTTGAGGACTTCCTTGAACCGGCTATGAAGCTCACTTACCGTTTCATTCTCCTTCATGGAAAGGTTTTGTAGTTGATTGAGGAACAAGTCCCTCTTGGCGATTCTTGAATCTCGGGTGCCCTCGTGGAGTTCGATGAGCTTGTTCCACAAGTCTTTTGCACTTGTGAATCGACTAACCTTAATGGGTTGGTCTTTGTTCATGCCGCATTGTAGGGTGACTACTGCCTTCACGTCGGCTTCACTCTTCCAAGATTGTTCAGCCGTCCACCACCAAGACTCATGTTCTTTGCCTTCATCATCCTTTGGAGGGGTGAAGCACTCCTTCACCGCAAACCAAGTGTTGATGTCCATCTTCAAGTTAATACTCCATCTTCGATCTTCAATATTGGAAATCTACGCCATCGAAGAAGGGAGGTTGGGTGGTGGAAAAACCTTCTCTCAAAGCCATGAATGATAGCTCTCGGTTGTTAATCCGCTTGTACAGAGCCCCAAGCTCTGATACCACTTGTTGGATCTTTGATGGCTAGAGAGAGGGGGTGAATATAGCCAGACATAAACTTCTTTCGCGTTAGGGGTTCTCTGCACTTCACGGTTAGTAGCACAGCAGCGGAAACAATAGAAACAGAGTAGTGCAGAAATGCAGAAAACAAAACAAACTAAAACAACTTGCAAGATCGCTAACAAGGAGGATTTACAAGGTTCGGGGACAACTTGCCCCTACTCCTTGGCGTGCCCTTAAGGTGGGCGATCCCTTGATCGTCGGCAGATCAAGCCCCGGTGAACACCGGATAAAATGCAACCTCCTTCTCGGTGGAGTAACCTCTCCACAGCGTTTCAACAAAGATATAGTGTTAAGCACAATGAAACACAAGAAAGCTCTTACTTAGCACTTAGCCCAGACAGGAACACAACAAGCTTCTTCCGAGCTCCACTCAGCGACGATCTCATGCAAGAAACCTTTCTTCGTGTTTTCTCGCTGATGGACTCACCAAGCCTCTTGTTCCTTCCTCCAAGCGCTCAAGTAAGGGATGATTGCTTCACAGATTGTAGTTGCTTGCTCAAGATGATGGAACTTCATAACAGACAAGCAAGATGTGGAGGAAACAATCACGCAGCAAGAACTCAAGCCGGAAGATGATTCAACAAACTCTTCACTGCTCTTCTCCACTACGCCCTTTTGTTTCTCCACTGAACCCAGGTGACACCATCTCACTACAGCCTCCAACTGCTCACCTGCCAACGCCAGCTACCACTGAGCTCTTCCTGGACTCCCTAAGCTTCCCTCAGCCAAGCTCCAGTCAGCAGCTCCAGTTTGCAGCTCTAGCCGTTGTAACCTGAGATGGCAAAGAGACAAACCTGCTCCAAGGAATGGCCTTCATTGACTCTCCATGAGGGTTTGAATCCTTCCCTGTCACCTGCAGCTCAATCAGAGTATTAGCACAGCATATCAAGCAGAAAATCAAGTATCAGAGGTTAAGCGCAGAGAATCGGATACGTTGAGACGCGATCAGAGTGTCTGACAGTACAATTTGAATTAAAGTGATCGGTCACCGGATCGATCAGAACTATCCCAGACCGATCATGCTCCAACCTGATCGGTCCCCAATGAGAAACTTAGGATCGCATGCTCGTGTGATCGGTCTCCCTGACCGGTCACCAGATTGGTCACCAAACCGATCCAGAAAGCAGCTTGCCGCAATCCTGCTTGGAATTCACTGGCTGATCGGTCACCAGACCGATTAGGATGGTCCCAGACCGATCAGGCTCCATCCTGATCGGTCAGGGTGAGAAACCTCGCGACAGCTGATCGGTCACGGTTTCTCCCTGATCGGTCACCAGACCGTTCAGGAGCTGATCAGCGGGGGAACTCAACTCACTGTGGGCTCCCTGATCAGTCACCAGACTGATCAGGAGCCAAGCAGTGAGTGAACTGCTTGCTCCCTGATCGGTCACCAAACCGATCAGGAGCCGGGCAGTAGGTTCCCAGGCTCGCTGTGTGCTCCCTGATCGGTCACCAGACCGATCAGTCATCGCTGGACCGTTTACCAGACCGATCCACGAAGGAGCCCCATGCCAACTTCTCTGATCGGTCACCAGACCGATCCAGACAAGGTCAAATCTCTTCTAAGTCATGAGAACAAGCCTCCGGCCCATCTCTGACTCATACCATGCTCAGCTTCACTCACTGGAACTTCAACCTAGCCCTCCAAGCTAGGACCTGGCTTCACTGACCAGGATTGCAGTCACTTGGCTTCTCTCACCGGGACCCGGCATCACTCACCGGGATTTCAACCTAGCCCTCCAAGCTAGGAGCTAACCCTCCAAGTTGGGACTTTTCACCTAACCCTCCATGTTAGGACTTTTCACCTAGCCCTCCAAGCTAGGACTTTTCACCCAACCCTTCTGAATTAGGACTTTTCCAGACCTAGCCTCCCAAGCTAGGACCTGACCCTCCAAGCCAGGACTTTTTCACCTAACCCTCCAAGTTGGAGCTTTTCACCTAACCCTCCAAGTTAGGACTTTCCACCTAGCCCTCCAAGCTAGGACTTTTCACCCAACCCTTCCGAAGTAGGACTTTTCCAACACCTAGCCCTCCAAGCTAGGATTTTCCACACCATGCCTAATCCCCAATCAGGACTTAATTATAATCATAATCATCAACCTAAATTAAAATCGGTGTCAACACCAAAACAACAATCAGGGTCAGACTGCATCATCACTGGCGATAGGGGAGGAAGAAGGAGCTGATCCTCTTCGGTTCACAGCTCCATCAGGTCCTCCTCTTGGCATGAGGCTTCGACCAGACCTAGGAGAGCTCAACGAGGAGAAGAAGAGGGTGAGAAGAGGCTGTCGACGGTGGCTGGTGACTAAGTTGCGACGCCGGCGGTGGAGAGGAGAAGAAACTGCTTTCTTCACTTTTCTTCTCCTCCGGTCTCTTCTCCTTTCTTCTTCACAGCTTCTTCCTCTACGTGCACAAGCAAGGAGCAGGGAGGAGAGGCAGTTGGCGGTCGACAAAACAATGAACTTTACTTGATTGGCGCCGGTGAGGTTGAAGAAGAAGCAATTAGGGTTTCGGTGGGTTTTAGGGAAGAAGAAGGAGTTTGTCTCAGCTTTTTCTTCCCTCTTCTTCATCTTCCATACCCCTACTCTTCAGCTCTCTTGTGGCCGGAGCTCATTGTGTGGCGGTGGTCACCGGTGGCGCAAGAAGAAGGAGAAGGGTTGATCGGCCGAAACCCTAGGCTAGGGTTTTGTGGTAGTGCTTGGAAAAAGATTGAAGAAGGTGATTAATTGCAAGCCTTGGTGACTCCGCATCTTGGTAGCTCATCTCCCACATGTCGTCTAAGAGGGGAGGGGCATACGGTAGAAGACTGCAAGGTAAAAGGCGAGGTATACCTCTTCTTATGCTCCTTCGTTGTTTTTATTATTTGCTTTGATTATATTTATCATCGCATGTGGTTTGATTAGTTTCCATAGTTTAATTATGTGCTAATTAAAATTGATAATTAATCAAGCCATGGACCCCGATAATAAATACAAAAATCGGCGATCCAATCGTCGTCTTTTCCACGGTCTCTTGATTCGGAAAGTTACAAGGCCTTAAGTATGGTTTTGGCTAAGTTGTGACTTGAATTAATTGACACGACTATGAGATGGTCGTTTGGAGATGGGTCTCTATTTGGATTAAAGTTTTAATCCGTAGACATAAAGAGGTCTCTCATGTTCGACCCCGTGGTTGCTTAGGAAACCCGCCATGCAAGGGAATATTCCTATCAGTTGGGACCAGTAAGTATGTTTTCTTTTAAAATCAAAGCATGTGGGTTGAAAGCCATTTTGAAAAATCCTAAGAATCACAATGATCAAAACATCAGATTTCAAAATAATATTGATTATTCAAACAATATAACTTTAAAATCAACCAACACCTTCAAACACCGAGAATATCGTATGCCACGATAGTATGAATATATACGAATTCTATATTTGTAAGAGGAGATTTTACCCATTAATTTTATTATCTTATCAACCTAACTTTTTGACAAATAAAATTAATAGTTGGTTCCTCTTCGGCCTTACAAATAATAGCAGTGACTCCGATGGGGAGGATACTATTATTTGCATCTAAGTGTTCACCATTACATGATACTAAGGGAAGTATCTAGGATTATGTCCCTTCCGATGGGGATGATCACACGTTCCTAAATAATTTCCTATAACAATATTTGACCTAGTGATCCACGAAACAAACTCATCCGATATGGAAGAAGGCACTCAGAGCTAACGCGCAAGCTTTTTCGCATCACATGTCAAATTTGAATGGAGGCCACATGACTCAAAGAATCCCTCTCCCACATAGTAATTTAAAATTGAGGAATTTTCAAGCACACACAACATGCATATCAAACAATAAGCAATAAATATGAAAAAAAAAACTAAATTTTCCAACTATTATGACTTTTTATTCTCTAATACACCTCCCGTCGTGTCGCCACCTCGTCTTCACCTCCCACACCATGTGCAAGCCATGAAGGAGCTCTAAGCCGAGATAAAAACTATTTTAATTTACATCCATCGATCCTATACTCCATGAAGGAGTGTACAATAAATCTAGATTGAAAGTAAATTAAAATGAGCGGCTAAACAATGTCATATTTAATTACAAAAATTAAATACTAATTAATCTCGTCAATCCCGAGGATTAAAATAAATATTACAATCATGCACACACAATCATACAAACACATTAAGCCATAATAGTCGGATCCTATGCCTGCAACCAAAGAGTTAGCCTACGCACAACCTACTATTAACCGGCATAAAATTATACATGATAAAATGCATAAAAGTAACCGAATCCAAAACACACAAACCCGAAAACCATTGGCTCTGATACCAATTCATGGTTTCGGTTGTGCATGGGAATCATCTCCATGTCCCCGGATTAAAATTTTATTAATTAAAACAAATTCGGATGGAGATGAATTACCCAAACAACCATTTCATCATCGTACTAATCAACTTGAGTGACCGCTTGAACAAACTTGTTGTTCAAGCATCTAACTCGTCTAGTCGACTAGCCGCGGAATAGATGATGAATAGATCGCCGGTTTTTGTGCTTATCATCGGGGTTCATGTTAATTAGCAACAAACAATAAACTTGATGCAAGAAGGAACCATAAACAAGAAATATACCTCTTGTTTACCTGGCGATCTTCTATCGTATGACCTACCCTCTTCTTGGACGTCGTGTGGGCGACGATCTTCCAAGAAACGAACCCACCAAGGCAAAACCCTAGCTTCATTTCCCTTTCTTCTTCCTTGCGCTGAAACCCTAGGGTTTTATTGTGCTTGCAGCACCGGCCAAAAAGGAGGAGAAACCTCCTTTGTTTGCTTGCTCTAGCGTCAAGAGATGAAGAGGAGAAGGAAGAAGATGAAGAAGAACTCTTCTTCTTGCTTGAAACCCTAGCCGACGAAACCTATTCCTCTTCCTTGCTTGCCGCCGGCCACCTTCAAGCCAAGGTGGCACCGCCTCCTCCTTCTCCACTTGTTGTCATGCCTTCTAGGGAAGAAGAGAAGAGAAGGAGGAAGAGAAGATGAAGAAGCAAAACACTTCTTCCTTCCCTAATCCCTTGTGCCACTTCCCTTCCTTCACCTTGCGCTGGCCGAAAACCTAGGAGAGAGAGAGGATGTGAGGAGAAAAAGAGAGGCCCTAGTGTTATGTTGTATGGTATGCCTTGGTCTCATGACTCATGAGGTATATATAGGCTACAATAGGGTCCATGAGGAGTTGGGTCTTGGCCTCCTAATGGATCAAAGCCCAATCCATTAATGATAATCCAATCCACTAAAGAATTATCATTGAACTACCTCACCAACCCCCATAATTAAATATGGGTTCCATCTATTATGTGTACAAATTCTCTCCGTGTTTAAGATCTAGAATATTCATTAATTAATTAAATTATTGATAATTTACTTAATTAATATCTAACTCCATAAGTAGTACCACTTAGCCTTATAATCATGTCTGACCAAGTCCACCTGTAGGATTTACATGATAAACTTTATGAGCTCCTCAAGGAGACATCATTATCCTAATGCATCAGGACACGGTTTCCTTCTATAATCAACGACACACCATGTAAATAATATTATTTTCTAATTTACCAGGCCTATCGATTTAACAAATAAATCTCGCCAATTGGTAAATCAAAGAATAAATATTAAGTACATGTGCCTGTTATTCTATCGGCATTAAGAGCATGTACACTATAATATCTGGGGTATAATTCAATTATATAGTCAATATAAATTGGATCACCTCCATATCGGTCTTGCTCAATACACATAATGTGTACTAGTATAATTCTATGGTCAAGATAAACCAATACCAAATTACACTACCACCATGCCAATAGTTTGCCCAAAACCATCTTGGTTGTGAACCACTACTTATACTCTACAAGGGACTGAAAACATGATCTTCTGTGTGACATCACACACCATGTTATCTAAAATGTAAAGTATTAGAGAATATGCACACATATAATAAATATAAAATGCATACAATGATCATGTGATTCTCATTCCAAAATATAGATGTTCATACAAAAGCTAGGCTTTTAGTATATATTGTAACAGTAGGAAGCATCATGTATGTTATGCTATGTATGAGACTGGATATTTGCTTTGCCATGGGCATGGTTAGCAGATATTAGTATAATCCAGGACTGTAACGCCCCAAAATTTCCATTTTTAGTTCTTAAAGTCCTTAGAATTATTTAGAAATAGTTTAGAAATGTTCTAGATATTTTTAGGAATTTTTAGAGTATTTTTATGGAATTTTCCGAGTCCGTTTGGTATTTTTGGAAAAAGAAAAAGAAAAAAAAAAGGAAAAATGGAAAAAACCAAAAACCACTTAAGGGCAGCCGGAGTTCGAACCCGCGACCACCACGAGACGGGCGCGAGCGCAAACCAGCTGGGCTAGGGTATCAAGCACAACAAGGGATGGAGAGAAGGATATTTAAGGGGTAGTTAGGTCGATCCGCCCCATAGGTATAAATAGGTTATTAAAGAGAGAAGTTTTATTTTCTCTCAAACCCTCTCCCTCTCCCAAGGTTGCGCCGACCCCTCTCCCTCTCCTCTCTTGTGCGCACGCCACACCAAGCCCTAGAGGGCCGGCCAAGGCTTTCCTCCAAGAGATATTCCTATATTCGGGATCCCCGCGACGAGAGGAACGCGTAGGCGCGAAGAATTCTCCGAGATCTCAAGTTTCTCCCGAGCTCTAGACGTAAATCTTGGTTGTAAGTCCAAGATATCAATGTAAGTACTGCTCACCTGCAGTAAGAGGCGGTTTTTCTGCGAGAATTTCCTTTAAAAGTTTTTAAAAGAGATATTTCCTTGTTGTTTGAGTTTTTGCATGTGATCTTAGTTCATTATATGCTTATATATGTTGATTAATACCCTATGTGAGTTTAGGGTCCAAGAAAAGCTATGAGAAAAGAAAAGAAAAGATAAAGATAAGAAAAGAAAAGGCCAAGGCCTTAAGAAATCCCCAAAAGTCAAGACTTAGGGATTTTAGCACGCAAGGTACTCCAGAAAATGCCAAGGCATTTACAGATAAGAAAGAAAAGAAAGAAAAGCTATTTTATTTTATAAGGCCAGTACCCGGCGTCCAAGGGCGTCGTTAAAGAAATCCTGGTGTCCAATTCCAAGGTCTTGGCCCTGGTAGACCAAGGTCTGCTCTATTAGGATTGGTGGCTCGCTACCCCAACCTTTTAGGGAACGCGCATATGAGATGGTACTTACGTCTTCAGTGGATCCAAGTGATTAGTATTTTCAAGTATATGCATTAGCAAAGTTTCGAAAATTTAAAGAGTCTTCAAAAAGTTAAAGAATAGCTAAAGTTTCCAAGTTGAGCCAAGAAAAGTAAAATGAGATTTATTATTGCTTGAGTATGCATGTTTTGAGCTATACATGTCCTTAGTTTTTCTTTCGAGCATATTAGCATCTCATATGATTTTCATATTGTTCTAGAAGCATGTTTGCACATTTCGAGGTTTTGTGAGCTAGATAGTACTTACTAAGCTTTTGGCTTACTAGTTGCATTTCCTCTTATTGCAGATAAAGGTAAAGGCAAGCAATTCTGAAGGAAGACGACGAGGCGGTGCTGAGTAGAGTGTGTGTGGTGGCTGAGTTTGGAGAGATCCTTGGCACGAGACAATTTAGTTATTTAATTCACAATGTTATAGTACATTTGAATTTCAAGTTCTTGCTTTATGGAGTTTAGCGAACATTTAAGTTTCGGATAGTTTTACATGCTCAATTGCTTAGAGTAAAGATTCCATGTCATTTCATTTAGCTTATATATTCTTATGTTTGCATTGGATGAGTAGAAATGTGAGTAGATGGAGATATTGATACTTTGTTAGAAAATAGACGCATGTGCCAAGATAGTATCAAATTCTCTTTGAATTAAGTTTTATTGCTTATAAATGTTTAGAAAAGTTGCATTCACATTTCATAATGCTCTAGCAAGGTTATAGAACATGTATTTGGTGTTATGTATGCATAGGAGTCAAGATTGGTACAAACTCTATTGTTAAAGTTCATTTAAACTCGAATAGCTCATTTCTTCCGCAAAAGTCCTAATTTCAAGTTTATGGATTCGTTTTGATTGGCTAAATTGTTTAGAAAACTGACATAGAGTATAGAAATGGTGTCATGATTCTATATGGCTCGAAAGTATAGGTTTGGTGGAGAGTTGAAGCAACTGCCGAAACCTGAAATTCTGATTTCAGGCCTATCAGTCGACTGATACAGTATCAGTCGACTGATACCCGAAAGTTCAGTTGGGTGAGGCAGGTTTCAATAAGTGCCATTTTGCGAGTTTTTGAGAAAGGAAGTGTGACATGGTATCATGCATGACTACTTAAATTAGAATATCATTCTTAGATGAATTTAAAAGAAAAAAAAGATTTCCGCATTTTTATTAGTCGTGTATTAAAGTCGAGAAGTAGAGAAAAGTAACGATCCGTCTGAGGTAGAAGAAGGCGGGTCGCTACAAGGACAAGGACATTTGACTACGGTAAAGCATATATTAAAGTACCTGAAAAGGATAGGAATTATATGCTAGTTTACTAGGCAGATTAATTACTCCCTGTGGGTTATACGAATTCTGACTTCCAATCAGATAGGGATAACAGTGAGTCTACCTCGGGTATGTGTTTACTTTAGGAGGTGGAGCCATAGTATGGAGGAGTATCAAGCGGAAATGCGTTGTAGAATCCACCATGGAAGCTGAGTATGTGGCGGCTTCTAAAGCGGCCAAGGAAGCTGTATGACTCAGGAACTTCTTGATGGACTTATATGTGATTCCTGGTTTGCCCAAAGCTATCACAATTTATTGTAATAACAGTGGTGCAGTGGCAAACTCGAAGGAACCACTAGCCCATAAGGCGAGTAAACACATAGAGCGCAAGTACCACCTGATATGAGAGATCGTAAAGCGAGGAGAAGTTGTTGCCACAAAGATTTAATCAGAGGATAACCTGGCAGATCCTTTCACTAAGGCCTTTCTAGCGAGAGCTTATGATAGGCATGTGGAGGGGATGAGATTCAGATGTATGGTAGTTTGATGACAGCACAGTCTTTTAGTATAAGTGGGAGATTGTTAGGATGTATACTAAAAGCCTAGCTTTTGTATGAACATCTATATTTTGGAATAAGAATCACAAGGTTATTGTTTGCATTTTATATTTGATATATATTCTATTGTCCATTATATTACATTGTAAAAAAAAAAATTGATGAACCAGGCAGCAGACAAATTGAACCTGGGGTGACCGACCCGGCCACACGGAAGTTTCCCACCGGTCACCAGGGTAAATCGGGAAGCGCTCGCGGTGGTCAGTCTAGAAGCCCAGGGTCCCAGGGTTCGCGCCCCATTTGGAGAAAAAATTCCTGCAAAATGCGTCGTAGCTGGGGATCGAACCGCGGATGTCTAAATTATATTACATTGTAGATAACATGGTGTATGGTGCCACACAGAAGATCATGTTATCAATCTCATGTAAAGTATAAGTAGTGGCTCACAATCGAGATGGATTTGGAGAAACCATCGGAATGGTAGTAGTGTAATTTGGTATTAGTCTATATTGACTATAAAATTACACTAGTATAATTTTTGTATATTGAGCAGGACCGACTTAGAAGTAATTCGATTTATACTGACTATATAATCGAATCAGACCTCAGATATTATGGTGTATATGCTCTTAATCTCGTTATAATAATGGACACATGTACTTAATATATATTTCTTTAATTTATCAATGGGCGAGATTTATTTGTTAAATCAATAGGCCTGGTAAATTACAAAATAACTTTATTTATATGGTGTGTCGTTGATTATAGGAGGAAACCGTGTCCTAATGCGTTAAGATGATGATGTCCTCTTGAGGTGCTCATAAAGTTTATCATGTAAATCCTGCAGGTGGACTTGGTCCGACATGATAATAAGGTTGAGTGGTACTACTCATGGAGTTAGATATTAATTAATTAAATTGTCAGTAATCTAATTAATTAATGGACATGCGAGATCTTAAACACGGGGAGATTATGTATACATAATATGGTGGATCCCATATTTATTTATGGGGTTGGTGTAGTAGTTCAATGGTAACCCATTAGTGGAGCGGGTTATCATTAATGGATCGGGCATAGGGTCCATTAGGAGACGAAAATTAATTCCTCCTCATGGCCCCTATTGTAGGCTATATATACCTCATGAGTCATGAGACCACGGGATAACAATTAACCTAAGCCTCCCTTGTTCTCTCTCTCTCTCTCTCTCTCTCTCCTAGGTTAGGCGCCGACGGCAAGCAAAGAAGAAGGGGAGACCAAAGCAAGGAGAGAATTCTTTCTCTTCTTCTTCTTCTTCTCTTCTCCATCTTCTCTCCTTAGGGTTGACGCAAGAAAGGAGACTTCTCTCCATTGGTGGTCGGTGCAAACAAGGAAGAAAGGGAGAAGTTGGCTGGCGGCAAGGAGGAGGAGAAGGATTGGTTGGCTAGAGTTTTTGTGAGGAAAAGAATCTTGTCTCTTCTTTTTCTTCTTCTTCTTCACTTCTCTCCTTGGTGGCCGGCGCAATGAAGGAGATCCATCTCCTTGGTGGTCGGCGCAATGGAAGGAGAAGACTCCTTTCTTTTGGTGGTTTGCACATAAAAGGAAGAAGGAGTTCCTTCTACTTAGGGTTTTAGCGCAGGCTTGGTGGGAGAAGGTGTCTTGATGAATTCGTTTCTTGGAAGATCATCGCTCACATGATGTCCAAGAAGAGGATAGGAATACAGTAGAAGATTGTGAGGTAATCAAGAGGTATAAATCTTGTTTAGTTTTTTCCTTGCATCTTGTATTATTGTATTTTGTTGATTATCATGGACCCCGAAGATAAACACAAAAATCAGCGATCCAATCATCGTCTATTCCGCGAGTAATTGATTTGAAGAGTTAGATTGCTTGAACAACAAGTCTGTTCAAGTGATCACTCAAATCGATTAGTACGATGATGAAAACGGTTGTTCGGAAAGGTTTTCACCATTCGGGTTGTTTCTAATCAATAGAAAATTTTAATCCAGGGAAATGAACAACAATCTAACTGAACGGGAAACCGAAACCAACATTTGATGTATGAATTGCTACATAAGTGGCTACCAGTATATTTTAGGCATGTATTTTGTACTAAAATGTCAAATAGTCAGAGATCTGAAAGTTCTCATTCATTTTTTAAGAGGTATATCTCAAATAAGAACTCATTTATGAATTTTATCATCCGTTTTAATAGGGCACTGAGATACCAAAGACATAATGGTTAGTTGCAGACCATATTGATATGAATAAACATCCCAGGATTAAGACACACTAACCAATGGAAACTTAAATGGTTAAGCTATACACAAAAAATAAATGGTTGGAGTTTCAAAGTGAACTGAGTGAAGTCAATGGAAGAGATCTATGGATGAAACTCTTGGTATTATTGATCCTTGTTCAGTAAGAACAAAGAGATGTAGGAAGAGATTGAAATCATCAAAGAAGAAATTAATCTCAAAGTCCAGGATATATCGTAGATGCGGATATCGAGATGTGTCGCATGACAAGGGCAACTGTCTAATTTTGCAACAAAAGTATGTCTTGATTAATTCTGCATTTCTGTTATAATTTTACTTGCAAACTCAAATTTATTTTATTATATTTTGTAAATATGATGATATATCGATTATCACATCAACTGAAGATAATTATAATAACGTTGACAACACATATGAAGCATTTGACAACTGTAGCTGGTACAATCCGAGATGCATTTTAATAAATTATAGTGGTTCATTGAGAAAATGAAGTTAATAATTATCTTTATTGTTGTAGATTCTAACAACATGTGCTAAGATATTTGTAATTATCAATGATCAGTATTCATCTATTTCCTTTCTTTGCACAATTGAAATGTAAATTTCGTCTTGCAATTATTGAGATAGTTAATTAATGCAAATATAATTTCTAACTTGCTCTTTAAATTTTATAGATAGCTGGTGCTTTGCTTTTTGGAATTTTGTCCAAATACAGTTCAGTGACTTGCTTAAAACTTATATACGGTATGACATTTTATCAACTTTGTTTTATTTTGATGTGTTAAAATGTTCGAACATCTAACATTCAAATACCATGCAGTTGGAACAATGTTGGAGGCTTTCGGACAAGGCTAGAATGTTCCAGCAAGTTTGGCATGTGTTGTTTTATTTCAATGTGGTTCTAGCTCCTGGTTCCATCATGACAACACTCAGTGTATGGATGAATGCACGCTGTATTCATAAAATGCTATGCTAAAATTATGTGACTGTACTGAATCTAATTTATCATCTTGAAAATTTTTTAGTTGTTTTTATATATTCTTTTAATAATTTATCAGTATAATAGAATACTTTTAATGAATTTCTTGGTTTGCTTGAACAAGCAAATATATATGCGCTTCAATTAGAGGAATATAATTTATGGGAGAGAAAATTATATAACTAAAAGTCAACTTATTTAATCCTATATAGTATTATATAGACCCAGTGTTTAGGTCAATTTCTTAGTCAATCTACCGAATTTGCTTTGAAAATATAATTAAAAGGAATATCCAATTTCACTTTGATGATAATTTAGTTTTTCTTCAAAAATACAATACTGCTGTTTCTGGCAGAAAAACTAAATAATGATACTCGATTCAACAACTTACTGACTAAAGGCTTCCTGTAGCTAGTCATCCACCTCAGGATTATAGCATAGTAAACGGATAATTAATAATCATTTTGTGTATTTACGATTCGATTCTTAATTATGACGTATGTTATAAATTTTTTTTTTAATTTAAATAAGGCATGAGTCATGAGACGTTAGATTTTTAAATCGTTCATCACGAATACTTTTCGATTTATCTTAACGGTAAATAAAAAAATATTCATAAAATTGAATCAATCATGTAAGATTTGACATTCTCCACCCTTTTCATTTTTCCTGAAAGCCATTCAGCCAAGATCAATAGACCGGGAAGCTGAACGAGCCTAATAAGACAATGATATCGATCAGTTGCTGTGATAACAGTAGCAACTAGTGTCCGTACAGTTATATCCGTTGTCTTCTCGATTTTATCAAATGCACGAGATTCAGTAATTTATCCACTCCTTCAGAGCTTACCAGTCCACCTTTATCTGTAATTTTGACTATCTCTGCCTTTACCATATTCTCCGTTTTAAAGCCAAAAGAATCACCGTTTAGAGGAACGCTCGCTATTGATGAGCTCTGTACCATGATCAATTCTATCCTTCCTCTTCCCCTTTGAGCGAGAATGGTGCAGAGAGATTTCCCTCTTAATTTTTTACCTTCTTAGTTATCATAATTTATTTCACGTGTTAATTCTGAAATGGATTGATAAAAATTGGGGATGAACATTTCGTCATTTGTCACGAGAATGGTGCAGAGAGATGATGCAATAGTTCGTACACTATCAGATCCAGTTTTCAGCTGAGTGCTTGTCAGACTATCAATTGGTTTAGGTATCAATTGGTTTATGTGACCTTCCACCAGATTGTATTCCTGCATGCATTTCTGGTCTTGTTTTGCCCAAAAGCTGGTCTACTTCCTCTCTGAGATTCCTAAGATGAGGAGGTAAGAATTACCAGTCAGACTAGACAATACAACACTAGAGGAAAAAACAACTAATGGTGCAGAGAGAAGGAATATCAGAATGGCACAAAACTCAAATTGCTATTCTCTTGATCAGTTAACCACCACAAACACATGTTAATAATGTCATGTTGGAAATTTATTCTTTCAATAATTCTGAATATATCTCCTCACTATTTGACTTAGTCGATTCATGACCGTCGGAATTTCCGGGAGGTTGCTTTCGGAGGAAGCAAACTGATTGGTATTTCACGTCGAGGCTAGTGTTAGACACTATCTCCGTAAAACGATATTGCTCCGCTACTGGTGCTCATGGATAGCAGCAATTCGTTTCCAAGATACAACGGAGTCGTCTCGGAATAGTAGCACTTCAAATTCCAAAACCGGCGAACCTTCCGTAGGCTTCTCGAACTCTCGATGCAGAAGAGGGAGGAGTGCAAATGCTTATAGATTGTAATGCTTGAATGAATGAAATGATCTAGTGGAGGGATCGATTTATATTGAGTGAAGAGATAAGTACCCTTTGGTTCGAACAGATCTGGACCGTTCATAATAAAAGGGTATAACCCTTTAAAGGTCATTTAATCTCGTCCCTTGATATGAAGAGTTATAACTCTTCAGATCTATCTTGATCTCGGCCGTCAGATTATAACATTTAATCCGACGTCTCAGATCTATTCTCCCTCTTCACATTCAGATCTTTGATCCGACGCTCCAGATCGCACTATCTTGCGATCTGTCCAGATCTTTGATCCGACGACCACCATTGAGTGTATCTTGAACAATTAATTTCTCATTCACTCTTAATCGGTTTTGAGCAAATAAATAGTCCAGATTTATCTACGTGAAACGTAGATTTCAATTTTGAAGTCAAACTTGACTTTCAACGATTGATGGTATCAAAATTGTATCCAACAATCCCCCACATGAATGGAAATTAATACATGTATTGCATGTATGCATGCTGACACTTTACAAGAGTCCAATCGATAAGTCAATGCATTGGAAAAGATAGCTTGTGGCTTTGAACCTTCCGTAGTGGAATGCTATCGAGCATACTAGGCTGTGCAGTAAACGTGATGACTTGAACTGCTCAGCTGTTGGTGTATACTAAGACAATAACACCCACACAGAGACTTATTTCACCCACTTTTAGTTCTCATGGTTGGTTCCGTTTCAGCCATGGACACTATCTTGGATTCATGAGTGTTTCATTGAAGCGGCCTATCTTCACACTCACATAGGTGACACTTCTATCAAGAGTATCCTACCATACTCCACCTTAAAGGTATAGAAGTCATTAAAAGCATAAGCTTATCCTCACTACATGTGGTAGGACAGCACCAAATCATCCTAGGATTGGGATAGTAGAGATAATTATTTCTCTTGTGCTATTACACAACTTCTATAACTTCGTTATCCCATTGAACCAAGATCTTGGGATCTCCAGTCAACAAGGTTGGGTTACCACTACAGTCGTTTTTAGTTGTAGATTTTCAATCCTATTTCTCTTGATGAGCAGTATACTTGATCTCGATTTAGCCCCTTCGTTAGGGAATCTGCCAAATTATCCTTAGATTTGACATAATCGATTGCAATCACTCTGTTCGGGATCAGCTGCCTAATGGTATTATGTCGACGACGTATATGTCGTGATTTACCATTATACATACTACTCTGTACCCTTCCAATTGTCGATTGACTATCATAGTGGATAAGTACGACGGGCACAGATTTTATCCAGCTCGGAATATCTTCCAAGAAATTCTACAACCATTCAGCTTCTTCAGCTATTTTATCAAGTGCTATACACTTGGATTCCATTGTTAATCGAGCTATGCATGTTTGCTTGGTGGATTTCCAAGATACTGCTCCTCCACCGATCGTGAATACATATCCACTAGTGGATTTGGAGTCTTTTGTATCGGAGATCCAATTAGCATCACAATATCCCTCCAAGACTGTGAAATACTTTCTGTAATGTAATCCGTAGTTCATAGTATATTTTTAAATATCTAAGAACTCGCATCACTGCTTTCCAATGGGTGTCGTTTGGATTGCTCGTAAAATGACTCAGTTTGTTGACCACACAGGCAATATCCGGATGAGTACAGTTTGTGAGATACATAAAACTGCCAATTATCTGGGAATATTCCAATTGTGATATGGGTTCACCATGATTTTTCGCTAAGTGTTGACTTAGATCTATAGGTATTTTTATAGTAGAGAGATCGTATGCATTGAATCTTTTCAATATTGACTCTACATAATGGGATTGTGTTAAAACTATCCCATCGGACGTCCTGAGAATTTTAATTCCCAATATGACATCTGTTCGACCCATATCTTTCATGTCGAAACTATTGGTCAACATTTTCTTAGTACTCATGATGACATCATGATTACATCCCAATATGAGCATGTCGTCTACGTATAGACAGACGATTACATAACTCTCAGGTGTGCTTTTGACATAAATGCATTTATCACATTCATTTATTCTGAATTCGTTTGACAACATTATTTTCTCAAATTTTTCGTGCTATTGCTTTGGTGGTTGTTTAAGTCCGTACAACAACTTAACAAATCGACACACCTTTCCCTCAGTTCCAGGAGCTATGAACCCCTCGGGTTGCTCCATGTAGATTTCTGTTGAAGCAGTCTGTCCCTGATTGTTGTTTTGGTGTTGACACCGATTTTAGTTTAGGTTGATGATTATGATTATGATTAAGTCCTAATCGGGGATTAGGCATGGTATGGAAGATCCTAGCTTGGAGGGCTAGGTGTTGGAAAATCCTAACCTAAAGGGTTAGGTGTGGAAAATCCTAACTTGGAGGGCTAGGTATTGGAAAAGTCCTAATTCGGAAGGGTTGGGTGAAAAGTCCTAGCTTGGAGGGCTAGGTGAAAAGTCCTAACATGGAGGGTTAAGTGAAAAGTCCCAACATGGAGGGTTAGGTGAAAAAGTCCTGGCTTGGAGGGTCAAGTCCTAGCTTGGAGGGCTAGGTCTGGAAAAGTCCTAATTCGGAAGGGTTGAGTGAAAAGTCCTAGCTTAGAGTACTAGGTGAAAAGTCCTAACTTGGAGGCTTAGGTGAAAAGTCCCAACATGGAGTGTTAGGTGAAAAATTCCTGGCTTGGAGGGTCAGGTCCCTAGCTTGAAGGGCTAGGTTGGAGTCCCTGGATCGGTCTGGTGACCGATCAGGGAAGTTGGCACGCTGTTCCTTCGTGGATCTGTCTAGTGAACGATCCAGCAATGACTGATCGGTCTGGTGACCGATCAGGGAGCACACAGTGAGGTTGGGAACCTACTGTGCAGCTCCTGATCGATCTGGTGATCGATCAGGGAGCAGGCCATTGACTCACTGCTTGGCTCCTGATCGGTCCGGTGACCGATCATGGAGCAGGCAGTCTCCTCACTGCTTGGCTCCTGATCGGTCTGGTTATCGATCAGGGAGACCACAATGAGTTGAGTTCCCCCGCTGATCAGCTCCTGAACGGTGTGGTCACCGATCAGGGAGAAACTGTGACCTATCAGACTGAACGATCAACTATCACGAGGTTTCTCACCCTGACCGATCAGGATGGAGCCTGATCGATCTGGGACCATCCTGATCAGTCTGGTGACCGATCAGCCAGTGGATTCCATGCAGGATTGCGGCAAGCAGCTTTCTGGATCGGTTTGGTGACCGGTCAGAGTGACCGATCACATGAGCTTGTGATACTAAGTTTCTCACTGGGGACCGATTAGGTTGGAGCTTGATCGGTCCGGGATAGTCCTGATCGGTCTGGTGACCGATCACTTTAATTCAAATTGTATTGTCAGACGCTCTGATCGCGTCTGAACGTATCCGATTCTCTTCGCTTAATCTCTGATATTTGATTTTCTGCTTGATATGCTATGCTAATAGTCTGATTGAGCTGCAGGTGACAGGGAAGGATTCAAACACTCAAGGAGAGTCAATGGAGGTCTTTCCTTGGAGCAGGTTTGTCTCTTTGCCATCTCAGGTTGCAACGGCTGGAGCTGCAGACTAGAGCTGCTGACTGGAGCTTGGCTGAGGGAAGCTCAGGGAGTCCAGAGAGAGCTCAGTGGTAGCTGGCGTTAGCAGGTGAGCAGCTGGAGGCTGTAGTGAGATGGTATCACCTGGGTTCAGTGGAGAAACAAAAGGGCGTAGTGGAGTGTTCGGTAGAACAACTTTCTGGCTTGAGTTCTAGCTGCGTGAGTGGTTTCTCCACACCTTGCTTGTGCATTCTGAAGATTCATCATCTTGAGCAAGCTACTGCAATCTTGAAACAACCATCCCTTGCTTGAGCACTTGGAGGAAGGAACAAGAGGCTTTGAGTCCAACAGCGAGAAGACTCGAAGATAGGGTTCATCCATGAGATCGTCGCTGGGTGGAGCTCGGAGGAAGCTTGCTGTGTTCTTGTCTGTGCTAAGTGCTAAGTATGATCTTTCTTGTGTTTCATTGTGCTTAAAACTATATCTTTGATTGAAATGCTGTGGAGAGGTTACTCCACCGAGAAGGAGGTTGTTTCCTATCCGGTGTTCACCGAGGCTTGATCTGCCGATGATTAAGGGATCGCCCACCTTAAGGGCACGCCAAGGAGTAGGGGCAAGTTATCACCGAACCTTGTAAACTCTCTTGTTAGCGTCTTGCATTTGTGCTTAGCTTAGGATTTTAGTTTTCTGCATACTCTGTTTCTATTCTTTCCGCTGTGCTACTAAACGGTTAAAGTGCAGAATTTTGATAAGTGCTAAAGTCAAAGTGATTGGCTATATTCACCCCCCCTCTCTAGCCATCCGAGTTCCAACAAGTGGTATCAGAGTTTGGGGCTCTATACAAGCGGATTATCAACCGAGAGCTATCATCCATGGTGTTGAGAGAAGGTTTTTCCACCACCCGACCTCCCTTCTTCGATGGCGCAGATTTCCAATATTGGAGATCGAAGATGGAGTATTATTTGAGGATGAACATCAACACTTGATTCGCGATGAAGGAGGGTTTTACCCCTCCAAAGGATGATTAAGGTAAAGAACTTGAATCGTGGCGGTGGACCGCTGAACAAACTCGAAAGAGTGAAGCCGACGCGAAGGCGGTCGTCACTCTACAATGCGGCATGAACAAAGACCAACTCATCAAGGTTGGTCCATTCACAGGTGCAAAAGACTTGTGGAACAAGCTCATCGAACTCCACGAGGGCACCCGAGATTCAAGAATCGCCAAGAGGGACTTGTTCTCAATCAACTTCAAAATCTCTCCATGAAGGAGAATAAAACAGTAAGTGAGCTACATAGCCGGTTCAATGAAGTCCTCAACGTGCTTCATTCTATTAATGAAAAGGTCAAGAATCGTGACCTTGTGAAGTATGTGCTAAAAGCATTTCCAAGGAATGCTTTGTGGTCATCCATCGTGGATGCCTACAAAGTCTCCAAGGATTTATCCATTGTTAAGTTAGATGATTTGTTTTGTAAAATGGAATTGCATGAAATGTCTAACAAAGGTCCCAAGGAGAAGGGGATTGCCTTAGTTGCAGGGGAACGATCCAATAAGAAGAAGAAGGAGAAGGAAATCTCTTCATCTTCATCCTCTTCGAAATCCAAGTCCGATTCCGAGGAAAATTGCAGCGGATCTTCATCCTCCGAGATAGCGAATTTTGTGAGGAGGATGATGAGAAGGGGTCGATGCTTCAAGGGTAAAGGTAACCCTAGTGAAGCTAAAGTTGATAAGTCTAATGCTTCTTGTTATGAGTGTGGTAGGAAAGGGCATTTTAAGAATGAATGCACAAAGCTAAAGAAGAAGGAGGAAAGATCCAAAAAGAAAGAGGAAAAATTCAAGAAGAAGAAGAAGGCCTTGAAGGCCACTTGGGATGAATCCTCCTCAAGCTCATCCGATGAAGAGAAGGAGGAGAAGAGCATAAGGCATGTGGCACTCATGGCTCTTGGAGAAGAAAGCAGTGATGAATCTTCCAACTCCTCAAGCGCGGCTTTATCATCTTTGGATGATGAAGAGGTAACTTCTCCCGAACTTAAGAAATGTTATAGAGCAATTGTATGTTTAACCAATATGTTAAAGAAGTCAAAAAATATGGTTAAAACATTGCAATTGGAAATTGAACAATTGAAAGCATCTAGGGATGATAACATAGATGACTTGCATGTTGAGATGTTAGAGGATGAAATTAAATCATTGAAACTTGAGGTTGAACATTTGAAATCCTCTAAGGTTGAGGATGTAGATGGTTTGCATGATGAACTGCTAGAAGAAGAAAACAAATCATTGAAGAGTGAAGTTGAGAGACTCAAGAATATTCTTGAGAAGTTCTCAACTAGCTCAAAGACCTTAGACATGATCTTGAATGCCCAAAGGGTAGTCTACAATAGGGCCGGTATTGGATATCGACCCAAAAAACCTTCATTTGTGTCATTGATGTCTAGGACTGATATGAGACAATCTAAGACATCTAGGGTTCAAAAGAAAGTAGTCAAGGCATGGGTGCCTAAGTCTTGTTTAGTTGGTGCTTTAGGTCCCAAGATTTGGGAACCTAAAACTTCTATTTTTCGAATTGTGTAGGTTATGATTGAGGGGGAGCAGCTATCAACTTGGTTCGTTGATAGTGGATGCTCCAAACACATGACCGGGGATAGATCATTGTTTACCACACTTCACAAGAAAAGTAGAGGTAATGTTTCATTTGGTAACAATGGTAGTCTTAAGGTCATAGAAATAGGAGACATTCAAATATCCGAATGTCTTAGAATCTCAAATGTCCTTCTAGTCAAGGGGATGACATTTAATCTCCTAAGTGTCAGTCAACTGTGTGACACGGGTTACACAATTGATTTTCAACCAAGTCAATGTCTAGTTAGACAACATGACACCTTGGACACGGTACTAATAGGAACAAGAGTAGACAATATTTATCAAGTTTTATTTAAAAGTGCTACTAATGCTTTTGCTATGTGTCTCATGTCAAAAGAAGAAGAGTCCAGCCTTTGGCACCGAAGGCTAGCACATGTTAACATGAAGAACATCCGGAAGTTGTCCAACAAGGGATTAGTCCATGGCTTACCAAGCATCAAGTAAGAAAAAGACAAACTTTGTGATGCATGTCAAATGGGTAAGCAAACAAAATCTGGATATAGAGGTAAAAGCGCTGTAAGTTCATCTACCGCTTTAGATTTACTTCACATGGATTTGTTTGATTGTAGCACTATCATATCATTGAATGAAAGTAGATATTGCTTTGTTATTATTGATGATTTTACTAGATATACATGGACTTATTTTCTAAAATATAAGGACCAAACCTTAGATGTTTTCATTTCTTTTTGTAGAAGAGTTGAAAATGAAAAATCATCAACAATTAAGACAATTAGAAGTGATCATGGAGGTATATTTCAAAATCAATGATTCTTAGAATTTTGTCAAGATAGAGGTTATAGACATGAGTTCTCCACTCCAAGAACACCACAACAAAATGGTGTTGTAGAGAGAAAGAATCGTGTTCTACAAGAGGCTGCACGAAGCATGCTTAATGAGTACTCACTACCGAGTTACTTATGGGCTGAAGCTGTAAATACAGCTTGCTATGTGCAAAACCGAGTCCTTATCCATAGGTTTTTAGGAAAGACTTCTCATGAACTCTGGTTTGGAAAACTACCTACGGTTAAACACCTTAGGGTGTTTGGTTGTAAGGTATTCATTCTAAACACCAAGGATCACCTTGGAAAGTTCACGGCAAAGGCTGATGAAGGGATACTAGTCCGGTATTCCCTAGTTAGCAAAGCCTATCGAGTCTACAACAAGAAATATAGATTAGTTGAAGAGTCTTCTGATGTTGTCTTTTAAGAAATTCCAAAAGTTAATGGTCAACCAGAAGATGAAGTCCAATTCGAACATAGGAGGCTAAGTTTGAATGAGAGTCCAAATGTTGTTGATGGTGATGAATCCGATGACGGTGAGCCTAGACAATCCATAGATCAGCCGGATCCTGAGGCTGAGCTTGTGTCTAGTGAACCCATTCAAGAAGCACCACCAACACCTAGGCAAACTAGATTAGCCTCTAGTCATCCCCAAGACCAAATTGTTGGAGACATCCATCATGGGGTTAGAACTAGATCATTCTTTAGGAATGAGGCTAATGAAGTTGCCTTAATTTCGAAATTGAACCTAGAAAAATTGATGAAGCATTAAATGATCCCGATTGGATCATTGCAATGCAAGATGAACTAGGTCAATTCGAAAGGAGTCAAGTTTGGGACTTAGTCCCTAGACCTAAGAAGACCACCATCATTGGAACCAAATGGGTTTTCAAAAATAAATTGAACCATAAGGGAGAAATCATTAGAAACAAGGCACGCTTAGTAGCCAAGGGCAGTCAAGTTGAAGGTCTTGATTATGATGAGACCTATGCTCCCGTGGCACGATTAGAATCCATTCGATTGATGCTTGCATTTGCAGCACATCGTGGCTTCAAGCTATACCAAATGGATGTCAAATCGGCTTTTCTAAATGGTTTGATTAGAGAAAAGGTCTATGTCGAACAACCTCTGGGGTTTGAGAGTACCGAATTTCCAAATCACGTGTTCAAGCTCAAAAAGGCACTTTATGGCCTTAAACAAGCACCCCGAGCTTGGTATGAGCGATTGTCGACATTCCTAATTGAGAAAGGATTTGTAAGAGGCCAAATAGACCCTACACTATTTCTACGGAGAGATGGTGACAATATTTTTGTGGCCCAAGTATATGTCGATGACATAATTTGTGGCTCAGATAACAAGGGCTACTTAAATGAATTTATTGGACACATGGAAAGTGAATTTGAAATGAGTCTAGTGGGAGAGTTGACTTTCTTCCTTGGACTTGAAATCAAACAAACCTGAGATGGGATCCATGTGCACCAATCGAAGTATACTCAAGAAATGCTCCGTAAATTCAATATGAGTGATTCAAAAGAGGTAATCACTCCCATGACCACAAATACAAGACTAGATAATGACGAGAGTGGTAAACCCGTTGATCTGACTCAATATCGAAGCATGATAGGTAGTTTGCTATACCTCACAGCTAGTAGACCTGATATTCTTTTCGCTATGGGTATGCGCGCTAGGTACCAAGTTTGTGCCAAGGAATCTCACTTAATCGTTGTTAAGAGAATTCTGAGATATCTTAAAGGTACAATTGGAGTTGGTCTTTGGTACCCCCATACCGAATCATTTGATTAATTGGCTATACCGATTCCGACTATGCTGGATGTAAGTTGGATCGGAAAAACACAAGTGGGGGTTGTCAATTTTTAGGATCATCTCTAGTTAGTTGGTCAAGTCGGAAGCAACATTGTGTTGCTCTCTCCACGACCGAGGCAGAATATATTGCTATGGGAGAGTGTGTATCGCAATTGTTGTGGATGATTCATACTCTAGAGGACTATGGAATGAGTTACAAAGGTGTGCAAGTGTAGTGTGACAACATTAGCACAATTAACCTAACCAAGAATCCAGTCCATCATTTTAGGACCAAACATATTGAAGTGCGTCACCACTTCATTAGGGATCATGTTGCTAGGGGAGATATTGTACTCTCACATGTAGAGTCCAAAACAAACTTCGCTGACATTTTCACTAAACCACTCCCCGAAAATGAGTTTAGCTTTTTAAGAAGGGAGTTGGGAATGTGTCGTGCCTCATAGTTTTCAAAATGCCTTCAAAACCCTTCATGATAAGTTCTAATTGTTGGGATACAATTGGGTAACTTTGGGGACATCTCACACAAACTATAAGGTTTATCAAAATATTTTTGTTTGCTAGATATGGGGTGAGATGTTAGGATCAACTCAATTTCTCAAAATGTCGATGCATCCCTTGAGAAATTAAGTTGACGAGATAAAAATCACTTCGGTGACCAAGTATGGGGAAAACCAATGCATAACACATGTGCATTTGGCTCCATGATCATACTTGGACATTCCAATCAAGGACACTTGATTGGAAATTTGAATTCAGCACAATCTTGGTTAAAGTTTGATTGGATGATTGTTGATTGAGTTTGACTCCACTTGGGTGGAGCAAAGTGATTGTTGAACCTATAAGGACCTTTGATCCTTATTTAGGGATCAATTGTAGTCAAGGGACCACATCCAAGATCGATATTCTTCATCAGATTACTTCAAAAATCATGTGAAAGTCTGAAACTTAAAGTTTCAGATCGTATCTGGGAGTATCATGAACCCTGATCGGTCACTGGACCGATCAGGAGTAGGGCAGATCAGTCCTCGGACCGAGCTGGCTCCCTTCTGCGTTGATCGGTCCACAGACCGATCAGAGGGGTCGGCAGAGTCTTTGCTGATTCTGTCCAAACATTCTGCACTTACCTGGATCGGTCCCCGGACCGATCTGGCACCCTGTGGTGATCGGTCCACAGACTGATCAGGGGGCTTTCCGAATGTCATCCGACCCTACTGTTCGCTTCCTGATCGATCAGCCGATCGATCAGGAGCCTGCCTGATACGTCACCCGACCGATCAGGACCAGGCCAGTCCGATCAGGATGAAGCCTGATTGGTCTAGGCGCTACCAGATCGAACGGTGATCCGTTCAATCGCATTAAATTATGGTTGGTGGACCGATCCACCAACCTAATAACTTCGTGAAAAACCTCATCTCCCAAGCCCTAGCGCCGAACCTCACTACCTGCGTCTCTTCACCTTGTGCGAGAACATTCCCTGCGTCTAATTCTTCCCTGAGTGAGCTTCTGCGTGTGCGATCTGAGAAGGGTTCCTACGAGCTCTTCCTTCTTCCTGCGAGTTTCTCTCTTGCTGAAGGTTTTTGCGTTCATCTCTTGCGCCAAGAGCTTCTCCTGCGCAAGCCTTTTCTTCCAGATTTCAAGATCTCCAGCACACATCTTCAATGGCACCAAAGTGAGTTTTTGGTTTAGCGTTCCTTGCAGATGTTGGGACCGGGTGCATGTTGACAAGGATACGGGTTTGTAAATTTTAAAATTTTTACGTGCAGCGGAAGAATTAGCATAAAATAATTTCTCAAATTATTTTAACCACGTATCTAGCATGCAACCTTATGATGTGTGGACATGATCATAAATTAAAACTTTGCGGAAAAGTAAACTACTTTACTAAGTACCTCGCGTAACTCGAAATAAGGGACGAGATCCAACCGTAGCGTCCCTTGGAAGCTCCGCCTCTATTTGCGTCCACGCCGAGTTCTCTTTGGGATGACTTCGCAAAGTCACGAGTTTTGTGCCGACGAGAACTACTAAATTCTCTAAAGGCACAACTAGAAGATCAAGAGAGAAGAAAGGAAACTAACCACTAAGTAACGGAATCAAAATTCTGGGAAGAGAGAAGTTGTGACCTGCTTCTTCTTCTTCTTCTTTGGCTCCTCCTTGGTTGATGTTCTCACGCCAACCCTAGAAGTGGAGGATGGTGCGCCGGCCCTAAGGTGAGCAAGGGGCGCCGGCCCTAAGGGGAAGAGAAAGGGAGAGAATAAGAGAGAGAGGGAGAGAATTAATCTCTTGATTACTCAATTAATTAGAATTCAAGGCTAGCCTTTGGTTCCTTTATATAGTAGCCTCTCCCTTGCCAAGTCTCCCACTTAACAAAATTTTCATAAGAAATTTATCCTATAAATTCTCTTATGAATTATTCTGTTTAAGCCAAGTTTTATTATAACTAACTTTATAATAAAACAAATACTTCTCTTTTTTAATTATGGAATAAAATTTGTATAAAATTTTCTTATCATGGATAAATCAATTCATAATTGATTTTACAAATTAAAATTAAACTAATTCATGGTTCATTTTAATTTCCATAAAAAGAATAAATTTCTACAAATTTCTTTATAAATCTCTTTATATAAATTTCTTTATATATCAATTTATTTATCCATAATTTTATAAAACAAATCGCGCTTGATTTATTTTATTAATTAAACCAAATAAATTGGTTTCTCCCCTTTGTATTGGCCGGCCAAACCAAGAGGGTGGACACCCTCTTTGGCCGGCCAAACCGAGCCGAACCCATCGCGAATTAAACTCATTTAATTCGCCCAATAAGCCTTCAAAAGACTTAGCCATTTTTAGCTTCCATTGCGCCTCTGATAAATTCACATTCGACTTATTTCTCTTGATTGGAAAATTCAATTTTCAACTCGTTTTAAATCCCTCGGATTACTCGTAGTGCGTGTGACTAAATAGGCTTTCGATTTATGTTGGCCGTCTATAATCAACCAATTATAGAACGATCATGAGTGGCACCTAGTAGTACATCATGACCCCCAATTAATCGAATGATCAATGGTTGACCTCAGAAATATTTCTGAAACCCTTCAGCAGCTCTAATGAATCGTGCCTCATTCCCTTCATCATCTTATACCCACTTGGTTCAGGACATGGTCTGTTTGTGTCAGTCCCCACTAGACTGACTACGTCACACCTAGCCCAAGTAGTGTCTTTCTCGTCCTTTGGATTTCTAATTACTCTCATGTATTTAAGAGACTCATACTCTAAACATGATATGCTCTGGCCAGAGGCTTTGAGTAACAATCCGATGATAGGCCTGGGTATACATCTCCTCGCAAGGAGTGGTGAATCCTTTGTAGGCTGTTCAAACATCTTCGGGCACTTCGGCTTATACCCAATCATCCTGGGTCCACACCTCCTTGGAGATGCTTGCTTAAGATGTTAAAGTATAAGTCTCCATGACCAAGATGACTTGAACACCGCAAGTCAAAGGAACATCGCACTTAAGCTGCAGTAAGAACTTCATTGACATATCTATATGTAGATTACCATATGAAGTTTTACGGCTAGTCACTCCAATAAACTAGTTCCCTTAACTAGCATCCATGTTTATCTCCGGACATCCCAATGTCACCAGCCAGTGAGAATCAGCTGATTAGAGAATAACTCATGCTAGTCTCAACAGAATTGATAGTGTCCGTTTTTATCAATTCATCGACTAGGGATATTTTCAATACTTCACAATTGCACATTTAGTGATAATCACTAGTTGTGATCCTATCACAAATTCTCTTATGCTGTGAATTGTATTGCGGACATTCAGTAGATGAGTTTAAGATCCCAATCAAATACACAAACATGTATACTCAAATAGTGAATTATCATTTATTAAAATAAATGTTTACAATCATAAGGCGATTGCCTTAGGACACTTCTCTCATATCGCTAACAGCAGATTCGTTCATAGTGTATGTATTTGCGCTAACCATGGTGTATCTTTTGGTGTTGTGCCGTAACACTATGTTCTGGTCGTGACCCTTCTTTGCCATCTCATTTGATCAATGCTTCATGTACACTTGATTATTCCATTCCATGACCAATTCTCATATTGATCTTGTGATTTTTCTATTTGTGTCATGATTCCCTTTCTGTGATTAACTTGTTGCAATGATCAACTCTATCAATCCATTAGAAAATCATCTAAGGGAAAGGAACCGATGAAGGGTAGCTCGAGGGGCAAAACCCCTTCCTCATCAGCACCCACCCGAAGGCCCCAGCCTTCCTCGAGTTCTTGCTTCCCCAATGTCGCCTGTGAACAGGCTTTTCAATCTCGCACATTCAAGTTACTCTCCTGCCGATCGATTGATGTTCCCTTTCTGACCGAGCACTGTCCCTCCATAATGGAGATAGTAACCTTTTACAACCTTAGCTTTCTCCTCTCTCTAGAGAGGACTATCAATTATGACATTGTCTCCGAGTTTTACAACAACCTCTAGCAAGGACCTCAGGGGGGCTTCGAGTTCACTACTCGAGTTGCCAAGAGGAATCTTGATTTCTCCTACGACATTCTAGCAGAGTATCTGGGCGGTCGTCGATCGCCTAACTTGTATTCTATATATCATGAGCTCCCAGATCCTCTATTGGCCCCTTTTCCGGATGTTACTCCTGATGGCATCTATCAGTATTTCATTAGTCATCCCCGCCCGGCTGGTCTTGATGAGTTGGGTCCTAATTTTCCTACCTTTGTAGCACTTCGCCTCTCTCCCACTAATTACATCTTGTTCAAGATTATCACAAATTGTATTCTACCAATCACTTCCAAACCTTTAATTGAGATCCGACCCTATCATTACCTTATGCTCTACGGCATGCACCGCCGAATGGATTTTGATATCATGAAAAGTATTTTTCAGTCCATTCTATCTTATAGAGAGCCGAGCCGGCCCACAGTCTACATGCCATTTGGTCATGTCATCACCGGTTGGCTTATGTCAGTAGGTGTTGATGTCACCAAAGGCAGGACAGTGCCTATGGTCCGACAGGATTGTCGGCTTGGTCGGCGGGCATTTGTCAAGTCTGGCATCATTATTCGAGAGCACGATCGGGCCTTGGTTTGGAAGGATGGGAGAGGTCTCGGTGAGCTACCTGGGGGAGGACCACATTTTCAGGCACCAGCAGATGCTGTGTTGGGACCGGGTGCATGTTGACATGGATACGGGTTCGTAATTTTAAAATTTAATTACGTGCAGCTGAAGGTTTAGCATAAATAATTTCTCAAATTATTTTAACCACGTATCTAGCATGCAACCTTATGTTGTGGAGACATGATCATAAATTTAAAATTTTGCAGAAAGTAAACTAATTTACTTAATACCTCGCGTAACTCGTAGAAAGGGACGAGATCCAACCGTAGCGTCCCTTGGAAGCTCCGCCTCTATTCGCGTCCACGCCGAGTTTTCTTCGGGATGACTTCGCAAAGCCACGAGTTTCGTGCCGACAAGAACTACTAGATTCTCCAAAGGCATGATAAGAATACCAAGAGAGAGATGGAAAGACTAACCACCAAACGAAGAATGGAATCAAGATTCCGGGAGGAAGGAAGGAGTCGCTGTTAGTAATATGAGAGAAGTGTCCTAAGGCAATCGCCGTATGATTGTAAACATTTATTTTAATAAATGAATATTCACTATTTGAGTATGCATGTCTGTGTATTTGATTGGGATCTTAAACTCATTTACTGAATGTCCATAATACAATTCACAGCATGAGAAAATTTGTGATGAATTCACAAATAGTGATTATCTCTACATGTGCAATTGTGAAGTATTGAAATTGTTCCTAGTCGATGAATTGATAAATAAGGACACTATCAATTCTGTTGAGACTGGGTTATTCTCAAATCAGCTGATTCTCACTAGCTGGTGACATTGGGATGTCCGGAGATAAACATGAATGCTAGTTAAGGGAACTAGTTCATTGGAGTGACTGTCTGTGAAACTTCACATGGTAGTCTACATATAGACATGTCGGTGAAGTTCTTACTGCAGCTTAAGTCCGATGTTCCTTTGACTTGCGGTGTTCAAGTCATCTTGGTCAAGGAGAATTATACTTTAACATCTTAAGCAAGCATCTCCAAGGAGGTGTGGACCCAGGATGGTTGGGTATAAGCCGAAGTGCCCGAAGATGTTTGAACAGCCTACAAAGGATTCACCACTCCTTGCGAGGGGATGTATACCCAAGGCCTATCGTCGGATTGTTACTCAAAGCCTCTGGCCAGAGCATGACATGTTCAGAGTATGAGTCTCTGAAATACATGAGAGTAATTAGAATCCATTGGACGAGAAAGACATTACTTGGGCTAGGTGTGACGTAGTCAGCCTAGTGGGGACTGACACATATAGACCATGTCGTGAACCAAGTGGGTATAAGATGGTGAAGGGAATGGGGCACGATTCATTAGAGCTGCTGAAGGGTTTCAGAATTTTTTCTGAGGTCAACCGTTGATCTTTCGATTAATTGGGGGCCATGATGTACTACTAGGTGTCACTCATGATCGTTCTATAATTGGTTGATTATAGACGGCCAACATAAATCGAAAGCCTATTTAGTCACACGCACTACGAGTAATCCGAGGGATTTAAAACGAGTTGAAAATTGGATTTTCCGATCAAGAGAGATAAGTCGAATCTGAATTTATCTGAGACGCATCGGAAGCTTAAAATGGCTAAGTCTTTTGAAGGCTTATTAGACGAATTAAATGAGTTTAATTCGTAAGGTGACGGCTTGGATTTTGGCTGGCCAAAGAGGGTCCCCACCCTCTTTGGTTTGGCCGGCCACAATAAGAGGGAAGAACCGAATTGTTTGGTTTAAATTTATAAAATAAACCACGCGTGGTTTGTTTTATAAAATTATGGATAAAGAAATTTATATAAAAAAATTTATAGAAATTTATTCTTTTTATGGAAATTAAAATGAACCATGGATTGGTTTATTTTATTTTATAAAATCAATTATGAATTAATTTTTCCATGATAAGAAAAAATTTATATAATAAATTTCTTATGAAATTTCTTTCCATAATAAAAGGGGAGACATGGTTGTTTTTATTATAAATTAAGTTATAATAAAAACTTGGCATAATGGAATAATTCATAGAAAAATTTATAATATAAATTTCTTATGAAAAATTTATTCCGTTAAAAAGGAGACTTGGCGATAAAGAGGCTACTATATAAAAGTGCAAAGGCAAGGCTTGGAAATCAATTCAAGAGATCAAGGATTCTTGCCTAGCCTCCCTTCCTCTCCTTCTCTCCCTCTCCCTCCTCATGTGGGCACCGGCCCTAGAGAGCTCCCCTAGGGTCGGCATGAGCCACCTCCACCAAGAAAGTGCCGAAAAAGAAGAAGAAGCGGGTCGCGACTCCTTCCTTCCTCCCGGAATCTTGATTCCGTTTTTCGATTGGTGGTTAGTTTTCCATCTCTCTCTCTTGATATTCTTGTCGTGCCTTTGGAGAATCTAGTAGTTCTTGTCGGCACGAAACTCGTGACTTTGCGAAGTCATCCCGAAGAGAACTCGACGTGGACGTGAATAGAGGCGGAGCTTCCTTTTGGATCGATAGAGTCGATAGAGGGGGGTGAATATCGATAAAAACTTTTCGGATAAAATATAAGAGAATAGGCAGCGGAAATTAAAAACACAAAGTCAATGCAAACACAGGGATTTTTTACTTGGTTCGGAGCCTAGGTCGACTCCTACTCCAAGGCCCACGATCGTTGATCGTTTACTTTGGGCAATTCTATATGAGCGCAAATTCAGTTTACAGGAGAATAGATTTATAAGTACAGCACTATAAACTTTTAATAAAATCACTTCTTTTACCGACGTCCGGTTGTAAGTTGACTTTCTGGAGCAGCAGGACGTCGTCGCTCGAGTTGGGCAGTTTCCGGGACAAGGCGTGAGCACAGAAGAGCGTAGAAGCTTTGGAGCGAAGTTGATATGAAAGCCTTGGTCGAGAGTCCTATTTATAGGGTCTAGGGGCACCCTGAACGTCGGGGGCGCCCTGCCACATGTCCCAAGATCCGGATTCTGCTCGGTCAAGCGTTATCCCACCGGAATAGGTATGAGGTTTGACCACTGGGGCGCCCTGGTCGCTGAGGGCGCCTTGGTTGACCCGGTCTTCTCGGCTGGATAAAGTTGATCGCCTTCGCTGGCTTAGGCGCGAAGCGCCTTGGACTTGAGGGCGCCTTGTGCGCTGAGGGTGCCCTGGCTGAGAGGGCGCCTTGGCTGCTGAGGGCGCCCTGCCCAGTAAGCAGCCGAAGGCCTTTTGCTTCAATTGGTTCTGGTTCACCTTGAGGGCGCCCTGGACACTCAGGGCGCCTTACTCAGCTGTTGCCTCACTCCTTTGAGGCTCTCTGAGTTGCAGACACACGTTCCTTCGGTCCTGCATCAAGTGTGAGTCCAAAGCACAATAAAACAATTAATTATTATTTTATACAGCCTTAGCTGTCTTGGTTCTGACTTTGGTCTCTAAAATGGAGCCCTAGGTCGAACCGACGCCTACTGTTCCCTCGACGGGGAACGCATCCTCACCTACTCCACTCGGGAGAGTTTACCTGATGCCAACCGCTCCTTTGGTTGGACTTTTGCTTGACGGTCCTTTGTCAGGTCTTGTGAACTGGCAGTCCTTCGCCAGTGCCTAGCAGTCCTTCGCTAGGGCTTTTGGTGCTGGCAGTCCTTCGCCAGTGCCTAGCAGTCCTTCGCTAGGGCTTTATGCTGGCAGTCCTTCGCCAGTGCCTAGCAGTCCTTCGCTAGGGCTTTATGCTGGCAGTCCTTCGCAGTGCCTAGCAGTCCTTCGCTAGGGCTTTATGCTGGCAGTCCTTCGCCAGTTGCCTAGCAGTCCTTCGCTAGGGCTTGATACTGGCAGTCCTTCGCCAGTTGCCTAGCAGTCCTTCGCTAGGGCTTTGTTACTGGCAGTCCTTCGCCAGTTGCCTAGCAGTCCTTCGCTAGGGCTTTGTATCCTGGCAGTCCTTCGCCAGGTGCCTAGCATTCCTTCGCTAGGACATTGTATCTGCACACTTGAGTAACATTGTTAGATCACAAATAACACTTAACTTTGAATCCTTTGCCAATTTCAAAACAAGGTTCGATATGGTGCTTCTTGCACCAATAATCTCCCCCTTTTTGATTTATGGCAACACAATTCAAAGTTAAGTAAAGACATATAACAGTTAGGAAAAGAAAGAGTATGAACAGTATAAGTGTAAAAAAAAATTTCTATACTCCCCCTAAAACCCTGAAACCCTGAATACTAGTGTTATAACACTCTTAACTTTGACCTTTCCTCCCCCTTTGACATATATCAAAAACAAACATGGGTGAACAAGGTAAAAAGTTTTGCAAACCTAAATTTTGTAACATAACTTTTACTTGGCTTTGCAAAAAGGAATTTTATTTAGGCAAAATTTTGACGCCATATTTCCAATACTTAGAAAATTGCGAGGGGTTGAATGAAAGTTTTCTAAGTTCAGATGATTCAATTTTTTTATTACTTAGAAACTTTCAAGAGAACCTTTTTAAGTTAGAAAATGTTTTGGAGTTGGAAAATTTTCAAGAGAGTTTGAATTTTTACTTAGAAAATTTTCTTACCAGCCTGTAAAGTTGATTTTCCAAAAGATGTACTTAAGCAAAGCTAATATTCGAAAAATGATCTTTTGAAATCAAGTACAGTTAATTTTCAAAAATATTAAACTTTGAAAAAAAATAGGTAAAGTTAATTTTCAAAAATATTTATCTTTGAAAGACAAGTAAAGTTAATTTTCGAAAATATTGAACTTTAAAAGACAAGAACTTTACTTTTTGAAAGACAGGAGAAAAAAATAATTTTAGCCTTTTCTCTCCTAACCTTTTCTCTCCTTTCCAATCTCTCCCCCTTAATGTGAAATTCTTCTCCTTAGCCATATATCAATAAGGAACTTTAATAAATATAAAAAATTAGAATTTGTGTATCAGAGCCTATGTGTTTTGAAAACATAAAAATACTTAGCATAATTTTTGAAAGCATAGCAAAAGCATAACATGCACCAAAACTCCACTTTGAAAGGCATTTAAAAAAAATATTTTTGTAGGCAAGTCTTTTAGAAAATTCATTCACTTAGAACACTATTGCCTTGAAAATATTAGTACTTTTGAAAACATTATATTTTGAAAAGTAGAAGTACTTTTGAATGATATTGTGCATTTTTGAAGATATAGGAAGATTATGCATTAAAAGTTATAAGTGCTTTTATAATATTAGAGAAAATTATCTTTTGAAAGCACTTACAAAAGTATTGTTTTTAACGCATAATATTTTACTTGCTTTAGTTACTTTTCCAGTCTGACACAATCCTAGGAAACCTTGTTAACTACAAGGACAGTTTCCTAAGTGTCCTGGAAATTTTCCAACTCAAGTAAATACTATTGCCAAAAGAATTTAAAAAAAAATAAAATAATAGTATTTTGAAAGAAAATTATTTAAGTTTTCAAAAGGATTTTAAACGTGCAGTGCATGAAAATATATAATTCAATAATTCTTTTAATTTAATCTCCCCCTAAACTTGACCCAGTCCTAGGAAGCTTGTTGACTACAAGTGATCTTCCTCTGAGTCTTAAGGTTTGATTTAAATTATAAGAATTGTCTAATAACAAAAAAAATAATTAATAAACATATTTCAGAAATTCTTCTCTTGACTCAAACTCCCCCTAAATTTGACACATCCTAGGAGTCCTTATGGATCATGAAGTGGACCTTCCTGTGTGTCTTTAGGGTTTATTAAAATCAAAAGAATAGTTTTGAATATCAGTACGGTAATATAATTTTAGGAAATTCAATTTGAAATGAAGATAATTTCAAACATAAGCCCCTTTTTCGAAAAACATTTTGAAATGATAATGATTTTTGTAAAGCACAATTTTGAAAAATATAGTGATTATTTGAAGGCCTAAAACTTCTTCTTTTAATTTGAACTTTCCTTAAATCTGACATAGTCCTGGGAGGCTTATTGACCACAAGTTAATCCTCCTCCTAGTCTTAGGGTTTGTCAAAATTAAAGGAACAATTTTGAACATGCCTTTTGAGTATGATAATTTTTAAGGAGATAGATTTTTGAAAACATAATTTGGTATGATAACACAATTTTCGAAAATCATTTTGAAATGATAATAATTTTTCAAAGATATTTTGAAAGAAAATTAAAAAGAATAAACCACTCCCCCTTACTATTTAACTCAATCTAATGTCCTAGGGGACTTCAGTGTTATCCATGTTTGACTATGTTGACTAGGTTTGACCAATAATTGACCCAATCAACTTTATTTATTGTGATATTTGACATGAAATAAAAAATGTTAAGAAAAAAGTAGAGTACAGTACAATGAATTAATTTGAAAACAAGAGATAATTTTGAATAACTTTTGAAAATATATATATATATTTTTGAAAGGATATTGATTTATGCTTTTAGGTCCTAGATGTCTCACCCAGTAATACATAGTCAAGCATGTCAACCTTATGGGTTGTGTGAGACAAATATTTTAATTTTGAAAGTAAATGATTGACGATAATTAAATTGAATTTTGAGAACAATTAATTGAGTTGAATCTGAAAATAATTAATTAAATTATTTTGAATTTGATTAAATTGATTTAATTAAGATTTAATTGATTTAAATAAGATTGAATTGAATTTAATTAAAATTGAATTTAATTGATTTAATTAAGATTTAATTGAATTTGATTGATTTAATTAAGATTTAATTGAATTTAATTGATTTAATTAAGATTTAATTGAATTGATTTAATTAAAATTAATTGATTTGAATTTGGTTGGGTTGGAATCAACTTTTAAGTTCTAAGCATCTCACCCATTTCTAAGTGATAAAACAGGGTATCCTTAACTGTTTTGTGAGATGCATTAATTTTATCTTTGATTTTATGTTAGCACTATGATTTAATTGAAGCTTGTGTTAGATTCGAGTTTAACAAATAATAATTTAAAAGTGAGTTTCGATAATTGGCTTCCAGGTCTTGGCGAGGCACAGAGGCCTTCTTTGGCCATAGCCTTATTGGATCAACAACGCTTTCCTAGACAAAGCCTTTTAAAGAAAGATCATTTTCAAATTATTTTTGATAAATTCTGGTCTAACTAGTTTGGGTCTTGGATCGGTAGCTTCGGCTAGTTCTGCCAAAATGGCTTCCCTAACGTACTATCATCTCACCTCCTCCCAATACTATGTTATTCAAACTTCAATTAAATCATTTTAGTCCTTAAACTAACCAATCCTAATTTAAAAAAAAATAACAAAAAAACAACATACAATTAAAACAAGCAATTGTCTAAGTTACATCATAATTGTAATAATATTCTGGATTATCAAAAACAGCAATATTATGAATTAAATTTTCTAACACATTAGCCTTATAAGATCCACTCATATTATTCATGGTAAATATTGGATTTTTAAATACTGTAAATTTACCTTTTGATTCCCGGATGGGAATCTCCCCCTTGATTCTAGCCACCTTTCTTTTGCTTGATTGTTTTTTTGGCATTTTGTAGTGGTCGTGAGCCATTCGGACCTGCTTCCGATGATCCCCTTCTTCGTCGTCAGATTTTGAGTCTGAGTCAAACTCAGGTATTGGTTGAGGCCCCTTTTGCAGTTTTCTTAGAGTTTTTCCAGCAATAAAATTTACACTTTCCTCGACCATTACAGTATCTGTTTGATTATTTAATTCTAATTTTGGAAAGAATTTAAAATCAATTACCGTCTCAGTCAATTTGTCTTCTAAATCTGGCTTGGATTCGGGTTCAGACTCTAACTTGGCTGTTTGTGCTTAGACCGAGAGTGCAAGACCGCTTACTTGATCTTCTTCTTCAAAGACCTCAATATTGGAGCTCTCTTCGTGTAGGTTGATTAGCTTCTCCCACATCTCTTTAGCACATCCAAATGAACCGACTAGCTTGAGTTGTTCGTTGGTTAGACCACACTGAAGGATTGCAGTTGCCCTTGCATCTGTCTTAATTTGGTTGAGCGTTGGTTCATCCAGTTTGTCCCATGCAATTGATTATCCATCTTCTGTAGGAAGGGAGAACCCTGTTTGGATGATCATCCATATATTCATATGGGCCTTCAGATGGAACTCCATTAGACATCTCCAGGAATTGAAGTTCTCGCCGGAGAATAGCGGTGGACGGGCACTGTTCCATTCTTGGTTGGCCATTTAGTTTAACCTCGTACAGAAAAGAAATAACAAAAATATGCCAAGACTTGGTCTTGGATTAGTAGTGCGAGAGAAGGGAAAAATAGCTCAAAATAAATGTTGCACGAATTTCGAGGTGGAATAATAATAACATAATAAAAATAATTTATGACAAATTTTAAAAATATTAATTTTGTCAATTCTGATAATAATGAAAAAGTAAGAATTAAATATTTGAAAAAAAATTTGCTCGAATTAAAGTAGCATGAATTTCGAGAAAAATATTAAAATAATAAAAAAGTTTTGGGACAAATTTTCAAAAATTGTTCGTTTTGTTAATTCTAACTTATGGTAAAAATATGAAAATTTAAAATTAAAAAAGGTGTAAGAATATTTTAAATACACCTACAGATATTATTTATAAAAAAAACGAACGAGATTGAGTTGTGTTGATTAACAAAAAGAAAAGAAATAAATAAAATAAAATTCGTAAATCCGAAAAAATAACTTTTAAACTGGTGGTTGCACCAAGTTTGAACTACCCCGCTCTGATACCACTTGTTGGATCGATAGAGTCGATAGAGGGGGGTGAATATCGACAAAAACTTTTCGGATAAAATATAAGAGAATAGGCAGCGGAAATTAAAAACACAAAGTCAATGCGAACAAGGGATTTTTTACTTGGTTCGGAGCCTAGGTCGACTCCTACTCCAAGGCCCACGATCGTTGATCGTTTACTTTGGGCAATTCTATATGAGCACAAATTCAGTTTACAGAAGAATAGATTTATAAGTACAGCACTATAAACTTTTAATAAAATCACTTCTTTTACCGACGTCCGGTTGTAAGTTGACTTTCCGGAGTAGCAGGACGTCGTCGCTCGAGTTGGGCAGTTTCCGGGACAAGGCGTGAGCATAGAAGAGCGTAGAAGCTTTGGAGCGAAGTTGATATGAAAGCCTTGGTCGAGAATCCTATTTATAGGGTCTAGGGGCGCCCTGAACGTCGGGGACGCCCTGCCACGTGTCCCAAGATCCGGATTCCGCTCGGTCAAGCGTTATCCCACCAGAATAGGGATGAGGTTTGACCACTGGGGCGCCCTGGTCGCTGAGGGCGCCTTGGTTGACCCGGTCTTCTCGGCTGGATAAAGTTGATCACCTTCGCTGGCTTAGGCGCGAAGTGCCTTGGACCTGAGGGCGCCTTGTGCGCTGAGGGTGCCCTGGCTGAGAGGGCGCCTTGGCTGCTGAGGGCGCCCTGCCCAGTAAGCAGCCGAAGGCCTTTTGCTTCAATTGGTTCTGGTTCACCTTGAGGGCGCCCTGGACACTCAGGGCGCCTTACTCAGCTGTTGCCTCACTCCTTTGAGGCTCTCTGAGTTGCAGACACACGTTCCTTCGGTCCTGCATCAAGGGTTAGTTCAAAGCACAATAAAATAATTAATTATTATTTTATACAGGCTTAGCTGTCTTGGTTCTGACTTTGGTCTCCAAAATGGAGCCCTAGGTCGAACCGACGCCTACTGTTCCCTCGACGGGGAACGCGTCCTCACCTACTCCACTCGGGAGAGTTTACTTGATGCCAACCGCTCCTTTGGTTGGACTTTTGCCTGACGGTCCTTTGTCAGGTCTTGTGAACTGGCAGTCCTTCGCCAGTGCCTAGCAGTCCTTCGCTAGGGCTTTTGGTGCTGGCAGTACTTCGCCAGTGCCTAGCAGTCCTTCGCTAGGGCTTTATACTGGCAGTCCTTCGCCAGTGCCTAGCAGTCCTTCGCTAGGGCTTTATGCTGGCAGTCCTTCGCCAGTGTCTAGCAATCCTTCGCTAGGGCTTTATGGTGGCAGTCCTTCGCCAGTGCCTAGCAGTCCTTCGCTAGGGCTTTTATACTGGCAGTCCTTCGCCAGTTTCCTAGCAGTCCTTTGCTAGGGCTTTGTTACTGGCAGTCCTTCGCCAGTTGCCTAGCAGTCCTTCGCTAGGGCTTTGTATCCTGGCAGTCCTTCGCCAGGTGCCTAGCATTCCTTCGCTAGGACTTTGTATCTGCACACTTGAGTAACATTGTTAGATCACAAATAACACTTAACTTTGAATCCTTTGCCAATATCAAAACAAGGTTCGATATGGTGCTTCCTGCACCAACAATTCCAAGGGACGCTACGGTTGAATCTCGTCCCTTACATCGAGTTACGCGAGGTATCAAGTAAATTAGTTTACTTTCTGCAAAATTTTAATTTATGATCATGTCTACACATTATAAGGTTGCATTCAAGATACGTGGTTGAAATAATTTGAGAAATTATTTATGCTAAACCTTCCGCTGCATGTAATTAAGTTTTAAAATTACGAACTCATATCCATGTCAACATGCACCCGGTCCCAACAGTCGCGCCCGCTTCTTCTTCTTCTTCGGCCTCTTCTTGGTGGTGGAAGCTCACGGCAACCAAAAGGAGGGCCTCTAGGGCCGGCGCCACTAGAGGAGGGAGAGGGAGAGAAGGAGATGGAGAGAGGCTAGGCAAGAATCCTTGATCTCTTGGATTGATTTCCAAGCCTTTCCTTGGTACCTTTATATAGTAGCCTCTTAATCGCCAAGTCTCCTCTTAACGGAATAAATTTTTCATAAGAAATTTATCTTATAAATTTTTCTATGAATTATTCCGTTATGCCAAGTTTTTATTATAACATAAAAAACAACCATGTCTCCCCTTTTATTATGGAAAGAAATTTCTTTATATAAATTTCTTTATCATGGTAAATCAATCCATTTATTGATTTTATAAAATAAAATAAACAAATCGAAGCTTTATTTTAATTTCCATGAAAAATAAATCTCTTTATATAAATTTCTTTATATAAATTTCTTTATACAAATTTCTTTATCCATAATTTAATAAGACAAACCACGCGCATTTTATTTTATAAATTTGAACCAAACAATTTGGTTCTTCCGTCTTATTGTGGCCGGCCAAACAAAGAGGGTGGTGGCCGGCCAAACCCAAGCTGAAACCATACGAATTAAACTCTTTAATTCGTCCAATCAGTCTTCAAAAGACTTAGACATTTTATGCTTCCGATGTGTCTCTGAAAAATTCAGATTCGACTTATCTCTCTTGATCGGAAAATCTAATTTTCAACTCGTTTTAAATCCCTCGGATCACTCGTAGTGCGTGTGACTAAATAGGCTTTCAATTTATGTTGGCCGTCTATAATTAACCAATTATAGAATGATCATGAGTGGCACCTAGTAGTACATCATGATCCCCAATTAATCGAAAGATCAACGGTTGACCTCAGAAATAATTCTGAAACCCTTCAGCAACTCTAATGAATCGTGCCTCATTCCCTTCACCAACTTATTCCTACTTGGTTCAGGACATGGTCTATGTGTGTCAGTCCCCACTAGGCTGACTACGTGACACCTAGCCCATGTAATGTCTTTCTCGTCCAACGGATTCTAATTACTCTCATGTTTCTGAGAGATTCATACTCGGAACATGTGATGCTCTGGCCAGAGGCTTCGAGTAACAATCCGACGATAGGCCTTGGGTATACACCTCCTCGCAAGGAGTGGTGAATCCTTTGTAGGCTGTTGATGAACCCAAAATCGGCTGTCACAAATGTGGATCTCAAATTTAGAATATTTATAAAATGCTGAAAACCCTTTTTGCAATCAATGAATAAAAGCGTAGTAAAGGGGCCACAGGTCGTATTTTTCCATGTACTAGTTCAAGTTGTGTGAATCGTGCTCGAGTTTATGTGTCGTCAAGATTTTTGGGTTTCAACTGAGATTTGGAATTGGTTGCAATCACAAATGACAATGCAATGAAAAGGAAAGGAAACTTGACTAAGCAACTTAAACTAGGTAATGACAATTAAGGACTAAACAATTATGAACTTGAACAAAGCAAGGTAGATTTTCGGATTTGGAGATTCAAACTAATAACAAGTACTATAGCAATCGCATTCCGAACTCTAGGTAATTGAATTAAAGTAATGCTGGCATTTAAGATTGAAACTAATGCAGAATTATGAACATGAATTCAGGAAGGAAAACTTGATACAAAGTGAAAAGAAAATGAAACAAACTTTATGCGCAAAGGAAAACAACTTATGTGCCAAAATTGATACAAAGTGCCAAAATTGTAATTAACAATTCTGAATTAAAGATAATCTCTTCAACTTGAAAGATAAAGCTATAGTGAAGAGCTCATCATGAATTAAGGAAGAACTTCAAAAACCGAACACTAATGAATCAAAATCACCTACTGCAGAATTGAATGGGCAGAAATCAGATTCCTCATGAAGAATTGCAGATTAATATCAAATGCAGAACAAACAACTCAATCTGAAATCGATGCATGAATTTACTTCAACAATGATTCAAAGAACTACTGTCACTGATACAAAATTCAGGTTACTTGATACAACTTCAGCTCATCCAAACTGAAACTGTGTAGCAGTAGAATTGAGACTCAAGCAACAGATCAACTGGCTAGAGAAATCAAATGCAGAATTCTGAATCAATTGCTATGCGAATTGAAACAATCTTTAAAGAGAATTCAAAAGATAATAACTAAGTTCTCTTGATACGAATTTAGGAACTGGAGAAGAACATTGCAAACTGAAACTAAGTGGCAGTAATGGAAGTTGATACGCTAGAAGAAAAATGAAGCATTGCAAAACTGTACCCAATTGATACACAGGAATTTAACTATGTAACAACTGAAATTAAACGTAACTAGTCACTAACAAGTAATCTAACTAATTGGCTTGCGTAATTGAAACATAATTCAAGTAGAAACAAATCAGAATGGAAACTATGGCAGCTAATACAGAAGTTCAGAAATGAAACATTGGCAGAAATCGAAATTACAGCAAAAGAAAGAAATTCAATAAGAAACTAAACATCGTTCTCCTCCCTTAACATCCAGATTCTCTTGCCGTCACACAAGATTGAGCCTCGAACCCCTAAGCTCCACAAATTGTTGGGAATCAAGCTCTGTGAAGTGATCCAACCAAACTCTGCTCAAAGCTGAAATCAGCAATCGATCTCCTTGATCTGATCATGTAGGATGGAAATGATGATTTGGAGAGGATCAGGGCTCAGCCGAGGACCCTCAGGCTAGCTCAGATGGATGTGAAGTGGCGCAAAACGAAACCAAGGTGATCAATTCACAGATCTGACGAAACCCTCAACCATCTCTGTGTTTGACCGAATCTGAGCTGGATTTCTCACGGAATGATCTTCCCAACTATCTTGATCTGGATAAAGGATCGAAAACGATGTGATCATGTTCTCCGATTCAGAAAACTTGTTGAAAATCGAAGAACAAGTGAAGAAACGAGGAAAAAGCTACGAACTGGCGAAGAAGACGCGATCCAGAAATCGGGATCTGATTTCAGTTTAAGTAGTTAAACATTGGACGACTTAGATTAATCCCACTTCATCCAATGGTGATCTTCGTCCGATTTGATTCAAATTTTCCAGATCTTGATCAGAGGTCAGGATCTACCTCGGGTGAACTCAGATCTTATAGATTTGCAACGGATGGTTCAGATCACCTTGATCTTTGAATGCACGGTCTAGATCTCTCTGATCATGATCCAACGGCCAGATGATCTCTGATTGAGCTGAAACCTTCAGATCTTGATCTGATCGCTCGATTATACTTAATCCCAGCTCGGATTGATCAGAGGTTCTCAGATGGTCTAGATCTAACCGTTCTTGCATCGGACGATCCATATTAGTTGACGCTTGATTACTTGATCCAGTCCACTATTGGCTCAACTTTGACCCAACATGACCTAGGTTCATGATCCTTCCAAGCCTACAAAAGTAGATCAAAAATTTAGTGACAAAACAGCTCAAATATATCAAAATTTACAATTAGGTCCAAAAAGAGTATAAATCCTAGAACCTAGTGTAAATCCACAATTATACAAGTAAAATATGGGTCAAACACATATTTAAGCATATAAAATGATCAACAAAATGACACTTATCAACTCCCCCACACATAAGCATGAGTGTCTCGCGAAAAGTACTAAATATGTATCCCCTAGCTTTTTCTCTAACATAAGTAGATGCAATTGAAAAGAAATTACCTAGGGTTGTTAATTCTCAAAAATCTAAGCTCTATGGATTAGTATCTTGTTCTTAAATCAACAACTGAGCAATTTCAACCTTCATGATTCATTGAGATGAATTTCACTCACTAAACCTCTCACGGGAAATTTTTGGTGGCTCTCTTCCTAAGTTCTAAGTACATGATGAAAATGGAGCTCACTCATACACACATGCTTTTCGCACTACCATAGGCTTGCTTGTTATCTACTCTCCACCATTATTCATGATTAGAATCAACATCTAAAGAAGTTTATTCAACAAGAGAAAGATATATGAACTAGAAAAAATAAGGTAAAAGCCAAGAAAATAGCAAATTTGAATGAGTGGAAGACATGAATGCTCAAGGATATTTTTGATGCTCTTTGCCCTTCTTTCAGTCCACGTAATGAAATCACAAGTGTAATGGAATGAAGCTTTGGCATTGCCCTTCAAAAGTTTAATGAAAAAGCCTCATCAACTCCTTTGTGCCAACTCACTCTTGCGTGCGAATTTTTGCTTACTTCTCTTCCCTTTCTGATTTTGTTTTATTTTTCTTTCTCTCTAGTGAATTCAGAATGTAATGGAGTAGATCTTCAATTTGGATGAGAGTATCTTCACTGATTTATAGTACCAAGTCAATGGTGTGCCAACTTGCTTCTTTTGATTTTTTTCAAACTGCTTTTCTTTTTTTTCTCTGTTTTTGTTGTTGGCAGCTAAGTCTTGTTTATTTGGACAGCTCCATGGCATTACTTGTTAACCTTGCAATTCTCTGATGTTTCACAGCAATTAGCATCAACTTAACTTCATTTTTTTCTTTGGATCCCAAACTGTTTCGGAATTAGCTTCACTGCAGTTTTTTTTTATTTCTCTGTTCTGATCCAAAACAGCAAATCAGCCACAATTTCCTTTGTTTTGATCAGCATGATGTGCTCCACACTTTTTGACACATTCATACAACTAAAATTCTTGATTTACAGTCTCGGAAAACCAGCTTAAATCCCAAGTTGATACCAAAGTGCTTGTATGGAAACACAATCTTAATCCTTCCAACATTCTAATCTGAATTTTTTTTCTTGCAGCTTTAACAACATCTCCTTACAGGTTTTCAACTTATTTCGAACTCAGCTTTTCATCTTCAGATTTCAACAGCTGCCATTGCAATTAAGTTCAAAATTTCCAGCTCAAATCAGTCCAACTACACTTCAATTCTAATCTGCACAGTAATTTTTTTCTTCCCTTTGTTTAAGCACAGATTTCCTGCATTGATTAAGCACAGATTTCCTGCATTGATTTCAAATTATACAACTTCAAATCAGTCTTAGCAAAGAGTTACTGATTTTATCTTCCATAATTTCTACTTCCCACTTCTTAATCCAAACCCTTTGTACTACAACTCCATTGATTTAAATTTTTTTTTTATTATGGCACAGTTTTTTTTCTCTATTTTTTTTTCACTTGTTCCATTTTTTTTCCGTGCCATTCCTTCCCTTGCAGGTTTTTATGATCCACTTCACCTCCAATTCAAATTGAATTCCCACTAATTCTTGATACCAAGCTCCACTCAAATGGTACATGAATTTTTTTTTTCAAATGAAGTGCTTCCTTGATCAAAATTTATTCCACAACACTAATCACTCCCCCACACTTAATTCTTTGTCCGTCTCGGGCAAAATAACATCAAAGAACATCCCCAAACAACAAATCTCTAGAAAGTATAGTTAGGAGTAGGAAATAAGGAAAGAAAATAGAATGAACATGATTATTGCCAAAAATGGACATGGAAAGGTAAACAAATTTATTAGCCTCTATAGATGTGATCCAATCATTGAAATATGGTCTTGAAAGAACCTAAGCAAGTTCTAGAGTACAATCGCATGTATGTGTCACAAAAATAAGGCTAATCGTCACTAGGTAAAAATAATTCATCTCAAGTCCTCAATCAAGAATCCATGGCCAAGTAGTACTTAAGCATCCAAGATTTCATCCATGAGCTCAAATCTAAAGTTTTAACAACCAAATTTAATTTGTTTTCAAAAGACTCTAAAATGTTATCAAGATAGCCTAAAGAGATACATTTATTCCTACTCATGAAGAAAATGTGCCAAAAGACATAAAATGGTATTATAATGTCTCCCATTTATTCTTCTACTCTACTCACGCATTTATTAGCAAGAACTCTTTTAAAAGAAAATTCTACTTCTAAAGAACATAAAAATGAAACATGCAATAAAAGAAAATGCAAGAAGGAACAAACTCCCCTTTATTTTTGGCGGTCGGAGTCTATCAAGAAATAATCTCCATCGTGACAGTGGAGGGGTAGGGGTAGTTGAAAAAATCTCCTTTTTTTGCTCAATTTTATTTTGCATCACTCCGCCACACTTAAACTTGACAGCAAAATGTTCAGGTGGCCGTGGACGATCAATGTTCAACATCCATTTAAGAGGTGGGGTGCTATGAGTCAAAGTAAGATCATCTCCTCCCTCTTTATTCTTTTTGGAAAATCTTCCAGGGGGTTGAAGACTGTCTAGATGGAGTACCCACTCAAGAAATCTCTGGGACCCTGCAAAAACATGTAAAACCTTTCTCAAGCGTGTAGGGTAAGATAAAAGTGTAATACCATCAATCTCCACATTAAATGTATCCTAAAATGTATCGCATCCAATAAAATCAATTTTTGGTACCTCAGTAAATTTTTCACAAGTAGTTTCTACATGAGGTATATCAAGAAATGTTTCATAGTCAATAAAATCAATCTCAGGTACCTCCATAAGTTTCTCACACTCAATTTCAGCATAAGAGATAGCAAGAGATTCTTCACAATAAACAACTTCAATTTCAGGCTCTTCTAAAAAACTCTCACAATCAATTTTAGCATAATCTATCTCAAGAATATCATAGCAATGCATAAAATCAAGCCTGGGTGCCTCTAAAGAATTTTCAAAATTATTTTTCACAAATGAAGTATCAAGACATTCTTCACATGCAAATCTAGACATCTTCCTGAAATTTGCTAAAGGAAAAGAAGAAATACTTACCTGATCGTGTTCAAAAATGTCTGTTGGTTCTACAAGAAATACCTCCATCTCAGGCTCAAATTCTGGTGGACATTCAACTGGAATAGGTGATCCTTGGGTACTTGCTCCCATCATGCAAGTCCCTACACTTTTTGAAAATGGTGGTGGTTCCTGGGGCTCTGTGCAATCCCCTACACCTGTAGAATAATCTCTTGTGCATGCCTCCTTAGTAATATCTGCAACAACCTTATTAAAAATATTAGGACTATCAATAGCAGTATCATCAAAAAATAGAAAACAAGAAAACTCAGGTAAAGCTTCAGTTCTGAAATCAAGGCTGTCACATGCTTTTCCATTCATCTCCTCAGCTTCCTCTGAAATCAAAGCTCCTCCCACTATGTCAAATGTATCATCATCAGCAATGAACTGTGCTTCAACAGTCTCCTCTGCGGTGTCTATGCTCATAATAGAACGATCTCCCCTAGGGTCCTTCATGGCATCAAAAATGTTAAACTGGACTACTGTGTCTCCCACCTCCATCGAAAGTGTGCCAGCATAAACATCAATCTTTGTTCTGGCAGTCTTCAAAAAAGGTCTTCCAAGGATAAGTGGGGATCTACGTGCAAGATACTCTCCCTCCATGTCTAGAATGTAGAAGTCTGCAGGGAAAATCAACTCCTTCACTTTTACCAAAACATCTTCTATAACCCCTGCCGGGCGAGTCTGGCTTCTATCTGCTAGCTGAATCACAACTCCAGTGGGCTGTAGAGGACCAATGCCAAGCATCTGGAAGATTGTCCTGGGCATGACATTAATGGAAGCTCCTAAATCCAACATGACATCATGTAGCGTGGTGCTCCCTATCTCACAAGATATAGTAAACATGCCAGGGTCTTCACATTTCTGAGGTATGGCATGGATGAGTGATGAAACATTTTTCCCCATGCTGACCATTTCATTTTCCTTAAGATTCTTCTTGTGAACACAAAGATCTTTCAGAAATTTTGCATACATAGGAACCTGTTTAATCATCGTCAGCAAGGGTACATTAATTTCTACTTTGCTAAAAAGTTTTACTAGCTCATTGTACTCTTTGGTTTTCTCCTCCTCCACTTGTCTTTTGGTTGGAGTTCTCCCCTGTGGAAAAGGCAAGGGCACCCTAAATTCTTCCTCTTGAACCGAAGAAGGAAGGGTTGATTTTTGAGCTGCTGCCCTATTTTTTGGAGCTGATGTAAAATCAGTTTCACCACTGATTTGTGCTTCGTTTTCCGCCAAAATTACAAGATTGCTTGATGAGGGAGTTGAGAATGGGCTAGGGGTGGAATCAGCTGAATTTGGAATGGTTTCGGGGCTGTTTTGGGCTGGAAATGAAGATGCTGCCCTGTTTTCAGAAAATTCAGCTCTTGGATCATTTTGAGTTGATGCAACCTTCCCACTCCTCAAATAAATTGCGCTTACGTTTCCCTTAGGGTTAGGAACAGCTTGAGAAGGTAGTTGGCCTGATCCCTGAGCTTTATTTTGATTTATTTCACTAGCCATTTGCCCAATTTGTTTCTCGAGGTTTTGTATGGTGGCAAAAAGATTTCCTTGTTGTGAACACAAAGATCTTTCAGAAATTTTGCATACTTAGGAACCTGTTTAATCATCGTCAGCAAGGGTACATTAATTTCTACTTTGCTAAAAAGTTTTACTAGCTCATTGTACTCTTTGGTTTTCTCCTCCTCCACTTGTCTTTTGGTTGGAGTTCTCCCCTGTGGAAAAGGCAAGGGAACCCTAAATTCTTCCTCTTGAACCGAAGAAGGAAGGGCTGATTTTTGAGCTACTGCCCTATTTTTTGGAGCTGCTGTAAAATCTGTTTCACCACTGATTTGTGCTTCGTTTTCCGCCAAAATTATAGGATTGCTTGATGAGGGAGTTGAGAACGGGCTAGGGGTGGAATCAGCTGAATTTGGAATGGTTTCGGGGTTGTTTTGGGCTGGAAATGAAGATGCTGCCTTGTTTTCAGAAAATTCAGCTCTTGGATCATTTTGAGTTGATGCAACCTTCCCACTCCTCAAATAAATTGCGCTTACGTTTCCCTTAGGGTTAGGAACAGCTTGAGAAGGTAGTTGGCCTGATCCCTGAGCTTTATTTTGATTTATTTCACTAGCCATTTGCCCAATTTGTTTCTCGAGGTTTTGTATGGTGTCAAAAAGATTTCCTTGTTATGTTTGTTGTATTTGGGACTGTTGGGGTTGATAGGAGGGCTGGAATTGTTGTTGGAAGGGCTGATAAGTATGCTGGAATGTTGGGGAATTTTGTTGAGAATTACACCCTTGAAAATTCTGATTTTGAAATGGAACTTGTTGTGGTGAGGGTTGAAATTGATTGGGCTGAAATCCTTGATTTTGGGGCTGAAAAGTTTAGTTCCAAGGCTGGAAATTTTGCTGTGGTTGTTGGAATTGCTGCTGTGAAGGTTGGTATTGTTGTGGATAATTCAAATTCCCTTGGAAACCTTGTTGAACCCCTTGAAATGGTTGTTGGAAATTCTGAAATGTAGGCTGAAAATGTTGATTTTGGGGTTGACTTTGCTGATTTTGTTGCTGAGATTGTTGTGCCTGCTGGAAAAATTGTTGGGGTTGCTGAAATTGTTGTGGTGGTGGGCCTTGTTGGTAAATAGAATTTCCATACCTCAAATTTGGATGATCCCTCCACCCAGGGTTATAAGTAGGAGAGTATGGGTTATTCCTAGCTTGAAATTGTCCCCTAACCAAAGCTGCTATTGACTCATCTTGTTGGAGGTTGGGGCATGAATCTGAATTGTGTTCTTGACTAGAGCAAATGCCACATACTCTCACCACTTGGCTTGATTGTGGAGGCACCGAAATATTGGAATTTTGATTTGCATTATTAACACTCAATTATTTAATAAATGATGCGATCTCTGCCAATGAATTCTTTATCTCTTTCTAATCATTAGAACCCATCTGAACTTCATTAACCCCTCTAGTAGATAATGCTCTGCTTCCAAATTGCTGAGAATTTTCTACCATATTTGAAATTAGCTCCCTAGCTTGATGTGGTGATTTGTTGACTAAGGCCCTTCCAGCTGCAGCATCAATCATAATCCTATCCATCTGTAATAATCCCTCATAAAAGTACTGGATGAGGAGCTGCTCACTAATCTGATGCTGGGGGCAACTGGAGCACAGCTTGTTGAATCTCTCCCAGTAGTCATAGAGTGTCTCTCCCACCACTTGCTGAATGCCACAAATGCTTTTTCTAATAATAGCAGTTCTGGAGGCTGGAAAATATTTTTCTAAGAATGCCTTCTTCATGGAAATCCAGCTAAACACATGCCTAGTAGGTAAGTAATAAAACCAGTCCTTAGCTGCTCCAGTCAAAGAAAAGGGAAAAGCCCTTAGTTTGATGTCTTCCTCTGAAATACCCTGAGGCTTCATAGTGGAGCAAACAACATGAAATTCATGCAGGTGTCTATTTGGATCTTCTCCAGATAATCCTTGAAACTTAGGCAAAAGATGGATGAGTCCAGATCTGAGCTCAAAATCTCCACCCAGCTCTGGATAGGCAATGCTGGAGTACTAAAAAGTAGCATCTGGTGCTGCGAGTTCTTTCATGGTCTTCTGGTGGTCTGCCATCTGATCAACTGAATAGGCTGAAATAGACTGAGAAGGAATAATATCAAAAGCCTCTGAAACACTGAGCTGGCTCCTCCTAGCTCTGAAAGTCCTCTCAATCTCAGAGTCAAAATCCTCTAGATCACCACCTGTAGAACTGGTCATAAAAACAAAAACAAATCGCAGAACAAGTACATAGAAGGATGCAATAAATAAAATCAAATCACAAGATATAGCAGTAAGTGTAAGAAAACATGTGGATCAAGAAAAATATGAAATGAGCACACAACCAAAAATCAAACAACTCAACTAGTGTGATTCCCCGGCAACGGCGCCAAAAATTTGATGAACCCAAAATAGGCTGTCATGAATGTGGGTCTCAAATTTAGAATATTTATAAAATGCTGGAAACCCATTTTGCAATCAAAGAATAAAAGCGTAGTAAAGGGGTCACAGGTCGTATTTTTCCAAGGGCTAGTTCAAGTTGTGTGAATCGTGCTCGAGTTTATGTGTCGTCAAGATTTTTGGGTTTCAACTGAGATTTGGAATTGGTTGCAATCAGAAATGACAATGCAATGAAAAGGAAAGGAAACTTGACTAAGCAACATAAACTAGGTAATGACAATTAAGGACTAAACAATTATGAACTTGAACAAAGCAAGGTAGATTTTCGGATTTGGAGATTCGAACTAATAACAAGTACTATAGCAATCGCATTCCGAACTCTAGGTAATTGAATCAAAGTAATGCTGGCATTTAAGATTGAAACTAATGCAGAATTATGAACATGATTTCAGGAAGGAAAACTTGATACAAAGTGAAAAGAAAATGAAACAAACTTTATGCGCAAAGGAAAACAACTTATGTGCCAAAATTGATACAAAGTGCCAAAACTGTAATTAACAATTCTGAATTAAAGCTAATCTCTTCAACTTGAAAGATAAAGCTATAGTGAAGAGCTCATCATGAATTAAGGAAGAACTTCAAAAACCGAACACTAATGAATCAAAATCACCTACTGCAGAATTGAATGGGCAGAAATTAGATTCCTCATGAAGAATTGCAGATTAATATCAAATGTAGAACAAACAACTCAATCTGAAATCGATGCATGAATTTACTTCAACAAAGATTCAAAGAACTACTGTCACTGATACAAAATTCAGGTTACTTGATACAACTTCAGCTCATCCAAACTGAAACTGTGTAGCAGTAGAATTGAGACTCAAGCAACTGATCAGCTGGCTAGAGAAATCAAATGTAGAATTCTGAATCAATTGCTATGCGAATTGAAACAATCTTCAAAGAGAATTCAAAAGATAACAACTAAGTTCTCTTGATACGAATTTAGGAACTGGAGAAGAACATTGCAAACTGAAACTAAGTGGCAGTAATGGAAGTTGATACGCTAGAAGAAAAATGAAGCATTGCAAAACTATACCCAACTGATACACAGGAATTTAACTATGTAACAACTGAAATTAAACGTAACTAGTCACTAACAAGTAATCTAACTAATTGGCTTGCGTAATTGAAACATAATTCAAGAAGAAACAAATCAGAATGGAAACTATGGCAGCTAATACAGAAGTTCAGAAATGAAACATTGGCAGAAATCGAAATTACAGCAAAAGAAAGAAATTCAATAACAAACTAAACATCGTTCTCCTCCCTTAACATCCAAATTCTCTTGCCGTCACACAAGATTGAGCCTCGAACCCCTAAGCTCCACAAATTGTTGGGAATCAAGCTCTGCGAAGTGATCCAACCAAACTCTGCTCAAAGCTAAAATCAGCAACCGATCTCCTTGATCTGATCATGTAGGATGGAAATGATGATTTGGAGAGGATCAGGGCTCAGCCGAGGACCCTCAGGCTAGCTCAGATGGATGTGAAGTGGCGCAAAATGAAACCAAGGTGATCAATTCACACGAAACCCTCAACCATCTCTGTTTTTGACCGAATCTGAGCTGGATTTCTCACGGAAAGATCTTCCCAACTATCTGGATCTGGATCAAGGATCGAAAACGATGTGATCACGCCCTCCGATTCAGAAAACTTGCTGAAAATCGAAGAACAAGTGAAGAAACGAGGAAAAGCTACGAACTGGCGAAGAAGACGCGATCCAGAAATCGGGATCTAATTTCAGTTTAAGTAGTTAAACAGTGGACGACTCAGATTAATCCCACTTCATCCAACGGTTGATCTTCGTCCAATTTGATTCAAATTTTCCAGATCTTGATCAGAGGTCAGGATCTACCTCGGGTTAACTCGTATCTGCCAGATTTGCAACGGATGATTCAGATCACCTTGATCTTTGAATGGATGGTCTAGATCTCTCTAATCGTGATCCAATGGCTAGATGATCTCCGATTGAGCTGAAACCTTCAGATCTTGATCTGATCGCTCGATTATACATAATCCCAGCTCGGATTGATCAGAGGTTCTCAGATGGTCTAGATCTAACCATTCTTGCATCAGACGATCCATATTAGTTGACGCTTGATTACTTGATCCAGTCCACTTTTGACTCAACTTTGACCAAACATGACCTATGTTCATGATCCTTCCAAGCCTACAAAAGTAGATCAAAAATTTAGTGACAAAACAGCTCAAATATATCAAAATTTACAATTAGGTCCAAAAAGAGTATAAATCCTAGAACTTAGTGTAAATCCACAATTATACATGTAAAATATGTGTCAAACACGTATTTAAGCATATAAAATGATCAACAAAATGACACTTATCAACTGTTCAAACATCTTCGGGCACTTCGGCTTATACCCAATCATCCTGGGTCCACACCTCCTTGGAGATGCTTGCTTAAGATGTCAAAGTATAAGTCGTCATGACCAAGATGACTTGAACACCGCAACTCAAAGGAACATCTCACTTAAGCTGCAGTAAGAACTTCATTGACATATCTATATGTAGATTACCATATGAAGTTTTACAGCTAGTCACTCCAATGAACTAGTTCCCTTAACTAGCATTCATGTTTATCTCCGGACATCCCAATGTCACCAACCAGTGAGAATCAGCTGATTAGAGAATAACCCATGCTAGTCTCCACAGAATTGATAGTGTCCGTATTTATCAATTCATCGACTAGGGACAATTTCAATACTTCCCAATTGCACATGTAGAGATAATCACTAGTTGTGAATTCATCACAAATTCTCTCATGCTATGAATTGTATTGCGGACATTCAGTAAATGAGTTTAAGATCTCAATCAAATACACGAACATGTATACTCAAATAATGAATATTCATTTATTAAAGTACATAATTACAATAATAAGGCGATTGCCTTAGGACACTTCTCTCATATTATTAACAAACTCCCACTTGGCCTAATGTCAATCGCTACGGTATCCAATACCACAGGCTCTAACATGGCCCTCAAACTTGTTTTGAGGCAAGGCCTTAGTTAAAGGATCCGCTAAATTCCTTTCAGTGGGAATTTTATCAATTTGTATATCATTCCTACTTATAATCTCTCTGATCAGATGATAGCGGTGAAGCACGTGTTTGGAACGCTGATGAGACCTTGGTTCCTTTGCTTGTGCAATAGCTCCATTATTGTCGCAATAAATCGATATTGCTTCATCAATGGTTGAAACCTCACCAAGTTTTGAGACAAACTTCATGATCCAGACTGCTTCCGTGGTAGAATCCACTACGGTGTCTTGTTTGGAACTCTTCCAACTTATTGTGCCTCCATTCAAGATAAATACGTATCCAGACTGAGATTTGGAGTCATCCTTATCTGTCTGGAAACTAGCATTAGTATACCCACGTATTACCATATCTCCTTCTCCATATATTAGGAACACATCCTTAGTTCTTCTTAAGTACTTAAGGATTGTCTTGACAGCCGCCCAATGACCCATTCCTGGATCAGACTGGTATCTGCTCGTGACACTCAGAGCATATGATACATCGGGCCTAGTACATAACATAGTATACATGATAGATCCTATCGCGGATGCATAAGGAATCTTATTCATGCAAATCCTCTCATCTTCTGTGCGCGACACATAGACTTTGAAAGGTTGATCCCATGCCTGATGGGAAGGTAACCTTTCTTGGATTCCGACATGCTAAAGCCTTTTAGCACTCGGTCTATATATGTAGACTGCGAAAGACCAAGCAACCGTTTTGATCTATCTCTATAGATTCTAATCCCAAGGATATAGGTTGCTTCTCCCAGGTCTTTCATGGAGAAAGTTTTGGACAACCAAATTTTAACCGACTATAAGACTAATATATTGTTTCCTATGAGTAATATGTCATCGACATATAATACTAGGAATACGACTGCACTCCCACTAACCTTCTTGTACACACAAGGTTCGTCAGGATTTTGTGAGAAATCAAACTCTTTGATTGTCTCATCAAAACGGATGTTCCAACTCCTGGATGCTTGCTTTAGTCCATATATGGATCGCCGAAGCTTGCATATTTTGGTTTTGTCAACCGATGTGAAACCTTCAGGTTGTACCATGTATACATCCTCAAGCAGGTTTCCATTAAGGAAAGCTGTTTTCACATCCATTTACCATATCTCATAATCATAATGAGCTGCTATGGCCAGGACCATCCGAATGGATTTAAGCATAGCTACTGGCGAATAGGTTTCGTCATAATAAATTCCTTGTTTCTGACGATATCCTTTTGCCACTAATCTAGCCTTAAAGGTAACAACATTACTTTCCATGTCGGTTTTCTTCTTGAAAACCCACTTGCACCCTATGGGCTTAATCCCTTCAGGTGGGTTAACCAAGTCCCATACTTGATTTTCGTACATGGAATCCATTTCCGACTTCATGGCTTCAAGTCATTTGTCCCTTTCTGAACTTTTCAGAACATCTTTATAGCTGATAGGTTCGTCATCGCTTATGAGTAACACGTCGTTCGATTCACTTATGAGAAATCCGTATCTCTCTGAAATATTGCGTGTCCTATCAGACCTACGAAGAGGTGGTGTTGTTTTTAGGTTCAACTGATAGCTCATCATTATGAGTTATTGGTTGTGGGTCTAGACTAGGTATCTCTGTAATGTCTATTAGAGTTTCTTAAACTTCATCAAGTTCAATGCCACTCCCACTGTTTTCTTGTAAAAGAAATTCTTTTTCCAGAAATACAGCATGCCTTGAAACAAACACCTTTTGTTCCAAGGGATGATAGAATTTGTAACTCTTTGTTTCCTTAGGGTATCCAATAAATAGACATTTATCAGACTTAGCATCCATTTGTCTGATACAGTCCGCTTCACATAAGCAGGACAACCCCATATCTTAAGGTGAGTTAAGTGAGGTTTCTTACTATTCCACGTCTCATATGGAGTAGTTGAGACTACCTTGGTCGGGACTCTGTTTAGCAAGTAAACAGCTGTCTTAAGTGCATAGCCCCAAAAGGATTTTGGAAGAGTTGCACGATTCATCATGGATCTAACCATGTCCATCAAGGTTTGGTTACACCATTATGCTGTGGTGTATACGGCGGAGTCCATTGAGACAATATCCCATTGTCCCTAAGATAATCTTGAAACTCTTAACTCAAGTATTCACCAACCCGATCGGATCGAAGTATCTTAATACTTTTGCCAAGCTGTTTCTCTACTTCATTTCTGAACTCTTTGAATTTCTCAAAAGCTTCAGATTTATGTTTCATCAAGAACACATACCTGAATCGTGAGTGATCATCGGTAAAGGTAATGAAGTAGCTATAGCCTCCTTGTGTAAGAGTTGACATTGGTCCACATACATCAGTATGTATTAGACCAAGCAATTCTCCCACTGGATTACCTTTTCCGGAAAAGGGTAATTTGGCCATCTTGCCTTTTAAGCATGATTCGCATGTATCAAATGAACCGGGTTCAAATGATTCCAAAATTCCACATCGGTGTAATTCGGTCATGCGTTTCTTACTTATATGGCCAAGACGACAATGCCACGTGTAGGAGTCTATTCGATTATCTATTCGAGCACGTTTGTTGCTAAATTCGATATTGAAAACGTCACCGGATAAATCTAACGTGTAGATACCATTGCACAATGTTCCATTCCCATAAGGAACGCCATTTAAAGTTATGTAACAACAATTATTACTAAAAGTTAAATGATAACCCTTTTCATTCAAGCATAAAATAGATACAATGTTCTTTATTAACGAAGGGACAAAATAATAATTATCCAACTCTAAGACAAGTCCAGTCGGGAGGTTTAGCAAATATGTTCCGATGGCAACAATAGCAATCTTTGCTCCATTTCCAACTCGCAGATTCGCTTCTCCCTTGACGAGTCTTCTTCTATTCCTTAGCCCCTGTATGTCATTACATATATGTGAGCTACACCCAGTATCAAGTACCCAGGTGGTTGAGGAAATAGAGTGACATTCAATAACGAAGATACCTGAAGAGGATGGGGCATCGGATGCCTTCTTCTTCAAGGACTCAAGATAAACCTTGCAGTTTCTTCGCCAGTGACCCTCCTTGCCACAGTGATGGCAAGTGCCTTTTGGTTTCTTTTCAGTCTTTTTTGCCTTTTTCTTCTTTCCCTTATTCTGTTCTTTGGCCTTCCTCTTAGAACCTTTCTTCGAGGAACCAACTAAAAGTACCGTCTTTTGATCCTGCTTCACAGAAGGCTCTATAGTCTTCAGCAGGTTGAGCAACTCAGGAATGGTAGTCTCCAGCTTGTTCATCCGATAGTTCATCACAAATTGTGAATAACTTTTGGGTAAACAATGTAGAATTAAGTCAATACTTAGTTCATGATCAATTGCAAAACCGAGTGTGCCCAGTCGCTCAATGTACCCCAACATCTTCAACACAAACTGTGAGACAGAAGTGCCTTCCTGTATCTTAGAGGTGAAGAGGAGTCTGGAGACCTCGAACCTTTCGGATCTCGCCTGCTCATCAAATAACTCATAAAGATGGAAGATGATGGTATAAGCATCCATATGCTCATGCTGCTTTTGCAGCTCATGTACCATAGCGGCTAGAATGATGCAACTCACAAGTTCAGAATCGGTCACATGTTTCTGATAGGCCACTAACTGGTCTGGAGTTGCATTTTCTGGAGGATGGTTGGGAAGTTGATATTCAAGGACATAAGCAAGCTTCTCTGCCTTGAGGACTATCCTCAGGTTTCGAAGCCAGTCCATGAAGTTTAACCAGTCAGTTTTTTGGTGTCCAAATTGGAACGCAAATTCAGTGAAGACATGATCGAGTGATTATCCTAGAAATACAAATTGAGCTTATGTGAGAAGAATGATAAAGAATGCAT
>JAGFNQ010000035.1:0-53467 GCA_024364735.1 Boesenbergia rotunda | reverse complement strand
CCTACTTATAATCTCTCTGATCAGATGATAGCGGCGAAGCATGTGTTTGGATCGCTGATGAGACCTTGGTTCCTTTGCTTGTGCAATAGCTCCATTGTTGTCGTAGTAAACCGGTATTGCTTCATCAATGGTTGGAACCACACCAAGTTCCGAGACAAACTTCTTGATCCAGACTGCTTCTTTTGCTGCTTCCGAAGCCGCAATATATTCTGTTTCTGTGGTAGAATCCGCTACAGTGTCTTGCTTGGAACTCTTCCAACTTATTGCGCCTCCATTCAAAGTAAATACGTATCCAGACTGAGATTTGGAGTCATCCTTATCTGTCTGGAAACTGGCATCTGTATACCCACGTATTACCATATCTCCTTCTCCATATATTAGGAACACATCCTTAGTTCTTCTTAAGTACTTAAGGATTGTCTTGACAGCCGCCCAATGATCCATTCCTGGATCAGACTGGTATCTGCTCGTGACGCTCAGAGCATACGATACATCGGGCCTAGTACATAACATATCATACATGATAGATCCTATCGCGGATGCATAAGGAATCTTATTCATGCAAATCCTCTCGTCTTCTGTGCGCGGACACATAGACTTTGAAAGGTTGATCCCATGCCTGATGGGAAGGTAACCTTTCTTGGATTCCGACATGCTAAACCTATTTATCACTCGGTCTATATATGTAGACTGCGAAAGACCAAGCAACCGTTTTGATCTATCTCTATAGATTCTAATCCCAAGGATATAGGTTGCTTCTCCCAGGTCTTTCATGGAGAAAGTTTTGGACAACCAAATTTTAACCGACTGTAAGACTGAAATATCGTTTCCTATAAGTAATATGTCATCGACATATAATACTAGGAATACGACTGCACTCCCACTAACCTTCTTGTATACACAAGGTTCGTCAGGATTTTGTGAGAAATCAAACTCTTTGATTGTCTCATCAAAACGGATGTTCCAGCTCCTGGATGCTTGCTTCAGTCCATATATGGATCGTCGAAGCTTGCATACTTTGGTTTTATCAACCGATGTGAAACCTTCAGGTTGTATCATGTATACATCCTCAAGCAGTTTTCCATTAAGGAAAGCTGTTTTCACATCCATTTGTCATATCTCATAATCATAATGAGCTGCTATGGCTAGGAGCATCCGAATGGATTTAAGCATAGCTACTGGTGAATAGGTTTCGTCATAATCAATTCCTTGTTTCTGACGATATCCTTTTGCCACTAATCTGGCCTTAAAGGTAACAACATTACCTTCCATGTCGGTTTTCTTCTTGAAAACCCACTTGCACCCTATGGGCTTAATCCCTTCAGGTGGGTTAACCAAGTCCCATACTTGATTTTCGTACATGGAATCCATTTCCGACTTCATGGCTTCAAGTCATTTGTCCCTTTCTGAACTTTTCAGAACATCTTCATAACTGATAGGTTCGTCATCGCTTATGAGTAACACGTCGTTCGATTCACTTATGAGAAATCCGTATCTCTCTGGAATATTGTGTGTCCTATCAGACCTACGAAGAGGTGGTGTTGTTTTAGGTTCAACTGATAGCTCATCATTATGAGTTATTGGTTGTGGGTCTAGACTAGGTGTCTCTGTAATGTCTATTGGAGTTTCTTGAACTTCTTCAAGTTCAATATTACTCCCAATGTTTTCTTGTAAAAGAAATTCTTTTTCTAGAAATACAGCATGCCTTGAAACAAACACTTTTTGTTCCAAGGGATGATAGAATTGGTAACCCTTTGTTTCCTTAGGGTATCCAATAAATAGACATTTATCAAACTTAGCATCCAATTTGTCTGATACAGTCCGCTTCACATAAGCAGGACAACCCCATATCTTAAGGTGAGTTAAGTGAAGTTTCTTACTATTCCACGTCTCATATGGAGTAGTAGAGACTACCTTGGTCGGGACTCTATTTAGCAATTAAACAGCTGTCTTGAGCGCATAGCCCCAAAAGGATTTTGGAAGAGTTGCATGATTCATCATGGATCTAACCATGTCCATCAAGGTTCGGTTACGCCTCTCAGATACACCATTATGCTGTGGTGTATATGACGGAGTCCATTGAGACAATATCCCATTGTCCCTAAGATAATCTTGAAACTCTTGACTTAAGTATTCACCACCCCGATCGGATCAAAGTATCTTAATACTTTTGCCAAGCTGTTTCTCTACTTCATTTCTGAACTCTTTGAATTTCTCAAAAGCTTCATATTTGTGTTTCATTAAGAACACATACCCGAATCGTGAGTGATCATCGATAAAGGTAATGAAGTAGCTATAGTCTCCTTGTGCAAGAGTTGACATTGGTCCACATACATCAATATGTATTAGACCAAACAATTCTCCCACTGGATTACCTTTTCCGGAAAAGGGTAATTTGGTCATCTTGCCTTTCAAGCATGATTCGCATGTATCAAATGAACCGGGTTCAAATGATTCCAGAATTCCACATCGGTGTAATTTGGTCATGCGTTTCTTACTTACATGGCCAAGACGACAATGCCACGTATAGGAGTCTATTCGATTATCTATTCGAGCACGTTTGTTGCTAACTTCGATATTGAAAACGTCACCGGATAAATCTAACGTGTAGATACCATTGCACAAAGTTCCGGTCCCATAAAGAACATCATTTAAAGTTATGTAACAACAATTGTTACTAAAAGTTAAATGATAACCCTTTTCATTCAAACATGAAATAGATACAATGTTCTTTATTAACGAAGGAACAAAATAACAATTATCAAATTCTAAGACACGTCTAGTAGGGAGCTTTAGCAAATATGTTCCGATGGCAACAGCAGCAATCTTTGCTCCATTTCCAACTCGCAAATTCGCTTCTCCCTTGACGAGTCTTCTTCTATTCCTTAGCCCCTGTATGTCATTACATATATGTGAGCTACACCCAGTATCAAGTACCCAGGTGTTTGAGGAAATAGAGTGACATTCAATAACGAAGATACCTGAAGAGGATGGGGCATCGGATGCCTTCTTCTTCAAGGACTCAAGATAAACCTTGCAGTTTCTTCGCCAGTGACCCTCCTTGCCGCAGTGATGGCAAGTGCCTTTTGGTGTCTTTTTGGTTTTTTTCTTCTTTCCTTTATTCTGTTCTTTGGCCTTCCTCTTAGAACCTTTCTTCGAGGAACCAACTAACAGTACCGTCTTCTGATCTTGCTTTACAGAAGGCTCTATAGTCTTCAGCAGGTTGAGCAACTCAGGAATGGTAGTCTCCAGCTTGTTCATCCGATAGTTCATCACGAATTGTGAATAACTTTTGGGCAAACAATGCAGAATTAAGTCAATACTTAGTTCATGATCCATTGCAAAACCGAGTGTGCTCAGTCGCTCAATGTACCCCAACATCTTCAACACAAACTGTGAGACAGAAGTGCCTTCCTGCATCTTAGAGGTGAAGAGGAGTCTGGAGACCTCGAACCTTTCGGATCTCGCCTGCTCGTCAAATAACTCATGAAGATGGAAGATGATGGTATAAGCATCCATATGCTCATGCTGCTTTTGCAGCGCAGGTACCATAGCGGCTAGCATGATGCAACTCGCAAGTTCAGAATCGGTCACATGTTTCTGATAGGCCACTAACTGGTCTGGAGTTGCATTTTCTGGAGGACGGTTGGGAAGTTGATCTTCAAGGACATAAGCAAACTTCTCTACCTTGAGGACTATCCTCAGGTTTCGAAGTCAGTCCATGAAGTTTGGCCCAGTTAGTTTATTGGTGTCCAAAATGGAATGCAAATTCAGAGAAGACATGATCGAGTGATTATCCTAGAAATACAAATTGAGCTTATGTGAGAAGAATGATAAAGAATGCATCAACATACATTAATTAAATCCTATTTATTTTTCGAATTGAATAACCCTTTTTATCAATTCGGGAGATCGTAGGAACATCTCCAAATAGGTTGATATCCAACCATAGATAAGAACAACCATGGCTGTGGCCATCAAATTATTCTTAGCTATGAAGGTAGGTAATTATACCGATTACATATCACATATATGTAACTATCACTTTATGCTATCAACTAATTGAATGTTTGCATAAATCATTGGGTTGTTAACTCATTAACAAGTATGCAACATTATACATAGCACCCAACTGCACCTCTCTTTACATCGACCTTGGCTGTGGCACAACAAATCGATGCTCCAAGCTTAAGGCTGACCCATTAATCAAGAAATAGTTTTAATATGGTTGGAGCTCATTCAACCGTTTAGTCAGACTTGGATGTGTCAGACAACCAAAACTAAGGATTGACCTCTGACTCCAACTATATTAATCATAAACTAATTCCATGGTTTGAACATATTGAGGTTCAAGCCGGGCATGGATGTGTCCATCAACCCAAACGAGAAACAAAACTTCGGTTCTAACCATATTAATGGAAGGTGTTGGCCTTAATATTTTGTAAAGGGTTTTGGGTCTCATCCTTTCTTTTATAAGCACATTCATGACATATAATTATGTCATGTACTAACGATTTTCTTAATAAAGTATGTATGTGACTTAATTTATCAAGTCTCATTAATTGAATTAGGAACCGGATTTCCTAATTCTAATTTCATACTTTATTCATGGAATTGTTTTGGGAAATAATTTCCTAAATTGTCATAATCAATTTCGGAAATAATATGTTTAAGACTTTGATTTCTCTAAATCAAATCTTATTAAATTAAGAGACAGATTTCCTTAATTCAACCACATATTATTTTCATGAAAATCTTATTTAAGAAAACTCTATAGGAAACTATTTTTCTAATTAATTTTGGAGACAACAATATGTAAGAGCATCACCTCTTAAATCAAATAAGGAAATTATCGTTTGAGAATCACCTCAAAATTTCCAAGATTTGATTACATATTTTATTTATGGATTTATTAATTTCAACAAATTATTTTCTTTGGGTGGCTCCCCGAGGCTCAGATACCCAAAAAAAGGAATTTGTTGTAAATCTAATTTGGTCCGCTCCCCGAGGCGTAACCAAATTAAACATGACAATTTTATTCAAAATAGGAAATTAAATTACAACAACTAACTTTAAATTGGACGGCTCCCCGAGGCTCAATCCAAAATAAAGAATTTTGTTAATAATTTAAAACCAATTCGAATTTAATTGTCAATTAATGATCCATAAATTTGTCTAGACTTTCTTAAAACAAAGTGCCCAAAATTGCAAGATTTCATAATAGGTTTTCAGAATAATTGTAAATTTCTGGTACATAAAAAACATACATATTTCCAAAATAGGAAATTTCCAAAATTAGAAAGTTTCCAAAAATGGGAAGTTTTCACAATTATCATAAAATTTCAGAAACTAGGATATTTGAAAAGTTTGTGAAATTTCATGAGGATTTCCAAACTTTGAAATTCCTAAATCTAAAATTTATCATAATTGGAAAGTTTCCATAATTGGAAAATTTCCCAAAATTGAGATCATGACAAAGTTTTCCGCAAAACAATTATATGATTATGTCGAACACTAACCTGACTCTGATACCACTGTTGGGACCGGGTGCATGTTGACATGGATACGAGTTCGTAATTTTAAAATTTAATTACGTGTAGCGGAAGGTTTAGCATAAATAATTTTTCAAATTATTTTAACCACGTATCTAGCATGCAACCTTATGTTGTGGAGACATGATCATACATTTAAAATTTTGCAGAAAGTAAACTAATTTACTTAATACCTCGCGTAACTCGAAGAAAGGGACGAGATCCAACCGTAGCGTCCCTTGGAAGCTCCGCCTCTATTCGCGTCCACGCTGAGTTTTCTTCGGGATGACTTCGCAAAGCCACGAGTTTCGTGCCGACAAGAACTACTAGATTCTCCAAAGGCACGACAAGAATACCAAGAGAGAGAGATGAAAGACTAACCACCAAACGAAGAACGGAATCAAGATTCCGGGAGGAAGGAAGGAGTCGCGCCCGCTTCTTCTTCTTCTTCGGCCTCTTCTTGGTGGTGGAAGCTCACGACAAAGAGGGAGGGCTCTAGGGCCGGCGGCACTAGAAGAGAGAGAGAGAGAGAAGGAGAGGGAGAGAGGCTAGGCAAGAATCCTTGATCTCTTGGATTAATTTCCAAGTCTTGCCTTGGTACCTTTATATAGTAGTCTCTTAATCGCCAAGTCTCCTCTTAACGGAATAAATTTTTCATAAGAAATTTATCTTATAAATTTTTCTATGAATTATTCCGTTATGCCAAGTTTTATTATAACTTAATTTATAATAAAAACAACCATGTCTCCCCTTTTATTATGGAAAGAAATTTTTTTATATAAATTTCTTTATATAAATTTCTTTATCATGGTAAATCAATCCATTATTGATTTTATAAAACAAAATAAACCAATCCAAGGTTTATTTTAATTTCCATGAAAAATAAATCTCTTTATATAAATCTCTTTATATAAATTTCTTTATATAAATTTCTTTATACAAATTTCTTTTTCCATAACTTTATAAGACAAACCACGCGCGGTTTATTTTATAAATTTGAACCAAACAATTTGGTTCTTCCCTCTTATTGTGGCCGGCCAAACAAAGAGGGTGGGGACCCTCTTTGGCCGGCCAAACCCAAGCTGAAACCATACGAATTAAACTCATTTAATTCGTCCAATAAGTCTTCAAAAGACTTAGCCATTTTATGCTTCCGATGCGTCTCTGAAAATTCAGATTCAACTTATCTCTCTTGATCGTAAAATCTAATTTTCAACTCGTTTTAAATCCCTCGGATTACTCGTAGTGCGTGTGACTAAATAGGCTCTCGATTTATGTTGGCCGTCTATAATTAACCAATTATAGAACGATCATGAGTGGCACCTAGTAGTACATCATGATCCCCAATTAATCGAAAGATCAACGGTTGATCTCAGAAATAATTCTGAAACCCTTCAGCAGCTATAATCAATCGTGCCCCATTCCCTTCACCATCTTATACCCACTTGGTTCAGGACATGGTCTATGTGTGTCAATCCCCACTAGGCTTACTACGTCACACCTAGCCCAAGTAACGTTCTCTCGTCCTACGGATTCTATTTACTCTCATGTATTTAAGAGATTCATACTCTGAACATGTCATGCTCTGGCCAGAGACTTCGAGTAACAATCCGACAATAGGCCTTGGGTATACATCTCCTCGCAAGGAGTGGTGAATCCTTTGTAGGCTGTTCAAACATCTTCGGACACTTCGGCTTATACCCAATCATCCTGGGTCCACACCTCCTTGGAGATGCTTGCTTAAGATGTCAAAGTATAAGTCTTCATGACCAAGATGACTTGAACACCGCAAGTCAAAGGAACATCGCACTTAAGCTGCAGTAAGAACTTCATTGACATATTTATACGTAGATTACCATATGAAATTTTACAGCTAGTCACTCCAATGAACTAGTTCCCTTAACTAGCATTCATGTTTATCTCCGGACATCCCAATGTCACCAGCCAGTGAGAATCAGCTGATTAGAGAATAACCCATGCTAGTCTCAACAGAATTGATAGTGTCCGTATTTATCAATTCATCGACTAGGGACAATTTCAATACTTCACAATTGCACATGTAGAGATAATCACTAGTTGTGAATTCATCACAAATTCTCTCATGCTGTGAATTGTATTGCGGACATTCAGTAAATGAGTTTAAGATCTCAATCAAATACACGAACATGTATACTCAAATAGTGAATATTCATTTATTAAAGTAAATGATTACAATCATAAGGCGATTACCTTAGGACACTTCTCTCATATTACTAATATGAAGAAGCTGAGTAAGTCTACAAATGGTAAGTAAGATAAGTCACAGGAGGAGAGAGATTCAATGAGGATGAATCTCCGATGGGACTTTAGGTGTGGTTCAGCTTAGAGTCATTTCAGAGATCTATGTTGAGGTCTTGACTAAATCTTGGTATTGGGAAGACAAGATCTAATTAATAATCATGTTTTTAAAACTATGCTAACTCTGTGTTTATAGGGTATGTTATGCTTTTGGACTAACGCTTTTATGCAGCTCAAAAGGGTAAAAATTTCTTCCAATGAACAATACCCGAGACATCTCAATTTAGACTAGAAGCGCCCTAAGTGTCTAAAGGCGCCTCAGCGTAGTTGAGGCAGAAGATAGAGTTTCGACCAGTGGAGGCGCCCTGTGTAATATATGACAAATTAAATTCTAATGGTTAAAATGAGAAATAACTTTATAGAATTTATTGAGAATTTTAGATTTTTTTTTTAAATTTTTCTGGAGCCTTTTAATAATTTATGGGGATAAAAGGGTAATAGGAAAAGTTTGTTTAGATGTATGCTAATTAAATGAGGAAAAGTTTATTATTAGGAAACTCATTTATATATATAGATGGATATTATTTCCTCAAAACCGATCCCTTTCTTCCTCTCCTCCCACGCGAACCACACTTCCCTGATTCCTCTTGCCACCAAACCGATCTCTCCTCCCTTCCTTCTCCACTCGACTCCACCCAAGCGAAGTCTTCCTCTCGGTGCCACCACCCAAGCCAACCACTACGATTCTTGTTTCCCTTATTCCCCAATCCGAGCACCGCACCCGTCGATCTAGATACTTCTTCTCCTTGGGCTATCACCACCATATTGATCTAGGATTGTGCCTAGCCCTCGATCTTCCTCGCCGTCGGTGTTGTTGTGTGCTATCGACCCTTGGCTGCCTTATGGTTGAGATGGGTCGTCAGCCGTGTCTCCGATGTTGTGGCATACTGACGACCCTTGGCTCCCTAGTCATCTAGACATGCCATCAGTCAACGTTTTAGTGTTATTATATGCTGGAGACCCTTGGCTTCTTGGTGGTTGAGATGGGTCGTTAATCATATCCTAGTGTTGTCACATACACACATACTGTCATCCCTTTGCTCCCTGGTGATTGAGATGGGTCGTCAGTTATGCATTGGTTTTCCTACATAACCACAAGTGATGGGCTTTATCATGTATAGCTCCAAGTGTTGGGCTTCATCTTGCATAGCCATGAGTGTTGAGCTTTATCATGCATAGCCATGAGTGCTAGGCTTCATCTTGCATAGCTATGAGTGCTTAGCTTGTTTGTTTATTTGCATGTCACGAGTGCTTAGCTTTGTATGGTTATTTGCATACTATGAGTGCTTGGCTTTGTTTAGCTTATATATATGTCATAAGTGTTTGGCTTCCCTATCTCCTGTCCACTCGGCTATCCGGTGTAGCGGTAGTTGGATTGCGTACAAATCAAGTCATTGCATCATGTGCATACGATGCAATTACTGAATTTGATTGTGTTTGTCGGATTTGGTTGGAGCTAAGGATGTTGCATGAGTTGGACATGCACATACAGGTAGTATATCATATATGGTAGGTGACCTTTCATTGCTCTTGTAGTATGAGTGTATCGTAGTGGGATTTTCGGAGTTTTGACCTTGTTACCCCGCAAGTTGGACTGATTCTGGTATGTACATTCATTCAGTAGTTCAGTTCTCTATTATGATGCTCTTATGAGACTGTGTCTTGTTGATTTTATACTGCTTGTATAACTTATTTCCTATCATGCGTATTTTATCTATATACTCATAGAGTTCGCTCGAACTCACGCCCGTTCGTTATTCTTTTATTTTTAGATCGATGTTGTTATACTTGGAGTCGGCAGGAGAACCTTGACAGTCAATCCCTACCCGTCGAGCTAGTCTTGGTTTTTGGCTTGTATGCCTTTTAATACTTTTATATTTTCCTTTTAGTCATTGTGAACTTGTATTAGGTTTGATGGTGGTTGTGTGATTTGTGTACCTCGGAGGGACTTGTTGTGATGTTTGGATGTTGTAAGTCATACAGCTATGAATGTGTGTTTGTCTCTGTTGTTTTATTTTTTGTTTTCAGCTATGTGGGCTAAGGTATATTGTTGTGGCCGTGTTGGTCTTATATTCATATTGTCCGTTGTACAAGGGAAATGTTGTCTAATTTTTTAGTAGACATGCGACTCCTTGGAAAATGACACCCTATCTAGGATCTGAGGTGCTTCAGTTCGGATTGAAGGCGCCTCAGGTTAGATTGAGGGAGTCTTCAATTGGATAAGTTTCGCAAAGCTCAGAGAAGATAAGGCCTCAGATTGAGGTGTCTTAGGGAACTAAGGTGCCCTCAATAGGCTTTATAAAGAGATCTCGAGTAGCTCTTTGATATCAACTCATGCAAAAGCTATTCTGATCTTTCTGCTACTCCGTTTTCAAGTCGCGGCTGCTCTACTACTCGTTTATGCCCGATCGCTACTGAAAGATCGACACCAATATACAAACACAACTGAATTTCTACAACTGTGTTAAGTAACAAAATTTCATATTGTTAATTCATTCATTATTACAAAGGAAAGTATATGATTGTTAGACTTCCCAGTTCTAATATTGTACTCGATCACTCTACTAGAGTTTACCAGTAGAGTATATTAGTGGATTTACCATTGGAAAGGTTCAAGGGATCCCGGTCGAGTAGGAGTCGTCGAAGGTTTCGAACCAAGTAAAAATCATGTGCTTTTTCGTATTTCCGCACTTTGTTTTTGTTATGCACTCATTTTATAAATTCCAAAAAAACTAGTTTTTTAAAAGACACATGATTCACCCCCTCCCCCTCTCTTACGTGCATCGATTCTATAATATGGAATCATATCAGACCTAGCATCACCTGATATGATTTCATATCAGACTTAATATGGATTTTTTTATCGATTCTTCCTTATTTCATTTTAATACTTCTGGAGAAACCGAAATAAATAATGGATAGCATATTTGAACTCCTTGCAACTTCAGAAATCCACAAAAACTAAAATGGGTATAATCGGAGCTCTCTAGATCCATCAATAAATTTTGATAAAGAAAAATCGATAAAAACTTACGTTGGGCCTATATAAGGCCTGATATGATCCATATCAGGCACAAGGTAGATTTTTTATCGATTTTTTTCTTATTATCTTTTAACACCTCTAAAAAGCCAAAATAAATAATAAATAATATATTTAAATCCTTTGTATCCTCAAAGATCCTCAAGAACTGAATGGGTGCAATCGAAGCTATCTAAATTCATCAATAGTTTTGATAAAGAAAAATCAATAAAATCCCACGTCGATTGTTATATGGAATCATATCAGCCTCGACATGGATTCGATATGATCTTATATCAGGTCCAATATGGATTTTTTTACCGATTATTCCTTATTATATTTTAGTCAAAATCCACTGATGAGCCTAAAGAACTTCATTTGTATCTATTTCACTTCATGTAGATTTCTGAGGTTGTAAGAAATTCAAATATGTTTTATTTATTTTGACTTCTCTAGAGGTATTAAAATATTATCAAAAAATCAATTAAATCATAAATATTATGGGCTTGATAGAATATCAGACCTATTATGCATGTATAAAAAAAAGAAAAAAGAAGAAAAGTTATAGGTATAGAAGAAAAGAAAGTGGAAAGAAAGAAAAAAAATAGAGAAAAGGGAAAAAAATAATTTAATTTGTCAGTATGTATAAAATGTGAAAAGTATATAATTGAATGTGTCCATTGATAAATATTAAGAGAATATATATATATATATTTTGATAAATTCAAAATTTGATATGCATGATTTAATAAATTGCCGAAACATAAAAGATGTGCACTAGTGATCTTTTGCCCTAAATCTTAGGAGAATCTATGGGACTGGTTGAAAAAAAAACATAAACTAATTTTCATTGTTTTTTTAAAAAAATACAATGAATGTATTAAAAGGATAGCATACACTTAGACGAATATTACGAAGAAAAATGATTAAATGATGCATTACTCTCATACTTGAATGGATTTTTGGTATACCTCATGTATGCACTCCCTTCAAGAGATGTCATCATCACTCCCGGCAACTGTTGAATGGTATGCCAGTTAGGGCCGTCCTTGCAGCATCTACGAATCAGCGACAAGCTGCACTTGACAAGCAGCACACCTGATGCAGCATAACCCTTCATGTGCTGCTCAAGCAGTTCCGGTAGCCAAACCGGGAGGGGACATTCTTGCGTATCAAGACTGAGGTGCTGCAACGATGGGGTCCACCATGAGTCCGGTAGTCTCCAGGAAGAATTATGTCGTAGTTCAAGCAATTCTAATGCACTCAAACTATCCACTTGTTTCAGCAATGGGCAAGATCCAACGATCAGTGATTTCAACATGGGAAGGTTGGACACTTTTTCCAGTTTCTTGTTGTCCTCGAGCAAAAGCTCAGTAGTCAAGGATGGGAGGTTCTTCACTGCCCCTAGCTCATGCGCACCATTGATCCACAATTTTTGTAGGTTGGTTGCGTGATGCAGACCATCAGGAAGCGCTTTCAGTTTTGGGCAGTCTACGACCAACAGTTCTTTCAGAGAAGGCAATAGTTTCTGCTCATGTGCTATGGCAGTCTCAGTCTCACCGAACGACCATTCTTCCCAGTTGGGCATTATCAAGAAATGCAGAAGTTCAAGTTTGGGGAATGCTACTAGTGTCGTCGATGGTGACTGACCGTAGAGAAGTTCCGGTCCAATGGTAACTATTGCTTCAGCTCTTGCTATGGAAAGAAACTTCAACTGGGGTAACTGGCCGAGTACAGGAAGCTGTGTACACGATATGAAACAATGAAGGAAGAGAAATTGCAGATTGGGTAAAGACATTGGCATGCATCTGTCCATGCATTTTGGCAATTCCTGACCAAGAAAGTGGTAGACTGTAAGTAACTCTAGGCTTGATGGCAGAGAAAGCTCATTAAAGAGACTCACATTCCTCCGGTTCTCTTCCTCGGTAAAACATTCTAAGTTTGAAGGAGGGAAAAGCCCACTCAAACCCTTTGCGATAGCCTCTGCTGCCTGGTTCCCACATCGTGTGAGATCAGACTTCGCACAAGGTGGTAGCCAATTCAGCATCAAATGTTTAAGAAGGGTTTTATTAGCAAGGGCCAAAGATCCACTGCGAGCCCTCTTCAATGCCGCAACACGCAGAAACCTCAGGTCGTTAAGTGACTGCAGATCATCTAATGCACAGTCTTCGACTTGGCCTTGTGCATCTCGTTCATGGCCTATCAGAAAACCGTCAAGATGGTTGACTTTTGTCAAGTTCCCAATTCCTTTTGGCAAATGATTTAGAGGAGTTTCATTCACACGAAGACATCTTAGATTCTCCAACTTTGTGACGGCATCAGGAAGGTAGTGCAAAAATCTACAGCCATGAAGATTTAAAATTTCCAAGTTTCTGAGGCATCCAATTGACTCTGGCAATGACTGAACCTTTGTTCGATCCAGATCCAAGTATCTCAACTGTGTCAGATTACCCAAGGAATCTGGAATTCTATCAATGACAGTGCCATCAAGAGCAAGAACCCTTAGTTGACCCAGCTTTTCACATAGATCAGCTCCAATCGTCTTCGTCTTGAAACTGTTCCAGACGAGTAAAGTGCGCAAGCAATTCTGACTGGCTACCTCTTCAGGAACTGCAACCTCCTCGCCCATGTTTGATACTGACAGGTGACGAATTTTTGTCAAAGAATTTGGTCTTTTTAGTCTTTCCCCGTTGCTAATAGAAACACTTTCCTCTTCTACCAAGTAAACTGCCAAGGACCTTAGAAGTCCATGCATAGTGCATCCCCTGTTATCCAAATATCTGGGATCCGGTTGTAGAAGGTTTCTTCCAAGCAATTCTTCATAGTAGCCCTCGGCTAAATCTTCCAACAGTCTATCTCCCTGTGGCTTCACAAATCCTTCGGTGATCCAACACCTAGTAAGATCCCTATAATGCATTGAGCGATTTTCAGGATACAACGAGCAAAAGAGAAAGCATTGTTTGAGGTGTGATGGTAAATCCTCGTAGCTCAAGTATAGAGCTCTTGGCAGTTCTTCTTGAAGCTGATTCATTGACCATATTTCACTTTCAAGAACTTTGTTCCATTCCTTCTCGCATCTTTCCTTGGATCTCAAAACACCAGCAACTGTCTTAATGGCAAGAGGAAGACCGTCACATTTCTTGACAATTTCTCCCCCAATTGCTTCTAATTGGCACAGATCTTCGTATTCTCCATCTCTAGAAACCATTTTGGAAAGCAGCATCCAACTAGTTAACTTATTCATCTTCTCGACGCAATGAATACTGGCTCCCATTTGTCTCGCCACCCTTTCATCCCTTGTCGTGATCAAGATTCCACCAGAAGAAAATTTAAAAGGAATTCTCAGTAGATCCACCCACACGTTTGCATTCCACAGATCATCTAACACAATGAAGAACTTCTTTGGTAGGAGATGAGAAAGCATAAGTTCCAATTCAGCCTTGCTTCTAGCCTCTCCATGATCACCCCCAACACTTCTAATCAGTTCTTTCAACAACTCGTTGCCCGAAAATTCTTTAGAAACACAAAGCCAAGTTTTCCTCGGAAAGTAATCATCGATCCTGCTGTCGTTGAAGACATTACGAGCGAGCGTGGTCTTGCCAATCCCACCCATCCCTACTATACCAAAAATCTTCCATCCGTCGTCTTTTTCTGTTATCAGGGATTTCACAAGGCTCTCAGAAATCTCTTTAATTTGAGTCCCGACGATGTCGGACTGGATGAGTAAAGGTGAGGTATCACGAGGGTTGATGCCACTGTCATGAATAGTTATAGAGGGATCGATTTCATGCAACCGAGACATCACATGTCTGTCCTGTGAGACCTCATCTAGCCTATCGTTGATCTCGCTCACCTTGTTGGCAATTTGACGAGCAAGTGGAAGGCGAGTAAAGTCAGAAGCAGAAGGGAATGCTGAATGGCTTACCAGCAGCTCCTCAACCTTTGTCTTGCAGAGATCGAGCAAGTCTTCAACATCGTACATGATGTCTTTCATCTCCTTCACCCAAGCGTTGATCTCTGCGCTACCGTGCCGCTTCTTCTCGGCGTCCTCGAGAACGCCTCGAACTCGCAGCAGCCTCCGTTGGAGCTTCTTGAGGTCGTCCTTGACGCCGAGGATCTTGGCCAACTTGCCCTCGACAAAACTTAGCAGTTTGTTCATGCACCTGCCGGCGAAAACAGAAAGTATCTCCGCCATGATCGGGATCGCAAAACAGGAAAAGACCAAAGCTTAAACCTTTGGGAGACTAAGGACGAATTGCAATTTGTTGGAAGTGGAAACATTGGAAAATCCTTGCAAGTCTAAACGTCAACTAGATGACTTGGTCATACAAAGCGAAGAGCACGTCATTCTGTTAAAAAAAATTATTAACGAGGTTGGATAGAACCTCCCCTTTCAAAATTTTTTCATTGATTATCAGAAAAAATCAAGAATTCACATCTCATATAAACGAAAAATTTCTACAAAACTAACTGAGATGTGGTCCTGTGAGCTCTTTAGAATTCATGGTTTTAAGCAATTGGTTCTGGAAAAGTGCTCCGAAGAATAGAAAGGTGAAGCTATATTCTTTTTTTTTTTTTGGTTTGATTTTTCTGATAATTTTTTCAAGGTAAGTAGTGATCTATTATTTTCAGTTTATGTTTGATAAAAGATCATGAAGTCGATATGTAACTGGAAGTAGATTTTTTTTTTGTTCTTGTTTCAAGTGATGATTTTAATTTTTTAATTCGATATTCAGGATATTTACAAGGAAACATAGAGTTAAACTTGACAATCTTGGAACCAGTGTCATGATTTTCATATTCATTCCTGTCTACTTAGTTGAATGTTAGCAATTAAAAGATTCATGACTAATTGCCTAAACTTATAGTTGACAATCACCGAAATGTCTGATGATTTTCATTTATATTTCTTTCTTCTTAGTTGAGCCAAGTCAATTGTAAGAACCCTTACCAACTGCCTCAAATTTGGTTCATCTATTTTGTGTGCTCAAAATTCTCTATTCTATGTTTTTTTAAAGATTGTTTTCTACATATTGCAATATAATTTTTCAAAATTAGAGGCAAAAGCTGAAAGACTTGAAACACAGTTAACTGCAGAAGATAGGGAGCTAGCCGTATTTTAATCCGAATGAGTTGTCAAATTGGAATTATTATTTCTTTGCACTTTTTGTTTTAAATCTTGAAAGTATTGTTTGAACAAAAGGCTAAAATAAAGCTAAGTCTAAAAGCTTAGATTGAGATGTTGCAAATATATGCATTGCTTAGGTGCATATAGTTGTTCCATTAGTGTTCAATCTTTTTTATTTAAATGGAATATGAATTCAATTTATATTTTAAGTTAGCAAAATTCTATTACAATGTATTCCATATTGAGGTACCCTTGATTGGTTCTTTCTTGCATTGTTAACATAAATATATCTTTTTGTTTGATGAGATAGAGTTTAACAAGCCTGATGTGGAATTCCTTCTATGATATTTCACTCCTATTTGTGATCTCAAATAATTCTGGAACCAAAAGGCAAAAACAAACATACAGTAACCCTTTATCTCCAAAACAAGGTTGAGATCTTGATGAACTACTGCTGTCTACTACTGATATCCTCAAGGGACTCCTTTTTCTTGCAGACTAGCTGATGAAAGGATTTCTCTTGTTTCTAATTTGCTTCCCATGTTTTTGACATGGATTCACCAGCTCAGACCCAAGATATGGGAATCATTTGTTTTTGAAACTGTTTGGATTGTTTCAAGTCAAGTTGATTTCATTCTTCAGTAACTTAGTTATATATGATTCTTTTAAACGATGTATACTTCAAGGTTTATTGGCTATTACTTCTTATGTACATGGATAATTTTTGCTCTCCATTCTGTGTCTAATTAATGGACGAATACAACTCCAAGCTAGAAGAATTCGAATCCCTGGGATCAATGAGGAGACAACTTCAGTAATTTAAAGGTGATACGATTGTGAGTTTCCCTTGCCACTTGATGAATTGTTCGCTTGTTATTAACTATATCTTCCTTTTAACATGGATTTTAATGGTAGTTTGAGCAGTGACATATGAAACCTTAGTGAATTGGAAGAATTGCAAGTGTCTTATAAGTCTACAAACACCGAGCAATTGAAGATTTGATATATGAATGTTTGGATGCCCATAAATGCAGGGTCCACTTCCAACAAGCAATGGGAACTTGAGATAGCTACAAGTATTGTACGTGCCTTGTAATAGCTTAGGGTGTGTTTGGTTCAGGGTGATCAGTGATAACCTTGGTTATCTGTCCAAGGTTATCGTTGATAACCTTGTTTGGTTTAGATTATCATCAATTCCCAAGTAATGCAGTATTACCGCCACATCAGCAAAACGTCATCAAATGGGGCATGCAACCCGGAATTGGATAACCAAGGAAAACGGAGGTTTTTCTTGATTCCGGGATTAAGGAACTTTTCTTTCCCAAATTATCCCTTAATATTTACATTTTAAGATAAAAATATCCCTAATAATTAACTAAATTACAACTCGTTGCCGACTCACCGACCGACGACCGCAGCCCCTCCGCCGATCGGCGACCGCCGCCGGCCGGCGACCGGCGACCGCCGCCGGCCGGCGACCGGCGACCGCCGCCGGCCGGCGACCGGCGACCGGCGATCGGCCGGCGACCGGCGACCGGCGATCGGCCGGCGACCGGCGATCGGCCGGCGAACGGCGACCGACGACCGGCGACCGCCGCCGGCCGACGACCGACGACCGCCGCCGGCCGACGACCGGCGACCGCCGCCGGCCGACGACCGGCGACCGCCGACGACCGGCGACCGCCGCCGGCCGACGACCGACGACCGCCGCCGGCCGGCGACCGGCGACCGCCGCCGGCCGGCGACCGGCGACCGCCGCCGGCTGGCGACCGGCGACCGCCGCCGGCCGGCAGTCGGGCGATAAATAATTTTTTTAAAAAAATTTAGTATTTTAATTAAAATTTTATTAAATTAAATAAATTATAATTAGGATAAACTAAATAAATTTAATATAAAATATTACCTTACTTTTTAATTTTTAGTATAAATAAACATATATTATCATAATCCTTAATTTTAAACTAATGGGCAATATGGTAAAATATTACATTAGATTATATACTATTATTACCTTCAAACAAACAAGATTTTCTTTGATCATCTAAATTTAACCAAACAACATTAGGTTATGTTTCATTCCCCATAATCTTGATTATGTGATTACCAGGTAATCACATAACCAAGGTCATGTATGATAACTTGAACCAAACACACCCTAAACTGTTATTTTCTTCATCAGTAATTCTAGATCTAGCCGGCTAGAATATTTTTTATAAATTAAAAAAAATATTTAATATAAAAATAAATAGAAAAGAATATAATTTAATATGAAAAAATATAATTTAATATAAAAATAAATAGGAAAGAATATAATTTAATATAAATAGATTTTTTTAAGTTTAAAAATAAATTAATATAAAAATAAATAGAAAAAGATATAATTTAATATGAAAATAAATAGGAAATAATATAATCAAATAGGAAATAATATAATTGACTTATAAAATATGATATGACTTAGATTTTTTTTAATAATAATTTTAAAATTTATAAGAAATAAAGTATTCTAGCCGACTAAATTCTAACCATTTAGCACTATCCTTTCTTCATATCTATGGTGATATTTATCATGAAGGATACTGTTAAATAACTAGAATCGGGCGGGCTAGAATAGGGAAATAAAAATAATTAAAAATTTTAATTTAATATCCTTTTCTAATTTTATCTTTTTTAATTTATTTTTTATTAAATTATATCCTTCTCGATTTATTTTCATATTGAATTATATCCTTTCTTATTTATTTTCATATTAAATAAATTTTTTAACTTATGAAAATATATAAATCAATTATAATTTTTCTTATAATTTTTAGTATCATTATTAAAATATTTAAACCTAATCATATTCTTTTTTATTTATTTAATACTAAATTATATTTTTTTTATATTTATTTCATATTAAATTAATTTTTATTTATTTATAAAAATTTTATTCTAAAATGATTAATGAGGTTTTTCCAACTTCGGACGACCGGCCCGGTCTCACGGAAGTTTTTCATCGGCTGTCAAGGTAAATCGAGAAGTGTTCGCAGTGGACAGTCTAGAAGTCCAACGTCTCAGAATTCGCGCCTTATATAAAAATTTTATTCTAGATGACCTGGCTACCTGGATTTATCGTATCATGAAATAGACATGACTTTGATATTTCTTAGAAGATTGATTTATTGCAATTTTGTGGCCTTATCCCCGATGAAGTGGGTACTCTACTTAATCTCGAAATCTTGTAAGTAGTGGTCTTTCAAACTATTCTCCTTTTGTACTGAGTGCTTAGGTATAAGTTCGATTGATAATGCATAAGGATTCCTTAGAATTCGTGCCAAGCAACTTCCTGTTCAATAAATGCAAGCGATTGCTTTTGGGAATTTCATTTTAGCTGAGCAAAAGATGATTTTGTTCGCATCAAGTAGTTCGTCCTACCACAAAATATAAATAGATAAATTAATACACACGAGGTTAGACATCTACCAAATTATTTTTAATTCGCTAACAATTGATTTCAAAATCTATTAAAGTAGTCATTTATGTATGTATTTTACTATGTCAACTCGTGGGGTATAGAAAATTCATCCTATGATAGCAATTGAAGATTCACTTGCCTCCGGTACTCCGGTTAATTCGTCTCAAGATCAATACGAAGAAGATAAATCATGGAAACTACTAGCCCGAATGCTGTAGCTAGTGTGTGGGGAGGGAGCACATTGACTTTTCTAAGTTTTGACCCCCAGACCTCATAGTGGCAACATCCACGTACTAACTATCAGTCTATCCTATGGGGAGAAAAACTGTTCGGGTAAACTTTTTATAGTGATCGACCCCACCGCCGAAACGACCCCATATTCAAAAATCCCCTTAGGGATTTTTTGGAGGCACGGTACCACTGTGTTGGTAAGAGGTCTCACTGTCAAGACAACATCTCAGTCAACAAATCCCTCAAAGGGGAGATTTATTTGTTGTTAAGAGGACTCGAACACCGAACCTCAGCCAACACATGTCTCCATGCTTACCACTTGGGATAAGTCACTTCAACTAAAACTATCCGGGTAAATTTTTTATAATGATCGGCTCCACTGCCGAAATAGTCCTATATTCAGAAACCCCCTAAGGGATTTTGGAGGCACGCTACCACTGTGTTGATAAGAGGTCCCACTGTGAAGACAGTACCTCAGTCAACAAACCCCTCAAAGTGGGGATTTATTTGTTACTAAGAAGACTCGAACCCAGAACCTCAAGCAACATATGTCTCCATGCTTACCGCTCGAGATAAGTCACTTTGACTAAAACTGTTCGAGTAAACTTTTTATAGTGACCGGTCCCACCAGCGAAACAACCTCATATTCAGAAACCCCCTAAGGGATTTTTGGAGGTACGATACTGCTGTGTTGATAAGAGGTCCCACTGTCAAGACCATACCTCAGCCAACAGATCCCTCAAAAGGAGAATTTATTTGTTGCTAAAAGGACTCAAACCCGAAACCTCAAACAACACATATTTCCATGATTACCATTTGGGATAAATCACTTCGACTTAGAAAATTCATCCTAGAATGATGTGCAAAGTGATGAATACACATCATGGATTGTGATTTTCGTAAATATGAATCGAATGTTTCTATCTTCATGTGAGCACACTAATTGAAGCATTTGCTGATATGACCTTCATCTCTACGGCTGGTGTAAGAATACGGAAAGTTTAGCGGCTAAAAGGCAAAACTTCCGAAACTTGGGAGCTACTATGGGAATAACCAAACATGGAGGGGCAATTTGCAAAAGGGGATGCCCTTAAGTTTCCCCTGGGCCGATCGCGATCTCAATTCTCCCAAAATCCCTCTTTCTTTCCCCCTCTTCTTCTCCGCAGGGAATCGGAACTCCCTTCTTCGCCGAGGTTGAAGCCCCACCTCCGCTCCGAACCCATTCTTGATCGGTGTTCGAGCTTCTCCGAGGAGGAGTCGTTTCTATTCCATCGCGGTCGATCGAGGTTTTCCTCTTCCATCTTCTCTGCTAGGCTCGGCGGGTAGGAAGGGCTGCTGTTGGGCGAAGCTGCTGGGTTTGAGCAGGTGTTGGACGTTGGGCTTGCCTTCCTTCATTCTTCATCTAGTTTTCCCCTACCAATCTTGATTCGGGCGAGTTTGAGCAGAGCTTCGAAACAACGTTTGATTGAGGTAAGGACCTCAGTATTTGATTCAAAGCTTTCTTTCTTAGATCTGATTAGGTAGGTAAGGGAGGATGATCTAGGTTTATTGTTGTTAAATCCGACACTTTTGACTAGGTCCTGGTAATTTCCGGAGGATTACCAGATAGGTTTCGGGACTTCCGAGTCCTTGGACACATACTTAGGGATCAAAATGTATTAGAACTAATAGTTAGAAAGGTTAATGAGTACCTAACCTTAAACCCTAGGGGTGGCCTAGCGATTAGGCTGAACTTGTTGGACTAAATTACAAAAATGTCCATATATAGGCGGTGACCTAATGGTCAATCGGCCGCACCACACACGCCCGATTCCTCCTCTCCATTCACCGCAACCGAAGCTGCCCTAGGCTTCTCCTTCGACCCCGTGCCCTAGCCGCATTCCACATCGCCTCACTTCTCCCTCTCTGGTTTCGACCGCAGCTAGAAGAGACGGTGCCTCTTTCTTGTCCATTCCGCTCGCGCAATCGCCACCCCACCTTCCAACTCCTATTCTCATCGGCACCGGAGGACCCAAGCTTGTATCTCCACCGGGTGCCGATCATCCAGCACACGGCAGACCTCAACGGGATTAGGTAAGAGCTAGGTCGAAGTGTGGATGGTTTCTCATTTTAGATCGTTGCGAGCTAAGGGGTGGGTTAACCTTAGTTTTTCTCGTCTTCTCAGCACCTTGGAAGGTAGGGGAGGAGAATCGATCTTCCGGTGACAAAGATCACCTGATCGAAGCAGAGGGGAGGGATCGCCATCACAAGATCTCCAGGTAAAGGATTGATGGTTTGGGTTTATAACTGTGCTGCGTTTTGTTGGAAATTCATACTCAAGATTCAACCCATTTGATAGTTTGTGAATTGGAGCTTGATTCCTGTTTTCTGTGGACAAATTTTATGCGTAGAGTTTGTGCTGTGAGGTTCCTGTGAGCAGCTGGGGAGATTTGGTTGAGTATGAAACTTAACCCTAATGATCTAGTGTGGTGAATTCGAATTGAGGGTTGGACCTAATTTCAAGTACGAGGAGTAATTAGAAAACGTACCATTTAATTAGACGTAATTAAATGAAAGGGGACAATTGGGTTAAACCCTAATACGGATTAGAGATTTAATTAGTTAGTTACTACTTGTTTGTAATAGCTAATTAAATACATCCTTGATACAAGAGCTTGATTGGATTATTATTGGCGGGTGGTTCTTTCTGCTTGATACAGACTGCACGTATTTGGAGGCGGGTATCTTTTGACTTATCTTTGATGATATTGTCATGTTGCTATGCATAGACTGTTATAGATAACAGTAAGATTATACGCTATCCTTGTTTATTATGTCTGTTCTGGATACTTGTTGTTTATCCCTGAGTTATTATGCTGTTAGTTCCATACAGTCTCAGGTATTGTCATATCTATATGTATGCTTAGAGATCGTGATGTACCTCTTGCATTTGACCTTGAGGGATCTGTAGTTTCCAGCCAGTATACCTTGTAGGTTACCTGTATTTCCTGTTATAGGATTTCAGACTGAGACTTAGTATACTAAGGACTTGGAGAGGGAGGTATGTGTATCTATCATATATCATCCTTGCATTGTTGCATGCCGGCGATCAGCGACTCCCTTGTGGTTGAGCCTATCGTCTTCCGGTACACGATATGCGCACACGACCACTCATGGGTTAGTGGATAACGTAGGGTGTGTGTATTTGCCCTGTATTACTCCGTTCGGCCACTATTTGGAGGGTGGGTTCGAGTGTGGTAGCAGCCAGGGATCCCTTCTCGTACTGAGCCACGAGAAGATGAGAGTTAGACTCCCCCATTGCTTGGGGTAGGAGCGTAGTCTCCGCCAGCATCCTGTCCATCCGGTCACTCAGGAGCAGTGATAGCAGGGTGCGTACAGTTGTCATAGCTTTACCCTCTTAGACGTCACCTATGACAGGTGTACGATGATCTGACTGGTGTTAGGGGTGACACATGTCATTGCACCATGTGCATATTTTGCATCGTGCATTGTTTGCTGCACTTGATTTCTGCACTTGTTTGACATGCATATACTGGAGACTTATTATCTGAGATTGTATGTCCATTGGTGTTCCAGAGGTGATTATTACCCTCTTTTCAGGTTAGATGGATTCTGGTATGTATCTACCCAGTATTTTCAGTACCAGTCTTTCCCTATTGTTGATATGAGACTGTATTAGCGGAACTCTTGTTGTTAGTATAACTTTCTATGCATATATGTTGGGTATTCGCTGAGTTATGAACTCACCCCATTGCCATACATTTTTATTTCAGGTTGATGCCTGCCAGGAGAGCCCTAGCCGCCAGTCCCCAGCTCGAGAAGAGCTCTGCTTCTTTTTATTTTATGTTGATTTACGGTTATGGACCCTGTATTATGTACTTTGCTTCCGTTGTCATGTTTTGGACATGTATTTCTGTTTTATTCGATGGGGTTGTACTTTTGAGTCCTATGTTAGACTTCGTGGGATTTTGGCTTTGTACCTGCCCCTAGCAGCTCAAGTGAGTTCGTACTTTAGTTTTACGATGGTTATAGTTATATATCCGTTGTTTCTGCATGGATTTGAGGCCTGAGGCCATTTAACTGCGTGGTTATGCTATTTGTATCTATGTGTATGTGTAAATTGTCCGCCGGACAGGGGAGGTGCTGTCCGATTCTCTATTGGATCAGCGGCTCCAGGGTCTCGGGGTGTGACAATTTATTTTTGGTATCAGAGCCAGGTTTGTCGGATCTTTTCGGATTTTTTGGGAAATTATCTGATACCAACTTATTTTTGGTATCAAGCCCAGGATGCGGGATACCACCGATTCGTGAATTTCTCGAAATTTAAATCTGACACTGAACTGGTAGGTGTCGGAGCTCGGGTATGATGTTATTCATCCGACTACATTACGGATCTTTAAGGCCGTGGTTGCGATGTGACGGCAATTTGGGACTTGGCAGCGACAGGACTTCTCCAGGCAGCAAATAGGTAATTTAAGGTTAGCCTCTTGGTTTTGGTTTTAATACTCGTTAATAATTTAACAGGTATGACGCGAGATGCTCATATTCCTGCACCGAGACGTGGTCGGGGACGGCCATGTAAGAGGACTATAGAGCCTCCGGCTATGGAGCCATCTGAAAGAACCACTGATAGAGAGCCTAATAGGTGAGGTCAGACTCCGCAGGACATCCAGGGGGGCAGGGTTCCCCGACTCAGTGGGTCCCTACTCCTTTCCCATCAGCAGTCACTACTGCCCCTCCTGCTGTGTCTACTCCGGTAGTATTCACTGTGTCAGCAGCCGTACCACTGCCGACACATTCAGTACCCGTAGGATCTGCATCGATGTTCCCTGCAGTTCCATCAGAGACACCTATTCCGACGCATCCCGCAGTTACCTCGGTGGTACCTGCCCCGGTTATCCCCACTACACCATCGGAGACGCTTGTACTTGCTCCGATGTATTCTACAGTTCCACCAGCAGCACCGGGTCTGTATTATCAGACTACACCATCAGCAGTACCGGCACCATCGTATGCTACTGCACCCCCGACTATGACTACTGCAGCGTATCCCCCTACTCGGACTACGATGCAGGCCCCGGTGCTCCCTTCAGTCACACCGGCAATTGTTGCCCCCGGATTTTCTACTATACCTATGGTACCGCTTGTGGTGTCCACCCCGATCATGCCTATGGCTCCTTCTATGATTACTGCACCGGGATGTGTCCACCGTGCCCCCTGCGGTATTTGCTCTTATCGATGGCGTTAGAGATCGAGCCCGGATACCGATATTGGTGGCATCCGTAAAGGGCCGATTCACTTTATTTTAGGGAGGACCGGATCCAGCTGCGGCCCGAGAGTGGATCAGGACACTTGAGAGTACTTTTCGTTATCTGACGTGTTCGGAATGGGAGAAGGCTGAGTTGGCCATTTATCATCTGCGAGATCAGGCGTATGCCTGGTGGACTACGCAGCAGACCGTCATTGGCGAGGAGTACGTCACCTGGGACACATTCTGGGAGGCATTTGAGGCGAGGTACCTTCCAGCAGCGTTCCGCATGGCTAGGCGACAAGAGTTCCTGGTTTTCCAGCAGGGAGACCGATCAGTACTGGAGTATGAGGCGGAGTTTAACCACCTATCAGAGTATTGCCCTCATTGGTTGCAGACGACATGGAGAGGATGACTCAGTTTCATCAGGGTCTAGCGGCATACATTCAGACTCGTATGTCAAGATTTGTCCCGACCTCCTATCGAGAGGCATTAGAGCGAGCGCTCATTATTGAGATGACTCAGCACAGATTGTTTGGGGGTAAGAAGAAGGGGAAGCAGACTGCGATGGACTCAGCTCAGACGCAGCAGCCGCAGACTACTGGACAGAAGCGCGGCAGCCACACTCAGGCAGCTTCTGGCATTTCTGGGGCATCCTCTAAGCCCCAGAAGTCGAGACGTTCTTCCACCGGATCCTTCCAGTCTTCTCAGCAAGACCGGAAGAAGACTGCACCGACATCTTACTGTACCCGTTGCGGATCCCGAGAGCACGTAGTGGTAGACTGTCGTCTGGAGCAGGCTGTATGCTACTACTGCAGACTACCAGGATACTTGAGTCGGGACTGTGCCTTGAAGGCACAGAATGAGAGGACGGGAGCCACTGGCCTGACTGGACATTCGGGACAGTCAGGAGCTCATAGAGGCGGACGGAGGACTCAACCTTCATTCCGCCAGCCGCATGCTGCCCCACCAGCACCTGCATACGGTATGCTAGGACACGAGGCCAGTTACACCCCAGCCTTATCTCAGAGCTCAGCTGCAGGACCTCCACAGCAGACCTATCCAGCTTATCAGACTGTGATGCCGCAGCCTCAATACCCGGTGGGAGGGTCAGTCCAGCAGCCTCAGTCTCAGTTGTAGTTCCCACCTCAGCAGTACCCAACCGTGCCACCACCACCGCCTGAGACTGGACGGATTTATGCTGTCACCCGAGAGGAGGCCCAGCGGGCCGACGGATCGGTATTTCGCGGTAGTATTTCTCTTTATGCCTTTCCTGCTGAGCTATTAGTTGATACTGGTAGTTCTTACTCTTTCATATTACGGATATTCATGAGTAGGATTGGTAGATTGGCTACCGCTAGATTACAGCGGTTATCTGTATCCTTACCCTCAGGAGAGATCTTGAGTATTACACAGGAGGTCAGAGCATGCCCATTAGATTTCGGTAGTATTACCCTCACGGTTAATCTGTTAGTTCTGGAGATGGTGGACTTCGATATTATTCTTGGTATGGATGTTCTTACCGCTTATCATGCCACAGTCGATTGCCAGACGAGGGTGGTCACTTTTCGGCCTCCGGACCAACCCTCGTGGGATTTCACTGGCATCAGGGATGAGGGTTTATCGGTTATTTCTGCGCTTCAGGCACAGAGATTGCTATCTCACGGTTGTCAGGGTTTCTTACTGTCATTTATTGGCACCAACGACAGCAATAGCCCTCCGCTCTCGGACGTTCCAGTGGTCCGAGAATATCAGGACGTATTTCCAGAGGAGCTACCGGGTTTGCCTCCTAGGAGGCAAGTAGAGTTCACTATTGAGCTGATACCGGGGACTTCGCCGGCATCGAAAGCTCCGTATCGTATGGCACCGAGAGAGTTAGACGAGGTGATGGTCCAGCTCCAGGAGTTATTGGACAGGGGATTCATCAGACCTAGCGTCTCACCATGGGGTTCCCCAGTTCTCTTCGTGAAGAAGAAAGATGGTTCTTTGAGGTTGTTCATCGACTACAGACAGTTGAATGTAGTGACCATCAAGAATAAGTACCCCCTGCCACGGATTGAGGATTTGTTTGATCAGCTCAGGGGCACATCTGTGTATTCCAGGATTGATCTGTGATCCGGATATCATCAGTTGAGGGTCAGAGAGTCAGATGTCCAGAAGACAGCGTTCCGCACCAGATATGGACACTACGAGTTTTTGGTAATGCCATTTGGGCTTATCAATGCTCCAGCGGTATTCATGGACTTGATGAACCGCGTATTTCTGGAGTATCTGGATCAGTTCGTCATAATATTCATTGATGACATCTTAGTCTACTCTCATTCCGAGGAGGAGCATGCACAGCATCTTCGCATCGTATTGGAGACTCTCAGACGAGAGCGTCTATATGCGAAGTTCAGCAAGTGTGCCTTTTGGTTGTCATCAGTAGGTTTTCTGGGACACGTGGTATCTAGCCGAGGCATCTCAGTAGATCCCCAGAAGATCGAGGTTGTTACCAGTTGGGAGCAGCCGAAGTTTGTTACTGAGGTTCGCAGTTTCTTGGGTTTGGCAGGATATTACCGACGATTTGTAGAGGGATTTTCCACTATTGCTATGCCACTAACACGTCTTACCAGGAAAGGCGTAAAGTTCATTTGGACAGAGGTTTGCGAGACCAGCTTTCAAGAGCTGAAGCGGCGATTGGTGACAGCACCCGTGCTTGTATTACCCTCGGGAGAGGACGGATTTGTGCTGTATACTGACGCATCTCATCAGGGGTTAGGCGCAGTTCTAATGCAGCATGGACGGGTAGTATCTTATGCTTCTCGACAGCTGAAGGAGCATGAGAAGAACTATCCGGTTCATGATTTGGAGTTGGCCGCCATCATCTTTGCTTTGCGGATTTGGAGGCACCACCTGTACGGTATTACATTTGAGATTTTCACTGATCATAAGAGTCTCAAATACCTATTTACGCAGAAGGAACTCAATCTCCGACAGAGGAGATGGATGGAGTTCCTTAAGGATTATGATTGCACCATTAGCTACCATCCAGGGAAAGCTAACGTTGTGGCGGACGCATTTGTTGGATCGAGAAAACCGATAGAGGGGGGGGTGAATATCGGAAATCATTTTTCGGAAACACTTAGAGCAAGTACGCAGCGGAAATTAATAAAAACAAAATTACATAGAGACACGGTCGATTTTACTTGGTTCGGAGCCTGGGTCAACTCCTACTCCAAGGCCCACGGTCGTTGACCGTTTACGTTGGGCAATTCTATATGAGGCGCAAATAGTTTACAAAAAGATTATTACAGAATTCAGTACAGTAAACTTAAATAGCTCTTTTACCGACGTCCGAGGTAGATCGACTTTTTCGGAGCAGCAGGACGTCGTCGGCTTGAGTTGGAAGGATTCCGGGGCGAAGCGCGAGAGCAGAAGAGCGTAGAAGCATTGATTGGAAGTTGTTGTGAAGCTTGGGGTCGAGGGGCCTTTAAATAGCCCTGGGGGCGCCCGGATCGTCGGGGGCGCCCCCCCACGTGGCATTTGATCCGGCTTGATCTCGGTCAGCTTCTGATCCCTTTGACTTCGGGATCAGCTTTGACCGGGGCGCCCGGAGCGCTCGGGGCGCCCGGGTTGAGCGGGTCAAACTTTATCCCTTGCTTCGCTGGCTTGCGCTTCGATGCTTGCTGTTGGGGGCGCCCGGAGCGTCGGGGGCGCCCGGGAGCACGGGGGCGCCCGCAGGATGTACTGTCGAAGCGTGCTTTTTACTTGTGTGTTTTGTGTTCACCTTGGGGGCGCCCGGGACACTCCGGGCGCCCTGGTCAGCTGTTGCCTCACTCCTTTGAGACTCTCTGATCTGCAGACACTCGTTCCTTCGGTCCTGCATCCAGGGTTAGTCCAAAACACAACAAAACATTAAGTGGTTAGTTTATACAGCCTTAGCTGTCTTGGTTCTGACTTTGGGTCTCCAAAATGGAGCCCTAGGTCGAACCGACGCCTACTGTTCCCTCGACGGGGAACGCGTCCTCACCTACTCCTCTCGGGAGAGTGTACCTAATGCCAACCGCTCCTTTGGTTGGACTTTTGCCTGGCGGTCCTTTGCCAGGTCTTGGATACCGAGCTGTCCTTTGCCCAGTGCCTAGCATTCCTTCGCTAGGGCTTCAGTTCCAAGCTGTCCTTCGCCTGGCGCCTAGCAGTCCTTCGCTAGGTCTTTGTATCTTGGCATTCCTTCGCCAAGTGCCTAGCAGTCCTTCGCTAGGGCTTTTTATCCTGGCAGCCCTTCGCCAGGTGCCTAGCAGCCCTTCGCTAGGACTTTTCCTGTACACTCAAGTAACATTGTCAGATAACAAGTAAGACTTAACTTTTGAACCCTGTTGCCATTATCAAAACATAGGTTTGACTTTAGTACTCACTGCACCAACAGCAGTGAGTAGGAAGTCCAGAGGGACTTTGGCCTGCCTCCGGGCATTAGTTACCGAGCTAGTTCAGGGTTTCTCAGAGTTGGGCTTAGAGGAGCAGAGACGGACTGAGCAGGGTATTCTTGTGACTATGGTTGCTCAATCGTCGATCCGGACGAGGATTCGAGAGGCCCAAGCCACGGATCAACACCTGCAGTCCCTTGGCAGCCAGATAGCTTCAGTACCGCAGGCTGAGTTCACCAGAGATGATGAGGGTACTCTCTACTTTCGAGGGAGACTATGTGTACCCGAGTCACATCCGGTCCGAGAGGAGTTACTTCAGGAGGCTCATCGCTCCCGATTTGCTATCCACCCGGGCGGGACCCGTATGTACCGAGACCTGAGGCGTTCTTACTGGTGGAAAGGCATGAAGAAAGACATCGCGGATTTTGTAGCTAGATGTCTAGTTTGCCAGCAGGTTAAGGTTGAGCACCAGAGACCTGCTGGACTACTTCAGAATATTCCCATTCCCGAGTGGAAGTGGGAACACATTACTATGGATTTTGTGGTGGGTTTGCCTAGGACCAGACGAGGCCTTGACGCGATTTGGGTGATCGTTGACCGATTGACCAAATCTGCACACTTCCTAGCTATTCGGAGGACCGATTCATTGGATAGATTAGCAGAGCTGTATTGTAGAGAGATCATCAAATTGCACGGCATACCGTTGAGTATCATCTCCGATCGAGATCCGCGTTTCACCTCACGCTTCTGGCAGAGTCTACAGAGGGCTATGGGTACCGAGCTCAGATTTAGTACCACCTTCCATCCGCAGACCGATGGTCAGTCAAAGCGTACTATCCAGACCTTGGAGGACTTACTGCGAGCCTGTGTTATGGATTTTGGAGGCAGTTGGGAGGATCATCTGCATCTGGTCGAGTTCGCTTACAACAACAGTTATCATGCGGCTATCCAGATGGCACTGTATGAGGCGTTGTATGGTAGGCCTTGTCGGACACCCACCCTCTGGGAGGAGGTTGGGGAATCCCAGCTGTTAGGACCTCAGAAAGCTCAGCACGAGGCAGAGTTAGTCCGTACCATCAGACGCAGGATATATGAGGCGCAGGATCGGCAGAAGAGCTATGCCGACAGGAGACGGAGACCTTTGGAGTTCTCCGTAGGTGATCATGTATTTCTGCGAGTTTCACCCACGAAGGGGGTGAAATGATTCAGTCTTCGAGGTAAGCTTGCTCCGCGTTACATCGGTCTGTTCCAGATTCTGGAGAGGGTGGGAGCAGTTGCTTATCGTTTGGCTCTTCCACCATCTATTACCGGTGTACACGATGTATTTCACGTATCCATGCTGAGGAAATACATACCAGACCCTTCACACGTGTTGTCGGATGTCTCGGTTCCACTTCAGCCTGACGCGACTTACGAGGAGATTCCTGTACGGATTTTGGGTCACCGAGAGCGTCAGTTGCGGAACAAGACAATCCGGCTTGTTAAGGTCGGATGGCAGCATCACTCAGATGAGGAGGCTACCTGGGAGCTTGAGGATATCATCCGAGCTCGTTACCCCCACCTGTTCACATGAAGTATGTGTGATTTGTTACTGTTCAGTATTTATATCAGCATACTTCTTGATAGTGTACTATAGTGAGTATCGAAATTTGGGGACCAAATTTTTAAGAGCGGGGGAGGATGTTAAATCCGACACTTTTGACTAGGTCCCAGTAATTTCCGGAGGATTACCAGATAGGTTCCGGGGCTTCCGAGTCCTTGGACACAAACTTAGGGATCAAAATGTATTAGAACTAATAGTTAGAAGGGTTAATGAGTACCTAACCTTAAACCCTAGGGGTGGCCTAGCGATTAGGCTGAACTTGTTAGACTAAATTGCAAAAATGTCCATATATAGGCGGTGACCTAATGGCCAATCGGCCGCACCACACACGCCCGATTCCTCCTCTCCATTCGCCGCAACCGAAGCTGTCCTAGGCTTCTCCTTCGGCCCCGTGCCCTAGCCGCATTCCACATCGCCTCACTTCTCCCTCTCTGGTTTCGACCGCAGCTAGAAGAGACGGTGCCTCTTTCTTGTCCATTCCGCTCGCGCAATCGCCACCCCACCTTCCAACTCCTGTTCTCATCGGCACCGGAGGACCCAAGCTTGTATCTCCACCGAGTGCCGATCGTCCAGCACACGGCAGACCTCAACGGGATTAGGTAAGAGCTAGGTCGAAGTGTGGATGGTTTCTCATTTTAGATCGTTGCGAGCTAAGGGGTGGGTTAACCTTAGTTTTTCTCATCTTCTCAGCACCTTGGAAGGTAGGGGAGGAGAATCGATCTTCCGGTGACAGAGATCACCTGATCGAAACAGAGGGGAGGGATCTCCATCACAAGATCTCCAGGTAAAGGATGGATGGTTTGGGTTTATAACTGTGCTGCGTTTTGTTGGAAATTCATACTCAAGATTCAACCCATTTGATAGTTTGTGAATTGGAGCTTGATTCCTGTTTTCTGTGGACAAATTTCATGCGTAGAGTTTGTGCTGTGAGGTTCCTATGAGCAGCTGGGGAGATTTGATTGAGTATGAAACTTAACCCTAATGATCTAGTGTGGTGAATTCGAATTGAGGGTTGGACCTAATTTCAAGTACGAGGAGTAATTAGAAAACGTACCATTTAATTAGACGTAATTAAATGAAAGGGGACAATTGGGTTAAACCCTAATACGGATTAGAGATTTAATTAGCTAGTTACTACTTGTTTGTAATAGCTAATTAAATACATCCTTGATACAGGAGCTTGATTGGATTATTATTGGCGGGTGGTTCTTTCTGCTTGATACAGACTTCACCTATTCGGAGGCGGGTACCTTTTGACTTATCTTTGATGATATTGTCATGTTGCTATGCATAGACTGTTATAGATAGCAGTAAGATTATACGCTATCCTTGTTTATTATGCCTGTTCTGGATACTTGTTGTTTATCCCTGAGTTATTATGTTGTTAGTTCCATACAGTCTCAGGTATTGTCATATCTATATGTATGCTTAGAGATCGTGATGTACCTCTTGCATTTGACCTTGAGGGATCTGTAGTTTTCGGCCAGTATACCTTGTAGGTTACTTGTATTTCCTGTTATAGGATTTCAGACTGAGACTTAGTATACTGAGGACTTGGAGGGGAGGTATGTGTATCTATTATACACCATCCTTACATTGTTGCATGCCGGCGATCAACGACTCCCTTGTGGTTGAGCCTATCGTCTTCCGGTACACGATATGCGCACACGACCACTCATGGGTTAGTGGATACCGTAGGGTGTGTGCATTTGCCCTGTATTACTCCGTTCGGCCACTATTTGGAGGGTGGGTTCGAGCGTGGTAGCAGCCAGGGATCCCTTCTCGTACTGAGCCACGAGGAGATGAGAGTTAGACTCCCCCATTGCTTGGGGTAGGAGCGTAGTCTCCGCCAGCATCCTGTCTATCTGGTCACTCAAGAGCAGTGATAGCAGGGTGCGTACAGTTGTCATAGCTCTACCCTCTCAGACGTCACCTATGACAGGTGTACGATGATCTGACTGGTGTCAGGGGTGACACATGTCATTGCACCATGTGCATATTTTGCATCGTGCATTGTTTGTTGCACTTGATTTCTGCACTTGTTTGACATGCATATACTGGAGACTTATTATCTGAGATTGTATGTCCATTGGTGTTCCAGAGGTGATTATTACCCTCTTTTCAGGTTAGATGGATTCTGGTATGTATCTACCCAGTATTTTCAGTACCAGTCTTTCCCTATTGTTGATATGAGACTGTATTAGCGGAACTCTTGTTGTTAGTATAACTTTCTATGCATATCTGTTGGGTATTCGCTGAGTTATGGACTCACCCCGTTGTCATACATTTTTATTTCAGGTTGATGCCTGCCAGGAGATCCCTAGCCGCCAGTCCCCAGCTCGAGAAGAGCTCTGCTTCTTTTTATTTTATGTTGATTTACGGTTATGGACCCTGTATTATGTACTTTGCTTCCGTTGCCATGTTTTGGACATGTATTTCTGTTTTATTCGATGGAGTTGTACTTTTGAGTCCTATGTTAGACTTCGTGGGATTTTGGCTTTGTACCTGCCCCCTGGCAGCTCAGGTGAGTTCGTACTTTGGTTTTACGATGGTTATAGTTATATATCCGTTGTTTCTGCATGGATTTAAGGCCTGAGGTCATTTAACTGCGTGATTGTGCTATTTGTATCTATGTGTATGTGTAAATTGTCCGCCGGACAGGGGAGGTGCTGTCCGATTCTCTATTGGATCAGCGGCTCCAGGGTCTCGGGGCGTGACAATTGTTGTGCTACGATTTTGGGATTTATGCTCAGAATTCGATCTACTATTTAGATCTTGAGTTAGAGTTCTTTTCCTTTGCTGAAATTTTGTTTTTGGTTATGTTCTGTGCTTAGATTCCTCCTTATGTTTCTATGAATGGGTTTGATTTAGTCCTTTACCATGAGCCATCTTGATCTAATTTTATAGTCATGGTTTAGGTTTCTAATCCTTAGCGATTAGAAAGGTTGCATCTGTGTATTTCGGTTTGATTGGGATTCAGTAATCAATTTAGTTTAGACTATTTTGGATGTGTTGCTTCCATTTCTTCGGTTCGTGTTTGTGTTCTTGAGCTGTCGTGGGTTGGTAAGAGAGAGTTCTGTTGTTGTGGGATTTGGTTGTTTTGATGCTCATCTTGGTCTATTTTGTTTGAATTTTTTTTCTCCCTGTTTTTGCCGTGAGGTGGGCTGGGAAGGAGGATGGTGTATATATGTTGGGATCGAGTCCTATGTTGCAATGTTGGTTTTGGTAGTAGTTTGATCACAGGTCTTAATTTGGGATCTGGATTAATGTTGTAATTACTATTTCTTGAGCTTTGTCATCATGAGTTGTTCTTGATTTCATTGTTGTGGGTTTGATGTTGGAGTTGTGGACAAATGGAGAGCTGATTGAGGATCTTGGCTTGGACTTGGGTTAACGATTAAACTTAAACTTTAGGTTTAGGTTCTAATTGGAAACCTATCACTAGGATTGGGATAATACTAATGGGGTTGTGATATATATTAGCTAATTAGTATTTGTATAAATAGCTAAATAATTGTGTCTTTGATGTAGGGCGTTGACTTAGTTCCCTTGTCGCGGATGTTATTTTGGACGCGGGGTTCTCGACGCTTGCGGACTTCTATATCGGAGGTGGATACTTTTGACTATGTCTTTATTAGATATAGTCACCCCTTATATATAGTTAGATATGGATAGCATTAGGGATACCTGATATTTCCGTTTCTGTACTATTTCTTTCGATAATTGTATTTGTTTAGGTTTACTGTTTACTGTTCTTTATTAATGCGTGGATTGGATTTACGTACAGCTTACCTTATACCTTGCATTAGGGTTTAGGTTATGGTGCATATCGGTTATCTAGACTACTACATATCATGTAGATGACAGTAGGAATAGATAGTGGGTGATGCATGGGATAGTGACATGCATCATCGTTGCACATAGCATAGGTGGACGACCTTTGACTCCCTGGAGGTTGAGATGGGTCGTCGGACGTGCTACTGGTGTAGGGGCATATGTAGGCGACCTTTGACTCTCTAGTGGTTGAGATGGGTAGTTAGACTTTCCACATGACCTGTCGTGTAGTCCTAGTTCCACTCTTCGTTAGTGGATTATAGGTCACGACGCTGCAACAGGTCCCCTATTCTATCTGGAGATAGTTAGGGATGTGAGAGCGTTACTTTTCCCTAGGGCAAAGTATGTTCCGGTCCAAGACCCTGCTCATTCGGTTTCGCGTGGTGTGCGACGGTGGCCGTCTGAGTGGAGGGAGGACCTGGTCAGAGCCCTACCCACTCGGTTTCGCGTGATGCGCGACGGTGGCCGACTGGCGTCAGGGGTGACCCATGTTACATCATGAGCATGCTATGCATCTCTGCATTTGGTTGTGTTTGCTGCACTTGGTTGCTACATTTAATTGACATGCATACTATTAGGTTTGGATCGACACAGGTATGTACTTCCTTTATGAGGTTCAATTCTGCATTTTCTGTTCTTCTTATTGTACTTTTGTTTCAGTACTGTGTTAGATGGTGATTTACTACTAGTATAGCTTCCTATACATATTGGTCTATATTCGCTGAGTTCTTTGGACTCATCCTGTTAGCTTTATTTTTTTTCCCCTTTCAGGATGATTGACTGGAGTGCCCAGCAACCTATCCCAGTTCGCGTATTTTCAAGACGATTCTCGGGGTTGTCTTTGTATTTTGATGGTGGTACATGTTGGTACCCTTTTTCTGTTCAATTTATCTTTTCATTTCCACTGCTATATTTGTGTTATGTTGTGTCGTTTTGCACGACGGTATAGTTGTACTATTGTGTGCCATGGGGCCTTGGTTTTATTTTGCTTTGTCATAAGTCGTACCGGTACGCAGCTTTTGTCGTTGTCTTCATTTTCTTTGCATTCAGTGGATTGTTCCAACCCTATAGGCTGCGGTACAGGCGGGCTGAGAAAGTTGTAGAGGTTAGGTTTTTGGATTGTCCGCCAGATCGAGGGAGTAGCAATCCGGTCAGTATCGAACGGGCAGTTCCTCGGGGCGTGACAATTTATTTGGTATCAGAGCTTAGGTTGCGAGATTCCTTGTGGTCTTGTGGGTGTTTTTGGATTTTATATCGGAGTCGTTTTCTTGATGGACGTGATTGGGACATGGCAGCGACGAGACTCCTCCAGGCGACACGAGGTATATGTCATGACTCATCTACCTCTTTTGTATCCACTGTCTAGTGTAGGGTTGGACATCTCTTTATTTTGATGGGATTGTATATCGACTTATATACTTGGTCAGTAGGTACTCGTAGATATAGTTTAGCTGGATGACCGGTAGTCAATCCGCTTTAGTTACGACTATGGTGCGTGATTAATCTTGGACTCCTATGTATCATGTTGATGATTGTAGGATTAGTTAGGAAGTATTGCATGAGATGATGTCATGCATCACATCGATATTATACGTGTACGGACGACACTTGGCTTCCTGGTTGTTGAACACGGGTCATCAACCATGTCAAAAGGGTAGAGGTATACTTAGGCGACCCTTGGTTTTCGAGTGGTTGAGACGGGTCGTCAGACATGCATATTGCATAGCCCCAGGTGCGTTAGCTATTCATGCATCTTGCATAGCCCCAGGTGCGTTGGCTACTTATGCATCCTGCATAGCCCCAGGTATGTTGGCTATTTATGTATCCTGTATAGCCCAGGTGCGTTGGCTGTTCATGCATTCTGCATAGCCCCAGGTGCGTTGACTTCTCATGCATTGTGCATAGCCCCAAGTGCGATGATTTTTCATGCATCCCTGATGGGACCCAATACTGGATGTCACGAATGTGAGTATCAAATTTAGAAATTTATAAAGCTGAAAACCCTTGCTAACAAAGTAGAAATGTAGAATAGGGGCCTCAGGTCGTATTTTTCTAGAACTAGTTGCGAGTGCTCAATTGAGCTTGAAAGTTATTTGTCGTTAAATGATTTTGGGTTTTCGAGATAAAATGGGGGTTTTGTTTTGCAAGTAAGAATGAAAGCAACAATTGAAATGGAATTGATGTAACTAAGTTGAGTTAACTAGGTTTTGCAAGAATGAACTTTAACCACTAGGAAAATTAAACATAACAACTTGACGTTGCAAAATTAAAGTATGAAACTGATATCAATTGTAGAAATTCTCTAACATTGTATCTAAAGTCGGAAAGGGAAATTAATCAAGCTGTAAACTAAAACAGAGTCTATTTGTGCAAGAAAATCTCCTGATCGGTCGGTTGACCGATCAGATGCAAGCCTAATCGGACTGGTGTCTGATCAGGTTTTGATAACAAGCTGATACAGAACTGAGTAAATGCAGAAAACGAATTCGAATCGAAAACTAAGCAGCAGAATGAAATTTCAATACAAAATCTATCTTGTTGTCACCCAAGATCTAGCTAGAAACCCTCTAGCTTGCCAAATCACCCAGATCTGAGCTCTCCTTGTGCGATTGCGCTGAATCAAGTCGTAACTGTCTTTTCATCCAAGCATCCTCCCGATCTACGAATCGATTGAAGCTTGATGGTCAGAACCTTCCAAGGTACTTCAGAAAACCCTTCTGAATTCGTTGGCAGCTTCGATCGGTGAAGTCGAGCATCCCAGAGGCGATCGAATGGAAAACAGACCCTTTGGCGAAACCCTCTCCGCAGAGCTTTTCAACGACGAGAATCCATCAGAAACCTCACGGGGAGTTGATCTCAATGACTTGGGAACTTGAATTGAAACTCTAACTGCTGTGGCTGCGCGATCGGAAAAAGAATCGGAGAAGAAAAATCGCAAGAACAGTAAGGAAGTGGCGAAGACGCGACGACGAACTCGGCGAGGGAATTTTTGTTTTAACTGAGCATTTCAAATTTTGACGGCTGAGATTGCCCCGCTCTGATCCAACGATCAGATCAAGTCAGATCGACCCTAAACTTCCCAGATCTTGATCAAGGGCTCTGATCTACTGCTCCTTAGCTCAGATCACTCAGATCTGAAGCGGATGGCTCAAATCTTCTCTTCTCCAACTTAGGCGGTCTAGATCCTTCATTGCTTGATCCAACGGCTGAATCAACTCGGATCTGGCCCAAACTTTCAGATCTTGATCCATCTACTTGATTAAGTCTATCTTGAGCTTGGATCGACCAGAAGTTGAAGGATGGTTCGGATCTATGCGTTCTCTTGAATGGACGACCCATATTAATTTGATGCTTAATCCCTTTGATCCGGATCCAATTCTGACCTAAGTTTAACCCAATATGATCCAGGTCCATGATCATCTGATCATCTGATCCCTACAAAATTATATTAAATTTTAGTGCCAAAACATCTCAATTATAGAAAGAATTGAATTTTAAGATAAGATGGAGACAATCCATGAAACCTCATGTAATGCAAACTTAAGCATATAAATAGTAGATCAAAACATGGATTTGAAGGCCTAATTTAATTAACAAAATGAAAGTTATCAACTCCCCCACACTTATTCTTGGGCGTCTCGCACAAGCTTCAAAGGAACTAAAATGCATTCCCCCTAGATTATTCTCGATCATTGTAAGAAGCGATTGAAAAGAAATTACCTAGGGTTGTCAATTCTCAAAAATCTAGGCTCAATAGACTAATTTCTTGTCTTTAAATCAACAACTTAGCTTACTTCCTCCTTCATGACTCATTGAGATGAAATCAACACACAAACCTTGCAAAGGGATTTTAGTGGCTCTCTTCCTAAGTTCTACATTTCAATGAAAATGGAACTCACTCAAATACAACATGCTTCTTGAACTACCATAAGCTTGCTTATTATCTACTCTCCACCATCATTCTTTCCTTGGATCCACATCTACAAAGGTTTATTAGAAACATTAAAGAAATATGAAATGGATAGAATGAAAAAGAATTTTCCATGAATTCTGATATTAAAGACTCATAATAAAGAAAATAGAGAATATGATATGATAAGGAAAGAACTATGGTAAAGAAATATAACATAAAGAAAAGTTATGGGAAAGTAATTACAAATAGAAGACTTGGATACTCAAAATTATTTCTAATGCTCATTGCCCTTTTTTTGGTAGCTTCTCATGAATCCTAAGCCAAGGAAAGTGAATATGAACTGATTTGGAGAAAATTCAAGACTGAAAGTATTGTTCTGTGCTGTTCCAGCTGCTCGGATCGGTCCAAAGACCGATCAGACATTGCCTGATCGTTCCACTGACCGGACTGGCGCTCCCCGATCGGACTGTAGAATGATCAGGGGCTGATCAGTAGCCAAATTCCAGAATTCTGAAACTGACTTTGCCTGAATTTTTCCTTTCTTCCACTCATCACCAATTCTTAACCTATTTAGCTTCTTATTCTCGACTTCAAACTCAGAAATCCATTCATCTCTTGAACATTCATGATCTTCTTTGACTTTTCTTTCTTTTCTTTTCTTCCCTTCTTCTTCTCTTTCTATTTTCTGTTTTTTTTTCAGCTGCTTCTTATTTTGTTTTGTTTTTTTTCTTCTCGCAGCTTCACTACAGGTCCACAACTTCGCAACCTTGAGCTCTTCATGTCAATAGAACATTAAGTACTTCACTTGATACCACTTTAAGCATTGAAACAATACACTCAATTCAATTACAATCTTCTTGTATAACTTCCTTTTTTTCTTTAGAATTTTCTTCTTAGAGCTTGCAATGCCACAACAAATTCAAAAATCCAAAACTTGCACATGTAACTTTCACTAATCCATTCCCGCAACTCTTCCTTGATACATCATTCCATACTTGGCACACTTCTTCATCTTAGACTTCACTATCTTCCCTCCTTCCTTTCTTATTGAATTACCTCTTGAACTTTTCCATTCCTTAAGTCCCATCAAAGCATTCGGCATCCACAAAAAGGTTCATCTCAAATTCATAGAAACATATTGCTTTCACAACATAAACTTCAAAATGCATCACTTCTCACCAAAATCCCTTTCAAAATTCTAGCTACCTCCCCCACACTTGAACCTTTATCCGTCTCGGGCAAAATAACATCAAGAAAAATCCCAAGTAACCAAGTATATAGAGAAATATGGATATGAGCAGAAAAATAGGGGAAGGAAAAAAGAATAAGGCATGAATCAACAAGATATATTGCAACAACTAAATGAGAAAGGGAAGACAAAGTGATTAATTTTTATAAATGTGGTCCAATCATAAAAATATGATTTTGAAAGAACCTAAGCAAGTTCTAGAGTACAATCACATGTGTGTATCTCAACAATTAAGCTAAGTCCTCACTAGGTAGAAAGAATTCATCCCAAGTCATCACTCTAGAGTCCATAACCAAGTAGTACTCAAGCAACTAAGAATTTTCATCCATTGACTCAAATCCTAAGTCTTGACAACCCAATTTAATTTGCTTTCAAAAGACTCTAAAATGATATAGAGAAAACCTAGAGGGATACATTTATTTCTACTAATGCAAAAATTAAGTTGCCAAAATGGTATCTACAATCACTATTTATTCAATCTATATACCTAAAAATTTATTATCAAAACTCATTGGAAAAGAAAATTGAAATACTTGAAAACAATAATATGGTATTTACAATGAAATAAAAGCTCGAGACAAGAACACTCCCCTTTTAAATTGGGTAGATAGCATCTTTGATGTCCACACCATCCACCTCTAGCTCCTTTAGTTCTTCAAAATACTTCTTGAGCCGGTGGCCATTTACTTTCCACATAAAACCATTAGCCTCATCTTTAATTTCAAAAACACCATAGGGAAAAATATTAGTTACAATAAACGGACCTTCCCACCTTGACCTTAACTTACCCTTTATCAATTTGAGCCTTGATTTGTACAATAAGACCTTATCACCAATTTGAAATTCTTTTCTCACTATATGTTTGTCATGGAAGTTCTTGGTCTTTTCCTTGTAGATTCTTGAGTTCTCAAATGCTTCAAGTCTAATCTCTCCAAGCTCTTGAAGTTGAAGTTTCCTCTCTTCTCCCACCTTGGTAGCATCAAAATACAAGCCTTTACCACCCAATATGCTTTGTGCTTTATCTCCACGGGAAGATGACAAGATTTACCATAGACTAACCGGTAGGGAGACATGCCAATCAGTGTCTTAAATGCCGTTCTATAGGCCCAAAGTGCATCATCTAGCCTCTTGCTCCAATCTTTTCTATTTGGCCCAACGGTCTTTTCCAAAATTGCTTTGATTTCTCTATTTGAGATTTCGGCTTGGCCATTTGTTTGGGGATGATAGGAAGTAGAAACCTTGTGTACAACCCCATACTTACTAAGCAAGGCATTCATGTGTTTATTGCAAAAGTGAGATCCTTGATCACTTTTTATAGCTCTAGGAATTCCAAACCTGCAAAATATATGTGACTTAACAAAACTAACAACAACAGAAGAGTCATCAGTCTTGGAGGGAATGGTCTCCACCCATTTAGAAACATAATCTACAACAAGTAAAATATACAAATAACCACAGGATGCAGGAAAAGGTCCCATAAAATCAATTCCCCAAACATCAAAAATCTCACAATATAGCATAGTCTGCTGGGGCATCTCATTTCTAGCTCCTATGTTCCCAGTTCGCTGACATCTATCACAATTTTTATAAAATACATATGCATCATGAAATAAGGTGGGCTAATACAAACCACACTCTAAAACTTTCCTAGCTGTTCTTTGGGGTCCAAAATGCCCCCCACAAGCTGATGAATGGCAAAATGTAAGAACTGAATAAATCTCATGGTCTGATATGCATCTCCTAATTATTTGGTCATTACAAAATTTCCATAAATACGGGTCATCCCACACATAGAATTTAGCATTACTTTTGAGTTTATCTTTTTGAGCTTTAGAAAAGTGTGTAGGAAAAGCATGTGCAACTAAGAAGTTAACAAGATCTGCATACCAAGGTATCTCACCATGTACTGCAAGAAGGTGCTCGTCTCTAAAGTCATCGTCAATGGTGATAGGAGATCCATCTCCTTCAATTCTGCTTAGGTGATCTGCAACCAAGTTTTCTTTGCCACTTCGATCTCTGATTTCCAAATCAAATTCCTAGAGTAGAAGCATCCATCTGATTAGCCTAGGCTTAGCATCTGGCTTCTTCAATAAGTACTTTAAAGCTGCATGGTTAGAGAAAACAATGACATGTGAGCATAATAAATAAGATCTAAAATGGTCTAAAGCAAAAACTATGGCAAGAAGCTCCTTCTCAGTGGTGGTGTAATTTGCTTGGGCGGCATCCAGGGTCTTGGAAGCATAGCATATGACATGAGGTGCCCCCTCCACCCTCTATGCTAGAACAGCTCCCACTGCAAAATTAGATGCATCACACATTAATTCGAATGGTAAATTTCAATCAGGTGATTTAATAATAGGAGCAGAGGTAAGAGTCTCCCTTAGCCTGTGAAAAGCTTCTTTGCACTTATCATCAAAGCAAAATTCAACATCTTTTTGCAAAAGTTTTGTCAAGGGCCGAGCAATATCGCTAAAATCTCTAATGAATCTGCGGTAGAAACCTGCATGTCCAAGAAAGGCACGAACATCCCGTACACATACGGGGTAAGATAAAGCAGATATAACACTTATTTTTGCAGGATCTACCTCTATACCTCTCCTAGAGACTATGTGTCCTAGTACAATACCATGCTCTACCATAAAGTGGCATTTTTCAAAATTAAGCACAAGGTTAGTCTCAATGCAACGGTGTAAAACCCTAGATAAGTTTTCTAAACATGAATCAAAAGACGTGCCAAAAACTGAAAAGTCATCCATAAAAATCTTCATACAATGCTCTAACAACTCACCAAATATACTTACCATGCATCGTTGAAATGTTCCTGGAGCGTTGCAGAGTCCAAATGGCTTCCGTCTGTAGGCAAATGTGCCAAAGGGACAAGTGAAGGTAGTCTTCTCTTGATCCCCTGAATTTATACAAATCTGGAAGTAGCCTGAATAACCATCCAAAAAACAGTAATGGGACTTCCCTGCCAGTCTCTCAAGCATCTGATCAATAAAGGGTAAAGGGAAGTGGTCTTTCCTCGTGACTGTGTTGAGCTTCCTGTAATCAATGCATACTCTCCAAGAATTTTTGACTCTGGTAGGTACTAGCTCGTTGCTTGCATTTTCTACCACCGTAACCCCAGATTTCTTGGGCACCACATGTATGAGACTAACCCACTGACTATCAGAAATGGGGTAAATGATACCTGCCTGTAGTAGACGAGTCACCTCTTTCTTAACAACGTCCAAAATAAGCGGATTAAGTCTCCTTTATGGCTGCCTCACTGGTTTAACATTTTCTTCCAAGAATATCCTGTGCATACAGAGAGCTGGGCTAATACCTGGTATATCTGATAAATTACACCCAATAGCCTTCTTGTACTGCCTCAGGACTTGCAATAATTTTTCTTCCTACTCTGATTCCAAATGCTGAGCAATGATAACTGGAAAATTCTGCTCCTCTCCTAGGTACACATATTTCAAGTGGTCTGGTAGTGGCTTAAGTTCAATCTGGCCCTGCTCAGAAGGTATGAGTGATCCTTGGGGCTCAGTGTAATCCCCTACACTATCACTCCTAAACTCTGAATCCTCTGAAACATCAATAGAAATAGATGATCCTTGGGGCTCAGTGCAATCCCCTACACCTAGAACATCCTCTCCAGCTGGAAATAAATCTGAAATATCCTCTGAAATGTCCTCAACCTCAATAGCAAATATATCCTCAGCTTCCTCTGATCTGACAAGTGAAACTCCTCTAGAAACATCAAATGAAACTCCCTCAGCAAGTATATCTGCATCATCCAACTCCTCCAGAATACCAATGCTCATAATAGAGTGGTCCTCTATCGGGTGCTTCATAACATCAAAAATGCTAAACTGAACTACTGTGTCTCCAATCTCCATGAACAGTGTGCCAGCATAAACATCTATTTTTGTTCTCGCAGCCTTCAGAAATGGCCTTCCTAAAATGAGTGGAGATCTGTGTGCAAAATAATCTCCCTCCATATCCAAAATGTAAAAATCTGCAGGAAATATCAGCTCCTTTACCTTTACCAACACATCTTCAATTATACCGGTTGGGTGGGTCTGGCTTCGGTCTGCTAACTAAATCACCACACCAGTAGGCTGTAAAGGGCCTATGCCAAGCATCTGGAAGACTGATATGGGCATCACATTTATGGAGGCTCCTAAATCTAGCATAGCATCATGGAACATGGTCCTTCCTATCTCACAAGATACAGTAAAAACTCCAGGATCTTCACACTTCTGAGGAATGACATGAATAAGTGCTGAAACATTTTTTCCCCAAGCTGACCAACTCATTCTCCTTAAGCTTCTTCTTGTGAATATATAAATCTTTCAGGAACTTGGCATACTTAGGAATCTGTTTTATCATGGTCAACAAGGGTACATTGATCTCCACTTTACTAAACAATTTCACTAGCTCATTGTATTCCTTAGCTTTCTCCTCCTCCACTTGCTTCTTGGCTTGTGTCTTGCACTGAGAAAATGGCAAAGGAACTCTCATTTCTTCCTCTTGAGCCGAAAGTTGAGGAACTGACTTTTGAGCTGATTTCTCCACTGAAGTAGATGCTGTAAATCCATTTTTACCACTGATTGCTCCCTCATTTTCCACCAAAATCACAGGATTACTTGATGAAGGAGTTAAGCTCAGACTAGGGGTGGAATCAACTGAATTTGAAATGATTTCAGGGCTGTTTGGGGCTGAAAATGAGTTGTCCTGTTTTCAGAAAATTCAGCTTGTGGACCATTTGGAGTTGATGCAACCTTCCCACTCCTCAAAGTAATAGCACTAACGTTTCCCTTTGGATTGAGAGTAGCTTGAGAAGGTAGTTGACTTGATCCTTGAGCTTGTATTTGATTCATCCCACTAGCCAATTGTCCAATTTGCCTCTCAAGATTTTGAATGGTGGGATCATTTCTTTGTTGTTGTAAAAGTTGTTGAAGCATCTCTTCTATCCTTTGTTGTTGCGCATTTCCCCCAGTAGAACCTCCATAGCCCCCTTGGTTAGCATGAGGCTTTGATTGACCTTGAAATGATGATTGAGATGGTTGAACTTGTTGTGGACCTTGAAAATAAGGCTGTTGGGGCTGATTATAAGGTTGAAATGGTTGAGGAAATTGCTGAAAATTTTGCTGAGAACTTGGTTGAAATGGTTGAGAATTATAACTCTGAAAATTTTGAGGTTGAGGTTGCAATTGTGTGGGCTGAAAATTCTGATTTGAAGGCTGAAAACTTCGATTGAATGGCTGATAACCTTGCTGTGAGTGTTGATGCAGTCTGACCCTGATTGTTGTTTTGGTGTTGACACCGATTTAAGTTTGATTTGAGTTTGGATGAAACCCTGGCTCGGAGGGCTAGGTGTGAAAAGTCTTAGCTTGGAGGGCTAGGTGTGAAAAGTCCTAGCTTGGAGGGCTAGGTGTGGAAATTCCTAACCTGGAGGGTTAGGTGTGTGAAAAGTCCTAGCTTGGAGGGCTAGGTGTGAAAAGTCCTAACTTGGAGGGTTATGTGTGAAAAGTCATAGCTTGGAGGGCTAGGTCGGAAAAAGTCCTAGCTTGGAGGGCTAGGTGTGAAAAGTCCTAGCTTGGAGGGCTAGGTGTGAAAAGTCCTAGCTTGGAGGGCTAGGTGTGAAAATTCTTAACCTGGAGGGTTAGGTGTGAAAAAGTCCTGACTTGGAGGGCCAGGTCCTAGCTTGGAGGGCTAGGTTGGATGAAACCCTGGCTTGGAGGGCCAGGTCCTAGCTTGGAGGGCTAGGTTGGATGAAACCCTGGCTTGGAGGGCTAGGTCCTAGCTTGGGAGGCTAGGTTGAAGTCCCGGTCAGTGAGACTGTGCATGGAGTCTTAGTCCGTGGGACTGAGCATGAGTCAGAGAAGGCTAGGAGCCCGTTCTCTTGACTTAGAATGGATTTGACCTTGCCTGGATCGGTCTGGTGATCGATCAGGGAAGTTGGCACGGAGTTCCCTCGTGGATCGGTCTGGTGACCAATCCGGCTATGACTGATCGGTCTGGTGACCGATCAGGGAGCTCACAGAGGCTTGGCTGATTTCTGTTCGGCTCTTGATCGGTCTGGTGACCGATCAGGGAGAGAACAGAAGCTTTACTGTTTGGCTCCTGATCGGTCTGGTGACCGATCAGGGAGATAACAGAAATGTTTGGTTGGCTTCTATTCAGCTCCTGATCGGTCTGGTGACCGATCTGGAAGACTGTTCAGATCGTTCTGGTGAACGATCAAATATCGCAAGCTACTCACTATAACCGATCAGGCTAGAGCCTGATCGATCGGAGAGTGGCCTGATCGGTCTGGTGACCGATCAGGGCTTCGGGTTGGTAAGTGCAGGAGAAGGCTCTGCAAGCTGGATCGGTCCGGTGACCGATCAGTAGCCTAACTTTAATTCAAAATGCGCTGTTAGAGTTCTGATAGCGCTCTGAAATCTGCTGATCTCATTCTGATTTCTTCTACTATCACTGATGTAACTTTGATTTCATTTGCTAAACCCCTGATTAAGTGTGCAGGTGACAGGGATGGATTCAAACACTCAAGGAGGGTCAATGGGAGGCTTTTCTTGGAGCAGGTTTGTTTGTTTCTCCATCTCAGGTTTCAACGGACGACTGCGCCACTGGAGCTGTTGACTGGGGCTCGGCTGAGGGAAGCTCAGGGAGTCCAGGAAGGTCAGAGTAGCTGGGCAGTTGGAGTTGAGCAGCTGGGAGCTACAGAGAGGTAGTTGTGACCTGGTGATCAGGGCAGAGGCTTAAGAGGGTGGTACCAAAGAAGGCTGAGAGAACACTTGATTAAAAACTCTTCTTTGGCAACAACTCTTCTGCTCAAGCAACAACTTTGATCATCTCTTTGAGCAAGCAACTATGAATCTTGAGCAACCTTCTGATACTTGAGGACTTGGAAGAAACAAGGAGCTTGGCGAGTCCATCAGCAAGAAGACACGAAGAAGGGAGTTCTTGCGTGAGATCTGTGCTGAGTGGAGCTCGGTGAGGAGTTCGCTTGTGTTCTTGCTGTCCTAAGTGCTCAGTAAGATTCCTTCTTGTGTTTCTCTGTACTTAAACTTTACTTCTGTTGAAACGCTGTGGAGAGGTTACTCCACCGAGAAGGAGGTTGCATTCTATCCGGATTTTTCGAGGCTTGATCTGCCGACGATCAAGGGATCGCACACCTTAAGGGCACGCCAAGGAGTAGGGGCAAGTTATCCCTGAACTTTGTAAACGATCCTTGTTAGCGTTTTTGGTTTGCTTTCCATTTCTGCAGTTATACTCTGTTTTGTATTTCTTCCGCTATGCTACTAACCCTAAGTGCAGAAGTTCAAAAGAGAAAGCAATTTTTATGTCTAGCTATATTCACCCCCCCCCTCTCTAGTCATCCAAGCACCAACAGTGAGAACTGATTTTGTTGTTGAAAATTCGAACTTCCTTGAAACCCTTGCTGATTCACTTGAAAAGGTGGCTGATTTCCTTGATAGGTTTGCTGAAATTGTTGAAAAGGTTGTTGAAATGGCTGAAATTGCTGTTGTCCTTGTTGAACTTGCTGGAAATTTTGTTGGGGCTGCTGGTATTGTGGTTGTGATGGGTTTTGCTGATAAAAAAAATTATCATACTTCAAGTTTGGATGGTCCCTCCAACCCGGATTATAGGTAGATGAGTAGGGGTTGTTTTTGGCTTAGAATTGTCCCCTAGTCAATGCAGCTAATGTCTCATCTTGTTGGAGGTTAGGACATAGATCCGAATTGTGGTCTTGGCTATAACAAATACTACATAACCTCATCACTTGGCTTGAAAGTGGTGGTACTGAAAAACTCTGATTTTGACTCACATTATTTAGAGTCATTTGCTTCACCAGGGATGTGAGCTCCATCAATGAATTCTTGATTTCCTTTTGCTCATTTGATACCATCTGAACTTCATTAACTCCTCTGGTAGACAAAGCTCTACTCCCAAATTGCTGTGAGTTCTCTGTCATATTTGAAATAAGCTCCCTAGCTTGATCTGGTGTCTTGTTCACTAGGGCACCTCTTGCTGCAGCATCTATCATGATCCTATCCATCTGCAGAAGCCCCTCATAAAAATACTGAATGAGTAACTGCTCACTAATCTGGTGCTGTTGGCAGCTAGAATAAAGTTTGTTGAACCTTTCCCAGTAGGCATACAAAGTTTTTCCCACTACTTGTTGTATTCCACATATGCTCTTCCTGATGATTGTTGTCCTTGATGTTGGGAAGTACTTCTCCAAAAATGCTTTCTTCATAAAAATCCAGCTAGAAACATGCCCAGTAGGTAGGTAGTAAAACCAATCCTTTGCTACTCCAGTAAGGGAAAATGGAAATGCTCTCAGCTTGATATCTTCCTCTGAAATACCCTGAGGCTTCATGGTGGAGCAAACAACGTGAAATTCATGTAAATGTCTGTTGGGATCCTTCCCAGACTGACCTTGAAATTTGGGCAAAAGATGAATAAGTCCTGATCTTAGTTCAAAATCTCCAGTGAGCACTGGATATGCAATGCAGGAGTACTGAAAGACATCATCTCACTACAAGAATTTTTGCAATCAACAACGCCCAATCGACAACGTTTTTTAAAAAAAAACGTTGTCTTTTTTTGTTTTACAACGTTTTTAGTGAAAAGCGTTGTCTATGTGTTTTACTTTTTAATAACGACAACGTTTTATAATGATGCGATGTGCTTAGTGTTGTGGTTTCGGATGAAAGACAACGCTGTTACAAAAGCGTTTTTTAAAAGCGTTGTCGTATTTCCCGCTAAAATAAAAAACACATCCCTCGCTCATTGCCAACCCTCGGCGGCTCGCGAAAAATCTCTCCGCGCTTCTTTTCTCCGCGAAATATCTCCCTCCACCTCCCTCATTGCCACCTCCCTCATTGCCACCTCCCTCGTCCTCTCCTCTCCACGAAATCGACATTGTGTACGATCTGGTGAACATACATCTTCTCCTAGCTCATCACCAAGAAGTATCCTCCACGAGCTCTTCGTCCGTCGAGTGGAAACTGAACCCAGCGGCTCCTTTTTCACCTTTCTTTACTTTCTCCCTTTGTATTTGCTGATCTACCGCCTGAGCGGCCTTCGGATCGCTTCCGGTTTGATCTGTGATTTGCTAGGGAGGTAGATGTCGCCGCCTGTGGAGCAAGACTACATAGGCGCCTCGGAGCGGGAGTTTTCCGTGGGAGGCGGCGAGGAAGGGGCACTCAACCTCAGGGCGACGGAGCTCAGGTTGGGGCTGCCCGGGTCAGAGTCGCGCCACCGGGACGACAAGGTCGGGCTAACCCTAGATCTTCTACCCAAGAGCTTTGCCTCCGGCGCCAAGAGGGGGTTCTTCGATGCCATGGATAATGCCGGGATGTGGGGCTTTGCGGCCGGCGAGGGCGGGTCTGAGGTGGACTTGGTGAAAGGCGGCGGCTTGCTATCGACTTCGGACCAGGCCTCTGAACAAGGGAATGTAGGGAAGGTAGCAGCTCACTGCGGCGGTTCCATTGGGAGAGATCGCTCGGTGGCTCCGTCAGCGAAGTAAGTTATTCCGGTTGTGATTGAAACATTGAAAGTTGAGATTTTTGGATTCAGTTCCTTTTGCTAGATAACTAAGTTTATATCTTCATAGTTGAAGAAAGATCTTCATAGTTTAGATCTTCAGAAATTAGAGGGAACTCATACAAAGGTTTTTGAAGTTTGCAAGAAACGGCATGATGGAAAACATGATTTCTGATTGAGAAATAGAGATTTTTTGGATTACTGCTAATGCCTAATCGTACAACCCGCCAAGAATGATTTGTGCATTCTTGGCATATACTGTGGTTAGCTGAGAACACAAGTGCACAATTTATCCAAATGGGATAAAAATTTCATGTCATGTTTTTCCTTACTTCATGAGCTGCAACTTCAGATTATGCACACCATTATTGTCAGTACAGAGTCTTGTTTTCATCATGTCCACCATGTGTCGGAGAGCTTTATCTAGTGAAGATTTTCAATAATTCACATTATTTTTGGTTCTTCTATGAAGCTTAATTTCAAGGCTATTTTTCAGGCTCCTCCAAGGGCCGATGTTGTGAAAAGTTTAAAAAATGGCATTGTGTTAAACCTTCTGGGAATGGGTGCTGCAATTCTTGGCATGCAAGCGACTGTTGGGTTATTGGTCGCAAAGGCACTTACTACTTCAGCAGTTCCTTACTACCAGATGTCGCCGGGTCAGAGTCCTGTATTGGCCTTGGATGTGTTCTTGGTACAGGTAATAATGTATTTTCCTTACAGCCTTTTACATAGCTCATATATTTCTCTTAGAACATGCACTGCATACAAGAGTAGCTGGCAAATAAATAAAAACACTATAACGTGAGTGCTAGTAGCTGAACTAGCTTGTTAATTTTCATGGACATAGCTTGTGAACAAAGCTTGTCAATAATTTGGATGAATCATGAATTGTTGTTTGTAATGTTCATTTGATACTTGGCTAAAATTTTTAAAGCTGGTTCATTAAACTGGTGGGTTAATTGTGTTGGTCCTATCTAGATGGAACTAATGTTTCTAAAATCAGTCTGGATAGCAGTTCATTCTTATCATTCACATAGAATAGCCCAGGTGAATTGGATAGTTCAATTATAAAAAACTCAATGCAGGGAGGTAGGACAACTTGGTCACCACCCTAGCCCGTATCTAGGAAACATTGCATTGTCTACCATTATCTTTACATATCTTAATCCTTTTTCTCATGGAAAACAAATTAAGGGTTGATTCTCTCAACAGATTAAGTCAATAATATCAGAGTTGACACTATCTTGGTTGTTAGATGGATAGAAAGAGATACTCATGTTGTAAGGGCTTCATTGGTGCTAGATATTGTGTACTTGGAATTTTCTTCTGCTATTTGTTGACTTTGGGATTTAACTTGAGTTGGTAAATTATGAGCCATGCTCAGTCTATAAAGTTAGTGGGGGTGGCCAAGTTTTCAACAGCATGTTTAGTAGGTAGCTCATGGAAAACATTCTTGTTCTTATGCAGAAATCAGACACTTGCAATCATTATTCCAACAAATTTAAAATTAATTGATTTTTATGAAACTAGAATTGTGGTAGTTGATAATAGGTGATTCATAAAAGTAGTCTACACTTTCCATGGATAACAGAATGCAAATAATATCAAGTTTCTAGCACTTTTAATAAAGAAAAACATGCAGTGTTTATGCAAAATCTCCAAGCTAGATATCTGATTTATGTATGTACGTACGTATGGATACTGTTTAGCAGGGCCGGCTCAAGCCTATTTAAGGCCCTAGGCGAAAAAATAGGTTATTAACATTGTTTTAAAAAAATTCTACTCATCCTTTTTCATTTAGACTTGCAACTGTCAACCGAATTGGTCGAAAATAAATATATTCAGAATTATTTAAAAACTAAGAAAGATTAAAAAATGTGTCTAATTATTCAAATGAAAGACGAAAATAACACTTTTACAAAAAGGAATAAATGAAATTGGACAATATATAATAGAAAAAATCATGTTTCTATCCTCAACTCATTATCACCGCAAACCAAAATAAAAAAAATAATATATTTACAAAATGACACAACTAAATATAATCCTTAGAAAATAAAAATCATAACGAGATCAAAAGAAAAAAGTCATTTTAGGCATAGAACAAAAGAAAAAAATAAATCATATTTTTTATTACCTAAACCAAAATAATTGTAAATGATAGAATAAAAACAAAAGGGAAGCCAAGAAATTTATTTTCATAAATACATATAAATAAAAGCTAAATTTAGTGTCTATAAGGAAGCAAAATGATAAAAATATCTAACTCACTATTGCTCAAAAATAATAAAATCCTCCATTTCGATCGAATACAATATGGATGAATCCCTCAACATTTGAACTTAATCAAGCAAGGAGCATAGTAGCGCCAACCAACCAGATCAATGTGACAGCATTAGATGTAATTTCTTTTTCCCAATATCAACGAGCGAGAGAAGTACAAAGAGGAAGAGCTAGTCAAGGGAAGAGAGAGAATTAAAAAAACTAATATTTTTATTTTACATTGCATGGATAAAAAAATTAATTCATGTTCTTACCAACCAGAAAAGAAAACGTCATTACCAAAACAAAATAAATATAACAAGAGAAGGCTAGGGTTGAAAGATATTGAAGATGAATACATTCGATCTTATAAAATAATATACATAATAAAAATTAAATTTAAAATATTAAAAAGAGAGTCTCCTATGACTCTATCTATTGGAACAATAATAAGATTTTTATAAAATCTATAATTTTAACTAAAAAATGAGATACGTAAATTTTTTATCAAGGTCCTATTCTTTTCCATTCCCTTAAAATATATATAATATATCAAAAATAATGGGCCCCAATAAAAATTGAGGCCCTAGGCATAGGCCTTAATGACCTATGCCTAAAGACGGCCCTGCTGTTTAGTGCTATAAGACACTGATTCGTGGAGCTCTTGTTTATTATCACAAAATTTGGATCCTGACAAATTCTTGCTTCTCAATGTAGTTTATTAGACTGCCCATGTAAGGGTAATAGATTCCACTTCTTGAGTTAGCCAAGTCACATGAAAAGGTTCCTTTGATTCTTCTTAGTGCATCTGTGCCATCTACCATCACACTAAATGCTATATAGCGGCTCAAGTCTTTTGAGTTTTGACTTCCATTTCTTATTTTTCTTCTTGGAAGCACTTGGACATTGAGTTTGTTTCTTGCGGCATACAAGTCACTGGTCTGTGTTAATCAGAATCGATCCTTAAATCTGGATTCATTACTCCAAAACAATTATCAAAGAGGAGATGGAAAGAATCGATCCTGCACACCAAATAACTCATCTAATGTAGCAACTGGTTTGTTCATATCCAGATCAAAGCTAAGTTCATGTAAATTGATACTTAAAAGTATTATAAAGAAGTTTAACCTTTCCAGTGAATTCATGTAAAATTATTGGCCAAATGGAGATTATCTCTGTCATGCCTGCATTGTAACAGATTTATATTTCAATTTAGTCACTGAAGAAATACAGTTTGTACACAATGATTTTCTAACTAGTCTACCGTTCTTCCTTATGGATTCATTTCCCAAGCTCTGCCAACACAATCCTTTCGCATTTCTTGGGGCTCTCGTGTTCTACGCTGAGAACTACTGCGCTCAGTCACCTTTACCATATCTGGAGGCTGTTCCTATTCCAAAAGCTGCTTAGCTAGGTCGGGTTTCTGGTTTTGAAAAAATGTGCTTCCTTCTGTAGGTACTGTTTCTAAATTCAATTACTTTTAGTTTGTTCTCCTTGGTGCTCATTGAATTCATCCGTCTTAAAAATTTGATCAAACGTCGCTTTTATGATTCATTTGCAATCTTTTCCATATGTTGTCGGTAGCCATTATTTGGAAATCTGATTCTATTAATTATATTCCTCAAATTACACAAAAATCTCACATAAATATTCCTCAACTTACAAAAAGATAATAAGTTCATTATGCTCTTTCTTAAATAACT
>JAGFNQ010000034.1:0-30149 GCA_024364735.1 Boesenbergia rotunda | reverse complement strand
AGATAATCACTCATTTTGGCTTAGAGAAACTTGTTTACTGTCAGCATTATGTCAACATTGACATGTGCAAAGAATTTTATGCTAATCTTACATGCATTAATCCTGATGATGGGACTTATGAGTCCATGGTAGCAGGAGTTACCATCCCCTTTTCATCTGCAGTATTAGGAGCAATTTTAGGGTGTAGGGTTTCCAATAACGCATTTACGTGTTTTCCAAAAGTCATCGAGCCCTTCACCCTTCCTAATATAACCTTGGATCAAATTCATCATCACTATTTTGAAAGACCTCGACCTCCTCGACAACGTATCTTTGAAGCTAGGCGCATGAGTCTAGTCAACAATGTATTGTATAAAGTTGCCCTAGATTGCATTCTGCCAATTGTCACCAAGGGAAGGTCGAAGATTCGACTGCCTCACTTAGTGATGATGTATGCATTGAAGAGGAGGTTAGATATTGACATCACCTTGCATATATTTGCATCCATTGCCCATTTTTCACATGGTGTCAATAGAAAATTCTACATGCCATTCTGCCACATTTTGACCGAGTTTTTCAAGTCTAGAGGCATTAGCACTACTAGAGGTCAGATGCATAGTTTATCCAAGGATTATGACCAGATCGGCTCTAGGAATCTCTCTCTGGCTGGGATTGAGAGTTAATAGGGGGTGATGGTCTGGCGACAGCATCCTGCTTCTTCCAATTCAGATGAGGAGGAGGAGGCTGTGCCTGCTGCTGCTGCTGCTGCTGCTGCTGGGGTTACACAGGAGCAGTTCTTCCTATTATAGTCAGAGGTGCATGGTCTTAGGGAGGACTTTCAGACGTTTCAGCAGCGGCAGGTTGATATTCAAGGGGAGGTCCACGGGCTCACAGAGAACTTTCAAAGGTTCCAGCAGCGACAGGATGAGATGTACGAAATGATGCAGCACTGGAACCTTATGTATCAGGTCCCTCCTCCTCCAGGTGATGATATGTAGTTCAGGTTGATTTGGTGGTGCTAGTGTTGAGAGTGTGTAGCTTGGTTTTTTTTATTTTATCTCTCAAACACTTAATTTGGTATTGTAATATTTGAAAACTTCAGGGCTATGACCCTTGTGACACTTTTTTTTATGCTTTAGTATGGGTTTATATGAAACTTTTAATTTATGCTTTGGTATTGCTTATATGAGTTTTCAATTCATGACTTGATATTGCTCATATGGAATGTTATTATCTTGCTATTATGGGCATAAGGACATTTTCATATATATGTATATCTAGAGATAAGGGATGAAAAGGGGGAGGTTTCATCATATGCTTTATCTTGAAAAATTATATGAAAAGACGGGGGAGATTTGAAAACAATTTTATGGTTCAAATGACATAGGATAGACTTGGAAAATATTTGGGTTCAAAATAGGAGGGAAGTTTGATATAAACTTGAAGTTTTCTAAAGAATTGGAATTTGTGTCAAAAAGTCAAGTATATTTGGTATTTTCACAAAACTATATTTTTCTGAGTTAGAATATATCTTAAGAAATATGCTTGCAAAATTTCAAAATTTTTCAAATTTTGTGGAATTTTCTAGAGGTTTCTGAATTTCGACTAAAAATTCAGAACTTCTGCGTAGGGGCAATCGACTGATCTTTCTGTGGGTTTGTAAATTACAGGGACCAGTCGACTGATGTAGGAGCAGTCGACTGGTTCTGCTGTTTTATGATTTCTTGGGGTTTTTCAGAAATGGAAAAGTGTTCTCATTGACCCTAGGGTTAGGATTGCTTGGGGCAACCTTTTTGATGGTGTTAAAGGGGGAAAACTTATGGTTTTAAGTTAGATTTAACTTAAGTTGGTGTTGTGAAAAATTAAAAATTATGTGGAAGGCATAGATTAAGGGGGAGGACATGTTTATGTCTCTTAATGTGTTATGTCTTTAATTTTCAATTGTTATTGTTATTTTTGCACCTAACTTAAACATATTGTCACACATCAAAAAGCAGGAGATTGTTGGGGCAATCGGCCCAAGTATGATCGGGAGGATCATGGGTTTTGATATGTGTGTCAATATGATTAAGTTAGGATTTCATGTTGATCTAATATGTGTTGGTGCAGGAAGCACCATATCGAACTTTGTTTTGATATTGGCAAAGGGTTCAAAGTTAAGTATTATTGGTGATCTAACAATGTTACTCAAGTGTGCAGGAAAAGTCCTAGCGAAGGGCTGCTAGGCACCTGGCGAAGGACTGCCAGGAAAAGTGTGCAGGAAAAGTCCTAGCGAAGGGCTGCTAGGCACCTGGCGAAGGACTGTCAGGATACAAAGCCCTAGCGAAGGACTGCTAGGCACCTGGCGAAGGAATGCCAGGATACAAAGCCCTAGCGAAGGACTGCTAGGCACCAGGCGAAGGACAGCTTGGTATCCAAGACTTAGCAAAGGACCGCTAGGCACCTGGCGAAGGATTGCCAGGATCCGAAGACCTGGCGAAGGACTGCTAGGCACCGGGCGAAGGACAGCTTGGTATCCAAGACCTGGTGAAGGGCCGCTAGGCAAAAGTTCAACCGGAGGAGCCGGTTGGCAACAGGTAAATTCTCCTGAGAGGAGTAGGTGAGGACGCGTTCTCCGTCGAGGGAACAGTAGGCGTCGGTTCGACGTAGGGCTCTATTTTGGAGACCCAAAGTCAGAACCAAGACAGCTAAGGCTGTATAAAATTAATACATTATTGCTCTGTGTTGTTTTGGACTAACCCTGGATGCAGGACCGAAGGAACGAGTGTCTGCAGCTCAGAGAGCCTCAAAGGAGTGAGGCAGCAGCTGAGTAGGGCGCCCGCAGTGTCTCGGGCGCCCCCAAGGTGAATACAAAACAAGCTGAGCAAAAGTACGCTTCGGAAGCTAAGTGGGTGGGGCGCCCTCGTGCTCCCGGGCGCCCCCATGCTCCCGGGCGCCCCGGATGTTCCGGGCGCCCCGAGCTCAAGCCAACGAAGCGGATAAGAGTTAAGCCTGCGAGAAGCCAGCGGATAGAGTCAACCCGGGCACCCCCAGCGTCTCGGGCGCCCCCGTCAAAGTTCGATCCCGAGTTTGAAGGGATCAGAGCTGACCGAGAGTTGCTCGGATCGGCTGACACGTGGGGGGAGGGGGCGCCCCCAACGTTCCGGGTGCCCCCGGAGGCTATAAATAGCCCCTCGACCCCAAGGCTTAAAAACAAACACTTCCTCCAACGCTATTACGCTCTTCTGCTCCAGCGCTCTGCTCCGGAAACCTCCCAACTCGAGATATAAGCGCCAACGACGTCTCTCTGCTCCGAAATACAATCCACACCGGACGTCGGTAACAAAGAGCTATTTTTAAGTTTACTGTACTACTCTTGTAACATCTTTCTGTAAACTGTTTTGCGCATATAGAATTGCCCGCAGTAAACGGTCAACGATCGTGGGCCTTGGAGTAGGAGCCGACCGCGACTCCGAACCAAGTAAAATCTTGGTGTTCGTGTTTGTTTTATTTTGATTTTTCCGCTGCGTATTCTCTTTCTCAATCCGAACGATTTACGATATTCAGCCCCCCCTCTATCCTATTCTCTCGATCCAACAATATGCGTATGTGAGTGTACAGGTTTGCAGGATACACATAGACTTGGTTGAACGTCGGGTACGGTGAAGGGTGGCATGGAGGCAAGCCGTGGGCTTGTGTGCGCATCCGAGGGACCATGGATAAAGTAGGGACGATGAGTTGAGGGAAGCGGACTTCGAGGCGTATGTGAAGGATGGCATGGAGACAAGCCGAGGGTTTGTGTGCGCATCTGAGGGACGAAGGCCAAAGTCGAAGAGGGCTTAAAGGCAACAGGTCGGGGCTGCTGGAGCAGGGACGATGAGCTAAGGGAAGCGGACTTCGAGGCATGCGTGAAGGATGGCATGGAGGCAAGCCGAGGGCTTGTGTGCACATATGAGGGACGGGAGCTAAAGTTGAAGAGGGCTTGAAGGCAACAGATCGAGGCTGCTGAATGAAGAGTCAACCAGGTCATGAGGTTTCGAGTGCTGAGGGAGTTGTACTTGGGAAGGGTAACCCTAGACTTAGGGAGTGGACCAGTCGACTGGTGAAGGACCAGTCGACTGATAGGGTCTACAGAAAGATCAGTCGACTGGTCCAGGACCAGTCGACTGATGGTGACCAGAATTTGAAATGTCAGGTTGTGACATTTGAATTCGAGAGGACCAGAGGACTGGTGCTCGACCAATCGACTGGTAACGACCATATCAGCTTCGAGCTCTATTTAAGAGGGCTCATTTATGGCTATTTCTTCTTGGCGAAACAAGCTTGGTAAGAGCTTGTTAGTAGCCTGTACATGCTTAGGGGTTGTCGAAGTGTTGTGGCGAGGTTTCTCCACCCATAAGGAGCAACAAGAGCTAGCCGGAGGTGCTCCGGGGAATCATCCACCTTACGGACAATCGTGGAGTAGGAGTTTCATCTTCGAACCACGTAAATCGGTGTGTCTTTCTTGTTTGTTAGTTTTAGTTTTTATTATTCCGCTTGTGCACTAACATTTGTAGGAAGAATGATCGAAAAGTTATTCAGCCCCCTCTAACAAACGGTAAGATCCTAACACTGTTGACTTGAGCACCTATGGGGGCAGGTTTCGAGGTAGGCCCCTCTAGCGAGCGAGTGAAGTAGAGAAACCCATTGCAGCAACCCTGATCCACCAAGCAACTCTGATCCGACGAGCAACAATGGTCGGGGAATCCGCCCATGAATCTCCCAGACATCGAATGGGGGAAACGATGGCTCCTATTAAGGAGATAACCGATGAACCGGTTCCTATTGAGATAGCTGAAGAGAATATTCCAACTCCTGCTGAGCTGGTCCCCATTCAGTTGAAGAAGTGAAAATACTATGCAACTGCTATCCAGAGTGGGGATACAACGGAGGTATCAATGATACCTTCGGTTAGGTCATCGTTTTGGAAGAGGCATCGCTTGCACCTTCGTCAAGTCCTCAACAATCAAGCACACCTAGACCAGGCCTACCAGCGGAGGGTGAAGTACCTCCGAGCATCTCAATCGAGAGGACTAGCACAACACCTCAGTCAGGTAGCAACTTGGATTTCTTGGAAGCCAGTCGTCATTCGAACACCTCCATTCTTAGGGCAAGCATATGGAAAATGTTTAGCAACGTAATTCGCTAGTATCAACTTCCTTCACTAGTACTAACTTCCTATTTTGCAGTTGTGGTCGGAGTATTTGGAGATCAACAACTGAGTGCCACATTTAGTTCGACACATTTAGTCGCTAAAATAGCATGTGAAGAACATAGAGGCCCGGGTAGCCGAGCGAGCTCGAGCGATAGAAGAGACAAGAGCCAAGGCAGCATGTACCCCGAGAGGAGGCTCAACCTTAGACGAGCTTATTAGCTCTCTTAAGGGAAGAACTTGAAGTGGCTTGGACTAATCTCGCTGCCCCAGAGAGTGACTTGGAAGTAGCCACCGATAAGGACCAAGAGATCCTATAGACTCAAGTAGCTCCATTGGAGGTGGAGCGTGAGCGGCTGATAGCCCAAGTAGCCTCCCAAGAGACCTGAGTGACGGGCCTAAAGAGGGATACCGTTGACTAGCAAAATCAGTTGGCTCGGGCCATAGAAGCCATAGAGACTCTGAAGAAGCCGGCTGCTGAGGAAATAAAGATTCAAGGGAAAGAAATTGTTCAGTTCAAACTCGTGAGGGCTGACCTGGCTACTTATTTGGCTGGAGAGGAGGAGCGTCAAATGATTGCCAAGCGGGATTTTCTGTAATTGCAAGAATATTTTGACTTGCATAACACTCAAGTGTCGAAAAGGCCCGAACAAGGCTTCAAGGGAATAGTCCAACAAGTTATCAGGGTTGAATTAATACCATCTGGTACCTCTATGGAGTTCCTCTATCTAGCCAAAGTATGGGAAGAGCTATTCGACTCGAAGATAACTGACAAATGATGGAGGCATGTTCTTTTTGTGTGGTTGTGAGGCTTGGTAGTGTTTGTACTGAGCCAAAAGAGCCAAAAGGTCATGGCTTTTCCCTTATAATGGGCTTAAAAGATCTACTTTTGGAAGAACACTCTTATTTTGACAAGTGTCTATTGTTCAGGAGAAAAAGGATTGGTCCAGTCGGGAACTAGTGGAGAGTGTCTGACTAAAAATTTCATGGAATTTCATACCGGAGCTTCGTTGAAGAGACCGATCGAGATTGTTAAGCGCTCCAGTAGGTGATCGCATTGAGGGTTCCCGACTAAGAATTCCTTAGAGATTTTCTTTGAAAATTTGTTGGAGAACCCAACCAGGAACTTGTTAAGCGCTCTAGTCGGTGAGCCCATCAAGGGTTCTCGAATAAGAATTTCTTCGATATTTTATTGTGAAAATTTATTGGAGAGCCTGATAGGGAGGTCAGTAAGTGCTTTATTCAGTGAGCCCATCGAGGGATTTCGATTGAGAATTCTTTAGAGATTTTTTGTGAAAATTTATTGGAGCGCCCAACTAGGAGGTTGTTTAGCTCTCTAGTCGGTGAGCCCATCGAGGGTTCCCTGTTGGTACAATCATGCTCCAAACATTATTTACTTTTGATGTTTGATTAAATGAGTTTAAGTTAGGCAATGTTGGTGACCTAACATGAAACTTAGTAAGTAGGTACAAAGAAAAGTCCAGGTATGAAGACTTAGCAAGGGAAGTCCAAGAAGATTATTTTGGCGGATGAAGTCCCGGAGGTGCAACCTCTTGGCAAAAGAAGATTTAGCATGACAAAGCCGAGGGAAGAACTTCAAGGCAAGCGCAAGGATGAAGAGTCGAGGACTCGGAAGCATCCTAAAGGCATAAGACTGATGGAAGGTGTTTGAAGGCATAAGTCTACGCTAAGGGAAAACAGAACCTCACATTCATGATGTATCAGTCGACTGATGAGAGGATCAGTCGTCTGGTACACCAAATAGAGAGTTGAGTCGATTGATAAGAGGAATCAATCTACTGCTACCCAACACCGGACCAAAAAGTAAGATCAGTCGACTAGGTCAGATCCCAGTCAACTGATATGTTACCGTTGCAGGGTGACGACATAAAATCAAACGCAATATACAGTGTGTTGGTGCAGGAAGCACTATATCGAACCTTGTTTTGATATTGGCAAAGGATTCAAAGTTAAGTATTATTTGTGATCTAATGTGTATACTGAGTGTGCAGAAAGAAGTCCTGGCGAAGGGCTGCTGGGCACCTAGCGAAGGGCTACTAGGCATCGAAACCCTAAGACCTGGCGAAGGGCTGCTAGGCACCTGGCGAAGGACTGCTAGGCATCTAAGACCTGGCGAAGGGTTGCTAGACACCTGGCGAAAGACTGCTAGGCATCGAAGACCTGGCGAAGGGCTGCTAGGCACCTAGCGAAGGGTTGCTAGGCATCGAAGGCCTGGCTAAGGGATGCTAGGCACCTGGCGAAGGGTTGCTAGGCATCAAAGACCTGGCGAAGGGCTGCTAGGCATCAAAGACCTGCCGAAGGGCTACTGGGCAAAAGTCCAACCGGAGGAGCCGGTTGGCAAAAAGTAAACTCTCCTGAGAGGAGTAGGTGAGAACGCGTTCCCCGTTGAGGGAACAGTAGGCGTCGGTTCGACCTAGGGTTCCATTTGGAAGACCCAAAGTCAGAACCAAGACAGCTACGACTGTAAAAACTAACTAATATTCTTGCCTTGTTTGTTGTGGAACTAACCATGGATGCAGGGACCGAAGGAGTGTGTTTCTGTAGCTCAGAACGCCCCAAAGGAGAGGGGCATGCAGCTGGGCTAGGCGCCCGGGAGGTCCCGGGCGCCCAAGGTCAAAGCCAAACAAGCAGTAAGCAAGAATCGCTTCGAAACAACACTGGGCTAGGCGCTCGGGAGGTCCCGGGCGCCCAAGGTCAAAGCCAAAGATGAGTCGAAGCAAAATCAGCCACGAAGCCAGCGGACCCAGTCAAGCTGGGCGCCCGAGAGGTCCCGGGCGCCCCAGACAGCTCCAGAGCCGATTCGAAGGGGATAAGCGCTGACCAAGCTTCGGATAGAGGTTCTTGGATCCGAAGGCACGTGTCAAGCGCCCTCGACGTCCCAGGCGCCCCCAGGAGCACTATAAAAGGGGCTCGACCCCAAGGCTTCAAGATAATAATTTTCCAACGCCTCTAAGCTTTTCGTTCAAGCGCGCTGCTCTGGCAAACTGTGTCCTCGACATTCTAGCGCTGACGATGACCCTCTGCTCAAAAGTACGATCCACACCGGGCGTCGGTAACGAAAAGTGTACTTGTTTATTTACTGCACTACTATTGTACCAAATTCTATAAATCTTTGCACTACTATAGAATTGTCCGCAGTAAACGATCAAGGACCGTGGGCCTTGGAGTAGGAGCCGACTGTGACTCTGAGCCAAGTAAAAATACTTGTGTTCCTCGTGTTTGTTTTTAATTCCGCTGCGTACCTTCTCTTAATCTTATTCGAAAAAGTTTTCACGATATTCACCCCCCCCTCTATAGTGTTTCTCGATCCAACACAGTGACCGTTGAAACTCATCAGTCAACTGATCATGATACCAGTCGACTAATGTCGAGGGTAATACAAAAGCAGATTTCAGAGCTTGAAGAAGACATAACTTGATCTTCTCGTTTTTCTTGCACGTTCTGAAGTCTCCAAGCTTTCAAGTTCTCAATTTCTTCCTCCAAAAATCATTCTAATCTTGTAAGAAATCATCTTGTAAGGGTTTCTCCAACTTTAATCTTGATTTGAAAAGGAGAAAAGCATAGTGGAGATTGATTGTGTGGGTGTAGATCCTTGGATTAGTCACCTCAAGGAGGTGGAGACCAAGTAAATCAAGAGAGTTAGCATTATTTTAGTTGTTTTTGATTTTGTCTATATTTACCCCCCTCCTCTAGCTATACGCAAAGGTCCTAACAAGTGGTATCAGAGTAAGGTTCGTCTTAGTAGAACTCATCATTAACCGAAGCATCAAGATGACTTTTCAAGAGGGATATAGCACCTCTCGACCACCTTTCTTTGATAGCAATGATTTCGCATATTGGAAAGGTAGGATGGAGTATTATTTGATAAATGATATTGAAAATTGGTTTAGTATTGTAAATGGTTTTGAGAAACCAAAGGATGAGTTCGGAGCACCTCTTCCAACAAAGGAGTGGACAAAAGATCTGTCTAAGAAAGTCAAGCGAATGCAAAGGCCATAACTACTCTACAATGTGGACTTTCCAAGGAGCAATTGAACAAGGTTAGACCATTTAACTCCACTAAAGAGCTTTAGGAAAAGCTCGTTGAGTTAAATGAAGGATCAAGTGAATCAAGGGGAGCCAAAAGAGATCTCTTGGTGGGCCAACTTCAAACTTTCACTATGAAAACCAATGAGACCGTGCGTCAAATGCATGATAGATTCAAGGAGATAGTAAATGACCTTCATGTAATAGGTGAGAAAATTGACAATTGGGATCTAATAAAGTATGTTCTTCAATCTTTTCCTAGAACTACCTTATGGGCATCAATGGTTGATGCGTATAAGGTCTCTAGAGATCTTTTAAGAGTTAAACTTGATGAACTATTTTGTGAGTTTGAACTACATGCACAAGCTAATGTGTCTTCAAAAGAGAAAAGCATAGCTCTTGTTGTAGAGAAGAAGGAGAAGAAGAAAAAAAAAGAAAGAGAAGAAGGAAGAATCTTCATCATCCGAGTCCGATCAAGAGTCTTCGGATAGCGATGAGGAGATGTTGGCTAGTGAAGTGGCTCATTACGTCAACAAGATGATGGGAAGAACAAGAAAATTTATAAGGAGGGATGTGAAAAAGATGTTTCAGCCTTCAACAGGTAAAAGTGGCCAAAGTTCAAGTTTTAATACTAATATCATTTGTTATGAATGCAACAAGAAAGGACACATCAAGCCAAATTGCCCGGAATTGAAAAAGAAAGAAGAAAAGAAAAAGAAAAAGAAGGAGAAAAAGAAGAAGGAGGCAATGGTGGCTCAAGCTACATGGGATACACTAGCATTGACTCATCTGATGAAGATGAGCTATGTCATGTCACAAGACAATGACATTTATGGCTTTTAAAGATGACAAAGAAACTTCAAGTGAGGAGAAAGCTTCAAGTGAGGAGGAAGTGTCAAGTGAAGAGGGTTCAAGTGATGAATCGTCATATAGTGACGATGAGGTAAAAGAATCTCCCAAAATTAAATTTCTTTATAAAACTATTACTTATCTCAAGAATGCTTTGGCCAAGTCACAATCTAGGGTTAAGACGTTAAAAGGAGAACTTAAGTCTATTAGGAGTAGCGCATGTATGCATAGTGAATCAAGCATGATTAAGGAAGAAGATAACCATTTGAGAAATCAAGTTATTGACTTAAGAACATGTTTAGAGAAATTTGCAAATGGGTTAAAGTATCTTAATATGATTCTTAGTAATCAAAGAGCCATGTACAACAAGGTTGAATTAGGATATAAACCTAAGACCAAAGAGGTTACCTATATTTCTCTTATAGGAAGAAATGATACACCTAAAAGGAAAATCATTAAAAGCAATGTAAAACAATCTTGGGTCCATAAGAAGTATTTGAATGATATTATTGAATCAAGTTCATGGGTACCAAAAGATTGTGTATTTCATATTATTTAGGTAAAAGAAGAGAAGGATTCAAACATGTGGATTGTAGATAGCGGTTGCTCAAGGCACATGACCAGTGATGTGAGCAAGTTCTCCATAATTAACTACATAAAGAAAGGAATGATATCTTTTGAAAATGGTGGGAAACTCAAGATTATAGGTAGAGGTACAATTAAGGTATCACCTACAATCACCATCTATAAAATGCTTCTAATTAAGAATATGAAATTCAATTTTCTTAGTGTTAGTCAACTGTATGATCCTGGATATAAAGTGGAGTTTCATGCAAATAAATGTTTGGTTAAATACAATAGCTGGAAAAATATTATGTTAGAAGGGTATAGGAAAATAAATCTTTATTATATCAATTTTTCCTATGCATCTAACCTTTCTACTAAGTGTCTTTTATCAAAAGAAGAAGAAGGATGACTATGACATAGAAGACTTGGACATATCAACATGAAGAACATAACAAAAGTGGCCAAAATGGAGTTGGTAAAAGGACTACCAAAGATCAAATATGTCAAGAATAAAATGTGTGATACATGCTAAGAGGGCAAGCAATTTAAGTCATCACACAAAGGTAAAACTTTAACTAGTACTTTTTTACCATTAGAATTATTGCATTTAGATCTTTTTGATTGTCATAGTACTCCTTCATTAATAGGACATAAATATATCTTAGTGATTGTTGATGATTTTTCTAGATACACTTGGATCTACTTCATGAGAAAAATCTCAAAATCAACCGAATTAGGAGTGATCATGGTGGAGAGTTTGAAAATTTAAACTTTTCTAGTTTTTGTCTAGAAAATGGATACAAACATGAATTTTCTTGTCCAAGAACACCTAAACAAAATGGGGTTGTAAAAAGAAAAAATCGAGCCTTACAAGAAGCGGCTAGAACTATATTTAATGCTTATTCTTTACCTAATTATTTTTGCGTGGAAGCGATAAATAGGACTTGTTATATCCAAAATTGTGTTTTAATTCATCGATTCTTAAGAATGACACCCTTTGAATTATAGAATGGGAAAATTCCTCAAATTCACTATTTTAATGTATTTGGTTACAAGGCCTATATCTTAAATACTAAAGATGATTTAAGAAAATTTGAGTCTAAGATGGATGAAGGCATTCTAGTTGGGTACTCATCTACCAGTAGAAGATATAGAGTATACAACAAAAGGATTCAAATGATTGAGAAATCATCTAATGTTGAATTTGATGAGTCTACTAGTACTTATCCTAGGAAATCCTCCATTGATAAGAATACAGATAAAGGAAATCAAAACATTACCCAAGCAATTCAAAACATACACTTAGGGGGTATTGATCAAGGGGGAGGAAGAAGTGCTTCGGATGACGAAAGACGCAACGATCATCATGAAGTTGATGAGCCCACAATCTCTAGGACTTTAAGGCATCATCAAGATCATCCTATTGACCAAGTAGTTGGAGATGTTGCGTAAGGAGTAAGACTAAATCCTATTTTAGAGAGCATACTAGTCAAATTGCTCTAATATCACAACTTGAACCAAAATCGATTGATGAAGCCTTAATACATATGGATTGGATCCTAACAATACAAGAAGAGTTGAACCAATTTGAGTAAAGTGAAGTATGAGAATTGGTCCCAAGACCCAATGATAGTACCATTGTCACAACAAAATGGGTTTTTAGGAATAAATTGTTGGTGCAAGTTACTCAATGATGTTCTCCTCTAAGTGTTTTAATGTTTGAAAATTTACTTAAGTCAGTGACACATTGAACAGACAAAGAGGAGTTAAGAGTGGAGTAACCAAAGTGGAAGGAAGTCCTAGTAAACCTAGGTAATAAGTCCTGGTTCAGGGAATTGGGCACTAAGTCCTGATCGAGGATTCGACATTAAGTCCTGGCAAAGGGCTGGGCACCGAAGACCTGCTCGGAAGGTGGGTACTAAGTCCTGGTCGGGGACTGGGCAAGAAGACCTGGCCGAGGGTTGGGCACCGAAGACCTGGTTCGGGGAATTGGGCACGAAGACCTGGCCGAGGGTTGGACACCTAAGTCCTGGACCTAGGGTTTGGGTACGGAGTCTTGGTCCGAGGGACTGAGCAACTTAGCTAAGCGATGACTAAGGACGGGTCAGGGTTCGGGCGTCTCGAGGTCCGGAGTAATCGGAGGCTAAGCAAAAGTCCACCCGAAGGACTGGGTGGCAACCGGCTCGTGAAAGGAGTAGGTGGAAGGCGCGTTCTCGGGGGGTGAGAACTTGCGTCGGTTCGACCTAGGGTTTCATGGAAATCCGAAGTCCGAACCAAGTCCTAAAGGCTAATATTGTATGTATATTTGCTTTGTGTTTGTGTATCTTGCAGGTACCAAGAACCGGAGACAAAGCAGGTAACTAGGCTGGAAGCTTTGAAGCCAGGCGCCCCCATTAGTGGGGGCGCCCCCAAGCATCCAGGGCGCCCCCATTGATACGGGCACCTAAGCCAAAGACTAAAAAGGCAGGTTAAGTAAAGAAGGCAGAATAGGCTTCAAGCGGGGCGCCCGGGAGGTCCGGGGCGCCCGGGTTCAAAGCTGGTATGCTGCTGCGAGGTCGAAGCAGGAGATTAGCGTTGACTGGGTTCAAGCTAGGTGCCCAAGAGGTCCGGGGCACCCTGGTCAGAGGTTTTATCAGCCGCGGCGAGGTCGGCGCGGGGATAAGATTTGACCGGGTTTATAGGGGCGCCCCCAGCGTCCAGGGCGCCCGTATGAAGCTTATAAAAGGGGCTTCGACCCATCTGCTTCAAACACAACTGCTAAGTGCTATTCTGATCATTCTAACTGACGACAACACGCTAAAGACAAGGCTCTACGACCGGGAGGCTCCAGGAGGAAGTGTGCGGCACTTCGGAGGTCCAGATCAGCCGAGTTTCAGATTCTTGTTCGGTTTGCTTTTATTTGTTCCGTACTTAACTTTCAATATTGTTGCTTGTAACTATACACTGTAAGATGGGTTTTCTCCGCCTCCGGAAATTCCGGAAAGGAGACCAATAGTGGACTCACGCCGAGTACATAGGCCTTGGACGTACTGACCCTGGGGGGTTGAGAACCAAGTAAGTAAATCCCGCTGTGTCCTTGTGTATTGTTTTTCTTTTTCTGTTTTACTTTTCCGCTGTGCTACTAACTCTGATCTTAGAACGTTCGAAAGATTTACGAAGTTTATCGAAAGATTTTCACGGTCGATATTCACCCCCCCTCTATCGACGGCACCGATCCTACAATTGGTATCAGAGCCAAGCTGCTCTTCACCGGACTAACCGCCGACGGAGCAACGACGCCAGGAGTTGAGGGGGAGCCCAGGGGTAATAAGGTACATTTTTTTAATGTCCACTTTTAATTTCCATATTATTTGTTTCACATGCAGGGAGAGAGGGTACTATAAAAATCAGTGCCCTACTCGTAAGACTCGATCTACACCACCGGCGGCAAAGGAGACACCAGCGTCAGGAGTCCGGAGGAACAAGGACCACATCAGATGCTTCAAATGCAGAAAATACGGACACTACAAGAACAAATGTCCGACAAAGGTACGTAAAATTTACGTTCCGAAAAGTTTCAAAATTCCTGCACTGTCTTTAGATAATTTAGTTAATTTTTCTGATAAATTAGATTTACTGCATAGTAAAATTAATATCTTGCATGACAAATTAGAAAATGCAGATATGACTAAAATATCAGAAATTAATTACTTAATTCAGAACATCAATTCAGCAATTTCTAAAATAAATTATCATAACTTTCATTCTGATAATGTTAATCCTAATAATTTTATTTCTGATAATTTTAAACTTAATGTTAATTCTGATAATTCTAATTCAGATAAATTTAATCCTGAGGATAAATCTGAATTCAAAAGTCTTAAGGATAATTCTAAATTTGAAAATCCTTTAGATATTTATAAATTCAAATTTGAAAATCCGTTGTATAACTCAGAATTCAAATTTGAACATCTTAAGAAAAATTCTAAAGATAACTCTGAAGTTAGTGAAGACAATTCTGGAGATAATCTTGAAATTATTTTTGAGGATAAAAATGATTTTATTAAAAATCTTGAGGATAATTTTGAAGATGAAATTCTCCTAGATAATAACTTAACTATAGATAATCTTGAAAGTTATTACAAAATCATAACTAGTGGCCCAAATTACTCCTACTTTAAGGATACTACAAGATGTAATGTTGAGGATGAGGAGGATATGGAACTATCAAAGATAAAGGCCATAGTTAATAAAATTCACAAAGGCTCAAATAAATCTGAATTATTAGAAAAACTTGAAAAGATAGATAAAGATGAAGAAGAAATTTTCGAAATAATGAAAATGATGAACTTAAACCCACAACTATTAATTAATCATTTCAACCTTAATTATTCATCTAAATTAAATTCAAATTAAATTCAAATTAAATCTAAATTAAATTCAATTTAAATTCAAATTAAATCTAAATTAAATTCAAATTAAATTCAAATTAAATCTAAATTAAATTCAAATTAAATTCAAAATAAATTCAAATTAAATTCAAATTATATCTAAATTAAATTCAAATTCAATTCAAATTCAATTCAAATTAAATCTAAATTAAATTCAAATTAAATCTAAATTAAATTCAAATTAAATCAAAATTAAATTCAAATTAAATTAATTCAAATTAAATTAAATTCAAATTAAATTAAATTCAAATTAAATTAAAGTAAAATTAAATTAAATTCAAATTAAATTAAATTCACATTAAATTAAATTTAAATTAAATTAAATTCAAATAAATACAATTAAATTCATATTAAATTAAATTAAAATTAAGTTCTAATTAATAAATTAAATCTTAATTAAATTCGAACTCAAATTAATCAATTAATTCAAATAAATACAAATAAATTCAATTAATTCAAATTAATTCAAATTAAATCAATTTAATTCAAATTAAATCCTAATTAAATTAAATTCAAATTAAATTTTAATTAAGTTAAATTCAACTTAAATTAAACTCAAATTCAATTAAATTCAAATTAATTCAATTAATTAATAATTTAATCTTAATTCAAATTCAATTAATTCAACATTAATTAATTCTTAATTAATTAATCCTTAATCAATATAATCTCCAATTAATCTTTAAATAAGCTAAAATAAAATTTTACCCAAACTGTAACAATTAAAATTAATAACATTAAATATGTCAAAGTGGATTGACATATTCGCGGGTTCATACGATATGTATCAAATCGGGAATTTGATACATCTTTAGAAACGTAATTAAATTGGTTTGGACTTGTTTGAATCATGCATAATTGTCATGTCATGCATTTGCTATTTCTTTTAAATATATGACATGTCATTCATATTTAAATTTTATGCATAATTTAGAACGGCTATAGGAAAAAGAATAATTGAAACTAGTTCAACCTAGTATTAGGTGGAGGTGAGATGATAGTACGTTAGGGAAGTCTTTTTGGTGGAACTAGCCGAAGCTACCGATCCAAGACCTAAACTAGTTAGACCAAAATCTTTCAAGAAGTAACTTGAAGATGAATTTTCTATAAAAGGCTTTATCAAGGAAAGGGTTGATGATCCAATAAGGCTACGACCAAAGAAGGCCTAGTGCCTCGCCAAGACCTGGAAGCCAATTACTGAAAATTAAATTCACTTTACTATTGCTAGATTTGAATCTAACACAAGCTTCAATTAAATCTTAGAGTTAATAATAAATTAAGAAAAATGATTCAGGCATCTCACAATACACCTATAAGACAACCATGCTTGTTGTATTGATACATCTAAAATGGGTGAGATGTTAAGGACCAATGAATTGAAAAATATTTTTCAAAATTGTTAGAATATTTTTCTAAAAATATATTTTCAAAATAGTGCTTCAACATAATAATGTTTTTATGAAATTCATGCTTGTCTGATTGATTATACATATTATACATTTTTCAAAAGTATATCTTTTCAAAAATTGTTTAACTCACTCAATTAGACACAAGCCTCTTAGGACAACACTAAAGTTCCTTAAGGCACTTAGATAGAGTCAAACGATGTTGGGTACAGGGGGAGTGTTTTCACTCTTTTAAAATTTATTTTTAAAAGACTTTTCGAAAACTGCGCCTTAATTTCTATCACATATGTTTTCAAAAAGGCTTATACTTTAAAAATTATCTTCTTTCCAAATTGTGGTTTCAAAATCTATCTTCTTGAAAATTGGTGTTCATTTGATTTTGATAAACTCTAAAGACACAGAGGAAGGTACACTTCATGATCTAAAAGGACTCCTAGGATGTGTCAGATTTAGGGGGAGTCTGAGTCAAACTTCTGACAAGCTTTACATAATTTATGTTGAAAATTATTAGATTATTCTTTTGATCTGAATCAAACCTTAAGACTCAGAGGAAGAATACTTGTGGTCAACAAGCTTCCCAGGACTGAGTCAAGTTTAGGGGGAGGTCAAATTAAAAGAATTATTTAATAACATGTTTTCTTGAACTATATCTTCAAAATCTTACTAAAAACATAAGTATTCTTTCGAAATACTAACATTTCTTTCCTTAAAAATACCAGTATTTTCAAAAATTCATCTGGTTTTGATCAATTTGAAAAAAATATGTTTATCTTGAGTTTGGAAAATCTTCCAGGACACTTAGGAAAATGTCCTTCTAGTCAACAAGGTTTCCTATGATTGTGTCAGACTGGAAGATAAACTAAGTCAAGTATTATGACTTCAAAAATTCATACATTTTCAAAATGTACTTACATCCTATTATTCTATTTTTCAGAATTTGTGTGACTTATGAAATTATTTACTTGAGTTTGAAAACTTTCCAGGACACTTAGGAAAATGTCCTTGTAGTTAACAAGGTTTCCTAGGATTGTGTCAGACTGGAAAAGAAACTTAGTCAAGTAAAATATTGTGTTTTCAAAATTCATAATACTTTTCAAAAATTACTTATATTTTTCAAAGTCTCATCTTTTTCAAAAATAGTTAGTAATTGCAAAATATGTATAATATTTTTTTGAAAAACTTATAGTTTTCAAAATATCTTTCAAAAATGCATCATATCTATCAAAGTACTTGCACCTTTTCAAAACTCACAGTATTCTTTCAAAAATACGGTATTTTCTCAAAAAAAATGCAATATTGTTTAAGTTTTCTAAGATCAAAATACGTAAATACTTAGTTTTATGCTATGCCTTCAAAAATTTATACTAAGTATTGTCAAAAAGAACCAAATATTCTCATTGTTGGCGCAAGTATTTCTGGTAATTTTTTTTGATGTATGACAAAGGGGGAGAGATGCGCATAAGTTAGAAATAATTTTTTTCTCTTACCAAAGGATCAAAATGTCTTTCAAAATGGGAGGAAGTGAAAGTTAGAAATTTTTTCTTATTTTTTCAGAGGATCAAAAATATATTTTCAAAACTAAGATCATTTTTTTGTTTGATCGATCCCAAGGAGAGTAAGTTAGCCCCTTCAACCAATCTAACTTAAGTTATTGTCAAACATCAAAAAGGGGGAGATTGTTGGTGCAAGTTGCATCAATGATATTCTCCTCTAAGTGTTTTAATGTTTGAAAATTTACTTAAGTCAGTGACACATTGAACAGACAAAGGGGGGTTAAGAGTGGAGTAACCAAAGTGGAAGGAAGTCCTAGTAAACCTAGGCAATAAGGGAGTGTTTGGGAGAGCTTTTACTTCTTGAAAAGTGATTCTTGTAGTGATTATCTTGAAGTTAGTAAGAAGCTAAAGCATGCAGTGTTTGGAAATAGAAGTCAAAAGCTGATACAAGGTAAAGTTTGAGTGTTTGGTGAATAATCACTTTTAAGCTTAATTTTTAATTAAATGACAATAATATCCTTAAACTATCAAAATTAATTTTTTTCAATTATCTAAATATAATTTTGATACATGATCTATAATGTTTTATATATTTAATATTATATTTTAAATATTATATCAAAATTATTATTTTTAATAATATATATATTTAAAAAAATATAAAGTTAATAAAAATATAAAAAATAATAAAATAATAACATTTATATAAATTTATACAAATATGTATAAATTTTTTTGAAAATATAAATTATATAAAAATATAAGATTTTATTTAAAAATGTGATGGTAATTATGTAAAATAATAAATTTATTAAGGGTATAAATGTCAATTTTTAATTCTACACCATAAGCAAAAAAGCAGAAGCAGAAAAAAGCATCAAATTGTTGCTTCTAGCTTTTGAGTAAAAGTTGTAGAAGTTAAAGCAGAATCTGGCATTCCCAAACACTCAAAAGCACTTTTGCATGGCTAGAAGCTAAAAAGCAGTAAGCAGAAGCTCTCCCAAACACTCCCTAAGTCCTGGTTCAGGGAATTGGGCACTAAGTCCTGATCGAGGATTGGGCACTAAGTCCTGGCAAAGGGCTGGGCACCGAAGACCTTCTCGGAAGGTGGGCACTAAGTCCTGGTCGGGGACTGGGCAAGAAGACCTGGCCGAGGGTTGGGCACCGAAGACCTGGTTCAGGGAATTGGGCACGAAGACCTGGCCGAGGGTTGGGCACCTAAGTCTTGGACCTGGGTTTGGGCACGGAGTCTTGGTCCGAGGGACTGAGCAACTTAGCTAAGCGATGACTAAGGACGGGTCGGGGTTCGGGCGTCTCGAGGTCCGGAGTAATCGGAGGCTAAGCAAAAGTCCACCCGAAGGACTGGGTGGCAACCGGCTCCTGAAAGGAGTAGGTGGAAGGCGCGTTCTCGGGGGTGAGAACTTGCGTCAGTTCAACCTAGGGTTTCGTGGAAATCCGAAGTCCGAACCAAGTCCTTAAGTCTAATATTGTATGTATATTTGCTTTGTGTTTGTGTATCTTGCAGGTACCAAGAACCGGAGACAAAGCAGGTAACTAGGCTGGAAGCTTTGAAGCCAGGCGCCCCCATCAGTGGGGGCGCCCCCAAGCATCCAGGGCGCCCCCATTGATGGGGGCGCCCAAGCCAAAGACTAAAAAGGCAGGTTAAGTAAAGAAGGCAGAATAGGCTTCAAGCGGGGCGCCCGGGAGGTACAGGGCGCCCGGGTTCAAAGCTGGTATGCTGCTGCGTGTTCGAAGCAGGAGATTATCATTGACTGGGTTCAAGCTAGGCGCCCAGGAGGTCCGGGGCACCCTGGTCAGAGGTTTTATCAGCTGTGGCGAGGTCGGCACAGGGATAAGATTTGACCGGGTTTATAGGGGCGCCCCCAGCGTCCAGGGCGCCCGTATGAAGCCTATAAAAGGGGTTTCGACCCCTCTGCTTCAAACACAACTGCTAAGTGCTATTCTGATCATTCTGACTGACGACAACGCGCTAATGACAAGGCTCTACGACCGGGAGGCTCCAGGAGGATGTGCGCGGCACTTCGGAGGTCCAGATCGGCCGAGTTTCAGATTCTTGTTCGGTTTGCTTTTATTTGTTCCGTACTTAACTTTCAATATTGTTGCTTGTAACTATACACTGTAAGATGGGTTTTCTCCGCCTCCAGAAATTTCGGAAAGGAGACCAATAGTGGACTCATGCCAAGTACATAGGCCTTGGACGCACTGACCCTGGGGGGTTGGGAACCAAGTAAATAAATCCCGCTGTGTCCTTGTGTATTATTTTTTTTTCTATTTTACTTTTCCGCTGTGCTACTAACTCTGATCTTAGAACGTTTGAAAGATTTACGAAGTTTATCGAAAGATTTTCACGGTCGATATTCACCCCCCCCTCTATCGACGGCACCGATCCTACATAAATTGGATGATCTAGGGAGAGTTACTAGAAACAAGGCTAGGTTAGTAGTTAGGAGTTTCAATCAAGTTGAGGGACTTGATTATAATGAAATTTATGCTCCCATAGCTCGATTACAATCCATCCGGATCTTATTGAGATATGTCGCTCATATGGGCTTTAAACTTCATCAAATGGATGTGAAGTCGGCATTTCTTAATAGGTTTATTAAGGAAGAAGTTTATGTGGAGTAACCACCCGGTTTCGAAACATAGATTATCCAAATCATGTTTATAAATTAAAAAATAACCTTATATGGGTTAAAACAAGCTCCCCGAGCTTGGTATGAAAGACTCTCATCCTTCTTAATCTCAAAAGGCTTTAAAAGGGGAACAATTGGTGTAACTCTATTTCTAAAGTCTAAAGATAAAGATATTTTTATTACCCAAGTTTATGTTGATGACATCATTTTTGGTTCAACAAATAATGAGCTTCTTCATGAATTCATCAAACACATGAAAATGAGTTTGAAATGAGTCTAGTTGGGGAGTTGACTTTCTTTTTAGGATTGTAAGTCAAATAAACTAATGAAAGAACATATGTCTATCAAACAAAGTATGCTAAGGAAATTATCAAGAAATTTAGTTTGGAAAATGCTAAAGTAGTGTCTACTCCATTGGAATAAATATCAAGATAGATAGTGATCATGAGGGAAAATTAATTGATTAGAAGCAATATAGAAGCATAATTGGTAGTTTGTTATACCTAACCGCTAGTGGACCAAATATACTATTTGCGGTAGGCATATGTACAAGATATCAATCTTGTGCCAAAGAATCTCACTTAGTAGTAGTAAAAAGAATCTTAAGATATATCAAGGGAACTCTCAATGTCGGTCTTTCGTACCTTAGAACTCAAAATATTGATTTATTTGGGTATACCAATTCCGATTATGCGAGTTGCAAATTGGATAGGAAGAGTACTAGTGGTGGATGTCAATTTCTTAGACCCTCCCTAGTGAGTTGGAGTAGTAGAAAGTAACCATGTGTTGCTTTATCTACAACCAAGGCTGAATATGTGCTATGGGTGGTTGTGTAGCTCAATTACTTTGGATAATGCATACCTTAGAGGATTATGAGCTTCATTACTCCAAAGTCAAAGTTTTATGTGATAACGTGAGCACTATTAATTTGACCAAAAATCTGGTGCATCACTCTAGGACAAAACACATTGAAGTGAATCATCACTTCATTAGAGATCATGTGGCAAGAGGTACCATTAAACTACATTATGTTGAATCAAAATCTAATCTTGTCGACATATTTACTAAGCCCTACCTGAAGCGAAGTTCACCTCTCTAAGGAGAGGACTTGGTATGTGCTTTATAGAATTATAACTTTAGCTTGCATGATTTAATACTAAGATAGTGCATCAACACATCTCACAAAAATCCTAGGAGGTCTTACTGTGTATTTCTTCATTTCATCTCATATTACCTTGATTTATGGTTATATTTATGCATATGAGATGTTAGGATGATATAAATAATTCACTTGTGCTTATGACATTTTAATGAGTTATTAGATGAATCATTTTAGTAATAATAGACCAACTATGAGGAAAATAAATATATAATTAATAGACATCTTGATCATAAATCATAGTTGGACATTTTAAATATTTTGAAAACCATTCTATGTTTTACTTATAGTGGTATAGATTTGAAAAATATATGATTTCAAAATTAGGTTTCAAAATTGATACATAACTTAAGTATGTTTCAAGATTTTGAGGTTTGATAAAAAATTTAAAAATATTTTGACTTTTAATGAAAACATATTTTTTCCTATTAAAGGATATCAAAAGAAATATGTTTACAAAATTTTGTAATTTTTGAAATTTTTTATATGTTTTTGAAATTCGGTCAGAAATGTTGAAAAGGTTGATTTCAGGGTACCAGTCGACTGATACCTGTCTCAGTCGACTGGTAACAATGTTGTCTAGAGAAACTAGGTTTTTCGATATAGATCAGTCGACTAGTACATTATTAGTCGACTAATGATTCTGTGACCGACATCAGTCGACTGATCATGACCAGTCGACTGATGGTCGCGATTCTTTAAAAAGAACCCCGCACACAGGCGACGTTGAAACTCTAGTTTTGGTCGCCCCTTGACCTCCTTCGACGTTCCAGCCATTCCAAGGGTTCCAAAATCCTTGGACTCTCTTCCCTAACCTCTCTCCACTTCAAGATTCGAGTTTAGGTTCCAAAACCCTAGTTTCATCTCATTTTCTTCCTCAACCTTCATGGAGAGACGGTAATGATTTTTCAACTCAATCCTTCTCGTTTATACTATTATGTCTAATCTTTTATATTTTGCATGTTTATCTTGTTTTCTTTCTTGATCCTTGTCCTCTTGGTACATGTATGTTGCATTTGCATATTAGGGCTAGGCAAAAGTGTAGGGTTGGTGAGGGGACTTCCCGATAACCACCTCCTGAATCTACGACCCCAATTTCATTCCAAGGCTGCCCGCCAATGATTTAAGAATGTTGATTTCACTTTGATGAATTGTTGGTATCTCAATCGTTCTTTTTTTGAAGAGATCAACCCTGATTTCATTGAAATCATTAGTTATTTTGGGCTAGATAAGTTAGTAGGTTGCACGCATTATATTAATGTAGATCTTTGCAAAGAATTCTATGCTAATCTACATTACATTAACACTGATGGTAGGACATATGAGTCCTTGATTGGGGGGGGGGGTCGTCATTCCATTCACACCAAGCGTGTTAAGGTCATTTTTAGGATGTCGGGTGTCGGAGAACCTGTTCACATGCTTTCCTAAGGTCATTGAGTCTTTCACGAGTTCGTTTTCCCAAGTGTTTATTGACTAAATTCATAGGCATTATTTCAATAATCCTAGACCTCCACTTAAATGTCTTTTTAATGTTAAACGCATGTCAGCCATTAGTAACATTCTGTATAAGATTGTTCTTGATTGCATCTTACCTATTATCATTAAGGGGACATCCAAGATTCAGCTCTCTCATTTGGTCATGATGTATGCCTTAGAGCAGCGGCTTGACATTGATGTTGCTCTCCACGTATTTATGTCCATTGTGTATCTTTCGCATCCCATCCAAAAGAAGATCTACATGTCATTTGGTCATATTTTGACCGAATTCTTTGCATCTAGAGGTGTCGATGTTACTAGGGTCAACAACATCAACTTTTCAAGGACTTTGATCAGATAGGATCTCGGCAACTCTCCTTGGCGTGGATTGAAAGGCATCAGGAGTGATGGTCTAGCGTCGTGACCATGCATCTTCCAATTCTGACGATGAGGATAAGGACATTGATGCTCCTAGTGGTGCTACGCCTGCTATGACTACTAATGAGCGGATTACCCATTTGGAGAGGTAGTCCAATAGAAGTTTTAGGGATCTGCCAGGAGCTGCAGGGATTTCAACAGCGTCATACTGCCATGTATGAGATGCTGCAGCGTTGGGATTTGATGTATCAGACTCCTCCTCCTCCCGGTGGTGATGCGTAGATGGCATGGCTTAGATGTGATGGTGTTGAGAGTTTTTAGATTAGACATGTTCTTTTGTTTTATCTCAAACACCATAGACATTGTCTTAGTTTCTTGTGTTTGTTGGTTATGGATATTTGTGACACTACTTATGTTTATATATGCACTTTATGACTTTTTCTTTAGTATGGTTTGTATGATTATTTATCCATCCTGTTGCCTTCTGTTGTGAATTTTTTTATCTATTTCATATGTCTGTGTGGTGAATTCTTGCTTGCTTCGTAAAGAGGTAGTTGTTGGTGCAATCGACCCAAGTGTGATCGGGTAGATCATGGGTTTTGATGTGTGTGTTAATACGATTAAGTTAGTTTGTCATATTGGTTTAATATGTGTGTTTGAGTCATGCATGACTTGGTAAATCACACATGGAGTAATGGAGTGCGCATCCGAGGGACGAGAGTCGAAGGAAGAGGACTTCAAGGGCAAGCCGGGGAAGTAGACATCAAAGGCATACATGAAGGATGACATGGAGGCAAGTCGTGGGCTTGTGTGCGCCTCTGAGGAACGAAAGCCTAAGGAAGAGAACTTCAAGGGGCAAGCCAAGGGAGTAAACTTCAAGGCATACACGAAGGATGGACTTCGGAGTGAGTTTGAGTGAAATTGTAATATGGTCAGTCAACTGCAACGGGAGCCAGTCGACTGCCAGTGCAGAGTGGAAACTCACAGAAAGATCAGACGACTGGTCCAGGCACCAGTCACTAGTCTGTTCAAAAATAGAGTCGTTAGGCTAGCCGTTGGCTGGGCATCAGTTGACTGGCCCTTGGGGCAGTCGACTGGTGTCGGAGGTTGGGCTATTTAAGGAACAACTCTCTCCTCTATTTAAGGGGAGGCTTTGGAGTAGAATAAGGTTGTGGTTCTTTATTGCAAGATCCTATTCTAAGTGCTCAAAGTCTCCGTAGCTTACTCTCTTCCTCATACTCTAAATTCTATCTTGTAAAAGAGGAAGAGAGCATCTTGTGAAAGTTTCTCCTCCTTAAAGGAGAAGATCATAGTGAAGCTTAATCATGTTGTGTGGATCCTTGGATTAGTCACCTCTTGGAGGTGGATACCAAGTAAATCAAGGGAGTTAGCATTGTTTCCTTTGTTAATTGATTTTGTTTGATATTGTTTTTATACTTTAGCTAACATTCTTGTAAACAAAATCAAAAAGTAGCTATTCACCCCTCCCCTCTAGCTAAACGCCAATGTCCCAACAAGTGGTATCAGAGCAAAGTTCATTTCGGGAGAACTCACCGTCAACCGGATCATCAAGATGGCGTTCCAAGAGGGATATAGCACCGCACAACCACCATTCTTCGACGGCAATGATTTTGCATATTGGAAAGGTAGAATGGAATACTATCTAATGAATGATATTGAGAATTGGTTTAGTGTTGAAGATGGCTTTGAGATGCCGATGGATGAAAGGGGAGAACCTCTCCCTTCCAAGAATTGGTCAAAAGAAGTTATGAAGAAGGCTCAAGCAAATGCAAAGACCACAACAACCCTACAATGTGGTCGTTCAAAGGAGCAATTGAACAAAGTAGGACCATTCAAGTCCGCCAAAGAGCTTTGGGAAAAGCTCATTGAGTTAAATGAGGGATCAAATGAATCAAGAAGAGCCAAGAAGGATCTTTTGGTGGCGCAACGTAAAGCAATTATTGAACAAGCTTTTAGAAACCTTGGACTCTCTGGTTTATATAACATTCGTTTATTGAGAGCTGGATTCATTTTCATTCATCTTTCCACAAATGAAGATATGGCAAGGATCTGGTGCCGAGGGGTTTGGTCAATTGGAGGCGTTCCATTGAGAATCTTCAAGTGGTCGCCTCACTTTTCTTATGATGAAGAGTCTTCAGTTGTCCCAATATGGATTCAATTACCTGACCTTCCAATACATATGTTCAATAAATCTAGTCTATTTTCAATGGCTAGAATTGTTGGTAAACCTATTAAGATGGATGAAGGCACAGCGGATGGCACTAATCTTTCAGTCGCTCGATTATGTGTGGAGCTTGATCTGTTGAAACCCAGACCTGAAGAATTCTGGATTGGTATAGGAGATGATAAGCGTATTCAGAAAATTTTATATGAAAAATTGCCTAAATATTGTGGTGATTGTAAGCACTTGGGTCATTCAACAGAGGAGTGCTATATTAATGGCAATCAATCAAAGCCAACATGGTTGGTTGAAGATAGGATCAAAGCCGTGGTAGATAGGTTGCCTCAGCTGTCCGAAAAGATACAACAAAATACAGGCCTTATTCATTCTGAAGGACAAACATTTGATTTTGGTTTGAAACATTATGCGAAGCAAAAATGGGTTCAGAAGAATAAGTTTTCAGATAGCAGTAACAAGGAAGATAATGTGCTAGATAAAGATTCAAATCGTTTCCAGTCTTTAGCTGATCTAGAAGATGGCAATCAGGATAACAATGTATGTTTTAAGGCAACTCAGAATTTTTCAAGCAATGTATTGCAGGAAAGTAACAAAAAGGAAGACCTTTTGTCGGTCGGCAACCTTAAAAAAGCTATTCTTATAGAAATTGAGACTGAGCAAGGGAAATCCTCACTAAAGGAAAAGGTTGCTCAGATTGACAATGTTTCAGAACATAACAAAAATTCCAAGCCTAGCCAGACAGTTTCATGGTCGTTGAAAGAGTCAAGGTGTCAAAAGGATAAATGCTTAGCTGACTCTTCTTATGAGACGCATGAAAACAACCCAGTTCTTTCAATGGAAGACATTCAGCAGGCTGTTTCAAATGATATGCCTTGGGAGGAACATACTGAATCTAATATTGCCATATCCTCTAAATCTTATTTAGAAGAGGTAGACACAGATAATGAGATGGGTGAACAGTTGCAAAGATCATCCTCCTGTGATGATTTAGCAGTTTTGGCGTTTCAGAAATCTTATAAGGGTAAAGCAATGGGAAAAGGGGGTAAAATTTCAAAAGCTTTGATCCCTTTTTCTGTCAGATCAGATAATCGAAGAGTTACCAGGAGCAAGTCTCAAACACAAAATGCTAGTTCCTCAAATATTTGTTAATGGCAGGTATTATATGGAATATTAGAGGGATTAGGAATGATTCATCACTTAGAAGAACTCAATATTTAAGAAGAAAATTTCATCTGAATTTTTTGGCCATTCTTGAACCATTTATTAAGCTCGATGTGAATCTTTTTACTAGACAATTGGGGTTTGCTAATGCCATTTCTAATTGCTCTGGTAAAATATGGTTTCTTTTTTATGTTAATTTAGAATTTGAACTACTTTTGGACCATGAACAGTTTCTCCATTTGAAAATCAGTTCCCATATTTTTCCTATAAAAATGGTAGTTACAATGGTCTATGCAAAGTGCTCTCAATTAGATAGATCTATCCTTTGGAAGAAGCTGCTTGAGATTTGTCCAGAGGATTCCGAATATTGGTTAATTGGAGGAGATTTCAATGTCATTTCTAGCCCTGATGAACATTCTAAAGGTGTTATCTCAAAATCTGGTTCAGTTAAGGATTTTAATGAATTCCTTATGTTGGCAGGTTTAATTGATGCAGGTTTTGTTGGGGATAAATTCACTTGGACAAACAATAAAATATGGAAGCGTTTGGATAGAATCCTTTTATCTCCTTCTTGGAATGCTAATGATTACTTAGTTCGTGTGGAACACTTAAACAGAGCTGCCTCTGACCATTGTCCACTGCTTATCACTTTTCCCAAATTCTCGAAACCTGCTGCTTCTTTTCGGTTTCAAAACATGTGGATCAAACATAATAATTTTACTCAAACGGTCACTTTGAATTGGAGACTGCCGACTTTAGAGAAAGGTCTCAAAAAATTGCAACTCAAGCTGAAAAGGCTAAAAGAGCATTTGAAATGGTGGAATTGGGAGGTCTTTGGGAATATACATGATAATATCGCCAAAGCAGAAGATAGTTTTGCTGAAGCTGAGAGAAATTTTGACTTAGACCCTTCGGAAGTTAACAAAATTAACAAAGCACAGAAGCAGGCTCATCTCTTCAATTTGCTTCACATGGAAGAAATATTTTTGGAAACAAAAGGCTGCGGTAAAATGGATATTAGAAGGCGAAAGAAACACTAAGTTCTTCCATGATTTTGTAAAGAATAAAAGATCGGCTAGCAGGATTTACAGAATTTGGGAGGAAGGCATCTGTTTAGATAATCCCGAGTTAATTCAAGCTTCGAGTTCGGCCTATTTTGAGGAGCTATTAACTGGTGAGTCTTTTAATTGTGACAAAGTGAATTTCGATCATATACCTTCACTGATTAATTTGGGTGACAACAACAACATTTCTTTGTTCCCGAATATTGATGAAATTAAAGGTATTATTTGGGATATGTCTCTGAATAGTGCGGCGGGCCCTGATGGATTCTCTACTCTATTTTACAAATCTTGCTGGGACATTATCAAAGATGATATTTTGGAAGCTGTCTTGGACTTCTTTCACAGTAGTTCTATGCCGAAGGGTATGGTGGCCACTATTATTTTAATTTCAAAAAAAGACAACGCTCAACAGTGGAAAGATTTCAGGCCAATCAGTTTATGTAATGTTTCTAACAAGATTATCTCTAAGCTTCTAGCTTCAAGATTGAGCAAAATCATGAATAAAATCATTTCTCCTTCACAGAGCGGATTTGTCTCTGGTAGACTGATTTCAGATAATATATTATTGGCTCAAGAGATCTTTCATAAGTTGAACTATCATGTCAGAGGTGGCAATTTAATCTTGAAACTAGACATGGCTAAAGCCTTTGATAGAGTCCAATGGCCCTTTCTCTTTAAAGTTATGGAAGCTTTTGGATTTTCGGCTTCTTCTATTGGCCTCATCAAACGTTGCATCACAGAATGCTGGTTTTCTGTAAAAATAAATGGGCATCTATCTGGTTTTTTTCAATCTAAAAGAGGCCTAAGACAAGGGGACCCTATCTCACCATTACTTTTTATTATTGCGGTGGAATTTTTATCTAGAGGTTTGGATGCTCTGTTTAATAAATACTCTCAGATTTATTTCATCCTGGGTTGTGATTTCAGATTATCTCACTTAGCATATGCAGATGATATTGTTATCTTTATGAATGGCTCAATCAACAATGTTAAGCGCATCAAATCTTTCTTAAAGGAGTATGATGTAACGCCCCAAAATTTCCATTTTTAGTTCTTAAAGTCCTTAGAATTAGTTAAAAATGGTTTAGAAATATTCTAGATATTTTTAGGAATTTTTAGAATATTTTTATGGAATTTTCCGAGTCCGTTTAGTATTTTTAGAAAAAAAAAAGGGAAAAACCACTTAAGGGCAGCCGGGCGTTTGAACCCGCGACCACCACGAGACGAGCGCGAGCGCAAACCAACTGGGCTAGGGTATCAAGCACAACAAGGGATGGAGAGAAGTATATTTAAGGGGTAGTTAGGTCGATCCGCCCCATAGGTATAAATAGATGATTAAAGAGAGAAGTTTTATTTTCTCTCAAACCCTCTCCCTCTCCCGAGTTGCGCCGACCCCTCTCCCTCTCCTCTCTTGTGCGCACACCACACCAAGCCCTAGAGGGCCGGCCAAAGCTCTTCTCCAAGAGATATTCCTATATTCGGGATCCCCGCGACGAGAGGAACGCGTAGGCGCGAAGAATTCTCCGAGATCTCAAGTTTCTCCCGAGCTCTAGACGTCAATCTTGGTTGTAAGTCCAAGATATCATGTAAGTACTGCTCACCTGCAGTAAGAGGCGGTTTTTCCGCAAGAATTTCCCTTAAAGTTTTTAAAAGAGATATTTACTTCTTGTTCAGATTTTTGCATGTGATTTAGTTTATTATATGCATATATGTTTTATTGAGTGCCCTATATGAGGTTAGGGTCCAAGAAAAGCCATGAGAAAAGAAAGAGAAGATAAAGATAAGAAAGAAAAGGCCAAGGCCTTAAGAAATCCCCAAAAGTCAAGACTTAGGGATTTTAGCACGCAAGGTGCTCAAGAAAATGCCAAGGCATTTACAGATAAGAAAGAAAAGAAAGAAAAGCTATTTTATTTTCTAAGGCCAGTACCCGGCGTCCAAGGGCGTCGTTAAAGAAATCCAGGTGTCCAATTCCAAGGTCTTGGCCCTGGTAGACCAAGGTCTGCTCTATTAGGATTGGTGGCTCGCTACCCCAACCTTTTAGGGAACGCGCATGAGATGGTACTTACGTCTTCAGTGGATCCAAGTGATTAGTATTTTCAAGTATATGCTTTTAGCA
>JAGFNQ010000033.1:0-260036 GCA_024364735.1 Boesenbergia rotunda | reverse complement strand
AGTCCTCAAGGCAGAGAAGCTTGCTTATGTCCTTGAAGATCAACTTCCCAACCGTCCTCCAGAAAATGCAACTCCAGACCAGTTAGTGGCCTATCAGAAACATGTGACCGATTCTGAACTTGCGAGTTGCATCATGCTAGCCGCTATGGTACCTGAGCTGCAAAAGCAGCATGAGCATATGGATGCTTATACCATCATCTTCCATCTTCATGAGTTATTTGACGAGCAGGCGAGATCCGAAAGGTTCGAGGTCTCCAGACTCCTCTTCACCTCTAAGATGCAGGAAGGCACTTCTGTTTCACAGTTTGTGTTGAAGATGTTGGGGTACATTGAGCGACTGAGCACACTCGGTTTTGTAATGGATCATGAACTAAGTATTGACTTAATTCTGCATTGTTTGCCCAAAAGTTATTCACAATTTGTGATGAACTATCGGATGAACAAGCTGGAGACTACCATTCCTGAGTTGCTCAACCTGCTAAAGACTATAGAGCCTTCTGTGAAGCAGGATCAAAAGACGGTACTGTTAGTTGGTTCCTCGAAGAAAGGTTCTAAGAGGAAGGCCAAAGAACAGAATAAGGGAAAGAAGAAAAAGGCCAAAAAGACTGAAAAGACACCAAAAGGCACTTGCCATCATTGCGGCAAGGAGGGTCACTGGCGAAGAAACTGCAAGGTTTATCTTGAGTCCTTGAAGAAGAAGGCATCCGATGCCCCATCCTCTTCAGGTATCTTCGTTATTGAATGTCACTCTATTTCCTCAACCACCTGGGTACTTGATACTGGGTGTAGCTCACATATATGTAATGACATACAGGGGCTAAGGAATAGGAAGAAGACTCGTCAAGGGAGAAGCGAATTTGCGAGTTGGAAATAAGCAAAGATTGCTGCTGTTGCCATCGGAACATATTTGCTAAAGCTCCCTACTGGACGTGTCTTAGAATTGGATAATTGTTATTTTGTTCCTTCATTAATAAAGAACATTGTATCTATTTCATGTTTGAATGAAAAGGGTCATCATTTAACTTTTAGTAACAATTGTTGTTACATAACTTTAAATGGCGTTCTTTATGGGACTGGAACTTTGTGCAATGGTATCTACACGTTAGATTTATCCGGTGACGTTTTCAATATCGAAGTTAGCAACAAACGTACTCGAATAGATAATCGAATAGACTCCTATACGTGGCATTGTCGTCTTGGCCATGTAAGTAAGAAACGCATGACCAAATTACACCGATGTGGAATTCTGGAATCATTTGAACCCGGTTCATTTGATACATGCGAATCATGCTTAAAAGGCAAGATGGCCAAATTACCCTTTTCCGGAAAAGGTAATCCAGTGGGAGAATTGCTTGGTCTAATACATACTGATGTATGTGGACCAATGTCAACTCTTGCACAAGGAGGCTATAGCTACTTCATTACCTTTATCGATGATCACTCACGATTCGGGTATGTGTTCTTGATGAAACACAAATCTGAAGCTTTTGAGAAATTCAAAGAGTTCAGAAATGAAGTAGAGAAACAGCTTGGCAAAAGTATTAAGATACTTCGATCCGATCGGGGTGGTGAATACTTGAGTCAAGAGTTTCAAGATTATCTTAGGGACAATGGGATATTGTCTCAATGGACCCCGCCATATACACCACAGCATAATGGTGTATCTGAGAGGCGTAACCGAACCTTGATGGACATGGTTAGATCCATGATGAATCATGCAACTCTTCCAAAATCCTTTTGGGGTATGCACTTAAGACAGCTGTTTACTTGCTAAACAGAGTCCCGACCAAGGTAGTCTCTACTACTCTATATGAGACGTGGAATAGTAAGAAACCTCACTTAACTCACCTTAAGATATAGGGTTGTCCTGCTTATGTGAAGCGGACTGTATCAGACAAATTGGATGCTAAGTCTGATAAATGTCTATTTATTGGATACCCTAAGAAACAAAGGGTTACCAATTCTATCATCCCTTGGAACAAAAGGTGTTTGTTTCAAGGCATGCTGTATTTCTTGAAAAAGAATTTCGTTTACAAGAAAACAGTGGGAGTGGCATTGAACTTGATGAAGTTCAAGAAACTCCAATAGACATTAAGAGATACCTAGTCTAAACCCACAACCAATAACTCATAATGATGTGCTATCAGTTGAACCTAAAACAACACCACCTCTTCGTAGGTCTAATAGGACACGCAATATTTCAGAGAGATACGGATTTCTCATAAGTGAATCGAACGACGTGCTACTCATAAGCGATGACGAACCTATCAGTTATGAAGATGTTCTGAAAAGTTCAGAAAGGGACAAATGGCTTGAAGCCATGAAGTCGGAAATGGATTTCATGTACGAAAATCAAATATGGGACTTGGTTAACCCACCTGAAGGGATTAAGCCCATAGGGTGCAAGTGGATTTTCAAGAAGAAAACCAACATTGAAGGTAATTATGCTTAAATCCATTCGGATGCTCCTAGCCATAGCTGCTCATTATGATTATAAGATATGACAAATGAATGTGAAAACAGCTTTCCTTAATGGAAACCTGCTTGAGGATGTATACATGATACAACCTGAAGGTTTCACATCGGTTGATAAAACCAAAATATGCAAGCTTCGACGATCCATATATGGACTGAAGCAAGCATCCAGGAGCTGGAACATCCGTTTTGATGAGACAATCAAAGAGTTTGATTTCTCACAAAATCCTGACGAACCTTGTGTGTACAAGAAGGTTAGTGGGAGTGCAGTCGTATTCCTAGTATTATATGTCGATGACATATTACTTATAGGAAACGATATATCAGTCTTACAGTCGGTTAAAATTTGGTTGTCCAAAACTTTCTCCATGAAAGACCTGGGAGAAGCAACCTATATCCTTGGGATTAGAATCTATAGAGATAGATCAAAACGGTTGCTTGGTCTTTCGCAGTCTACATATATAGACCGAGTGCTTAAAAGGTTTAGCATGTCGGAATCCAAGAAAGGCTACCTTCCCATCAGGCATGGGATCAACCTTTCAAAGTCTATGTGTCCGCGCACAGAAGACGAGAGGATTTGCATGAATAAGATTCCTTATGCATCCGCGATAGGATCTATCATGTATGCTATGTTATGTACTAGGCCCGATGTATCGTATGCTCTGAGCGTCACGAGCAGATACCAGTCTGATCCAGGAATGGATCATTGGGCGGCTGTCAAGACAATCCTTAAGTACTTAAGAAGAACTAAGGATGTGTTCCTAATATATGGAGAAGGAGATATGGTAATACGTGGGTATACTGATGCCAGTTTCCAGACAGATAAGGATGACTCCAAATCTCAGTCTGGATACGTATTTACTTTGAATGGAGGCGCAATAAGTTGGAAGAGTTCCAAACAAGACACCGTAGCGGATTCTACCACGGAAGCAGTCTGGATCTAGAAGTTTGTCTCAAAACTTGGTGAGGTTCCAACCATTGATGAAGCAATACCGGTTTATTGCGACAACAATGGAGCTATTGCACAAGCAAAGGAACCAAGGTCTCATCAGCGATCCAAACACGTGCTTCGCCGCTATCATCTGATCAGAGAGATTATAAGTAGGAATGATATACAAATTGAGAAAATTCCCACTGAAAGGAATTTAGCGGATCCTTTAACTAAGGCCTTGCCTCAAAGTAAGTTTGAGGGTCATGTTAGAGCCTGTGGTATTGGATACCGTAGCGATTGGCATTAGGCCAAGTGGGAGTTTGTTAGTAATATGAGAGAAGTGTCCTAAGGCAATCGCCTTATGATTGTAAACATTTATTTTAATAAATGAATATTCACTATTTGAGTATGCATGTCTGTGTATTTGATTGGATCTTAAACTCATTTACTGAATGTCCCAATACAATTCACAGCATGAGAGAATTTGTGATGAATTCACAATAGTGATTATCTCTACATGTGCAATTGTGAAGTATTGAAATTGTCCCTAGTCGATGAATTGATAAATAAGGACACTATCAATTCTGTTGAGACTAGCATGGTTATTCTCTAATCAGCTGATTCTCACTGGCTGGTGACATTGGGATGTCCGGAGATAAACATGAATGCTAGTTAAGGGAACTAGTTCATTGGAGTGACTGGCTGTAAAACTTCACATGGTAGTCTACACATAGAAATGTCAGTGAAGTTCTTACTGCGGCTTAAGTGCGATGTTCCTTTGACTTGCGGTGTTCAAGTCATCTTGGTCATGGAGACTTATACTTTAACATCTTAAGCAAGCATCTCCAAGGAGGTGTGGACCCAGGATGGTTGGGTATAAGCCGAAGTGCCCGAAGATGTTTGAACAACCTACAAAGGATTCACCACTCCTTGCGAGGGGATGTATACCCAAGGCCTATCGTCGGATTGTTACTCAAAGCCTCTGGCCAGAGCATGACATGTTCAGAGTATGAGTCTCTGAAAGACATGAGAGTAATTAGAATCCGTTGGACGAGAAAGACATTACTTGGGCTAGGTGTGACGTAGTCAGCCTAGTGGGGACTGACACACATACACCGTGTCCTGAACCATGTGGGTATAAGATGGTGAAGGGAATGAGGCACGATTCATTAGAGCTGCTGAAGGGGTTCAGAGTTATTTCTGAGGTCAATCGTTGATCTTTCGATTAATTGGGGGTCATGATGTACTACTAGATACCACTCATGATCGTTCTATAATTGGTTGATTATAGACGGCCAACATAAATCGAAAGCCTATTTAGTCACACGCACTACGAGTAATTCGAGAGATTTAAAACGAGTCGAAAATTGAATTTTCCGATCAAGAGAGATTAGGCGAATCTGAATTTATCAAAGACGCAACGGAAGCTTAAAATGGCTAAGTCTTTTGAAGACTTAATGGATGAATTAAATGAGTTTAATTCGTGAGGAAGAGGCCTTGGTTTGGCCGGCCAAAGAGGGTCCCCACCCTCTTTGGTTTGGCCGGCCACAATAAAAAGGGAAACCAAATTGTTTGGTTTAAATTATAAAATAAATCAAGCGTAATTTGTTTTATAAAATTATGGATAAAGAAATTTATATAAAGAAATTTATATAAAGAAATTTATATAGAAATTTATTCTTTTTATGGAAATTAAAATGAACCATGGATTGGTTTATTTTATTTTATAAAATCAATTATGAATTGATTTTTCCATGATAAGAAAAATTTATATATTAAATTTCTTGTAAAATTTTATTCCATAATAAAAGTGGAGACATGGTTGTTTTTATTATAAATTAAGTTATAATAAAAACTTGGCATGATGGAATAATTCATAGAAAAATTTATAAGATAAATTTCTTATGAAAAATTTATTCTGTTAAAAAGGAGACTTGGCGATAAAGAGGCTACTATATAAAGGTGCAAAGGCAAGGCTTAGAAATTAATTCAAGTGATCAAGGATTCTTGCCTAGCCTCTTTTCCTCTCCTTCTCTCCCTCTCCCTCCTCAAGTGGGCGCCGACCCTAGAGAGCTCCTCTAGGGTTGCCGTGAGCCACCTCCACCAAGAAGAAGCCGAAGAAGAAGAAGAAGCGGACGCAACTCCTTCCTTCCTTCCTCCCGGAATTCGGATTCCGTTCTTCGTTTGGTGGTTAGCTTTCATCTCTCTCTCTTGATATTCTTGTCATGCCTTTGGAGAATCTAGTAGTTCTTGTCGGCATGAAACTCGTGGCTTTGCGAAGTCATCCCGAAGAGAACTCGGCGTGGCCGCGAATAGAGGTAGAGCTTCCAAGGGACGCTACGGTTGGATCTCGTCCCTTTCTACGAGTTACGCGAGGTATTAAGTAAATTAGTTTACTTTCTGCAAAATTTTAAATGTATGATCATATCTCCACAACATAAGGTTGCATGCTAGATACGTGATTAAAATAATTTGAGAAATTATTTATGCTAAATCTTCCGCTGCACGTAATTAAATTTTAAAATTACGAACCCGTATCCATGTCAACATGCACCTGGTCCCAACACATACTACTTTTAATGTTGCTGATTTGCCCCCATTTGATGTAGGTGATGATTTGAGGGCAAATCCTTTTCAAGAGGGGGAGAATGAAGTAGACCAAGGAGCTGTTCATCAAGACCGGGTTAAAACCGCAAGAGATCATTTGTCACTTCCTGAAGGGCCAATTACAAGACTTCAAGCAAAGCGTTTCAAGGAAGCACTAAACGGGCTAATCCAAGAACAATGGCTTGGCTATGAGAAACGAGAAACCAAGTTAAGCCCAAGTATAAATCAAGGCTTAACCCATGTGATCGGTCTTATTCAGCCATGACTCATCCCTAGCATGATGGTTGGAAAAGGGAAGGAGAAAAGAAGTATGGAAACTTGGGATTTTGGGTTTCTAAGTTATTTAATTTCATGCATGTAAAAGTATGGAGACTTGGAGTTATTTTTGGGTTTCTAAGTGTTTAAATGCTTGCATGCACCATGGGTACTTGTATTTGTTTGCATGCACGCATGTAGGTACTTTAGTTGCTTGCTCCCATTATATAAGGGAGAGAATTCCGAATTTGTAAGCACTTTGGTTTTGGTAAAACATCCTAGTGAGGATTTTGTGATCTCTTGGTTCTTAAGGGAACTTCTGAACTTATCGAGTCTATCTCGTGGCGTTCAACAACTGAAACTTATCACCATCCTGGTGTGGCGTTTCCTTCTTTCGTAGTCTTTGTTCATGCCAATCTTGGTTGCGGGTAAAGGCTCAAACTCTTGTCATCTTGTTCCTGGGGTTCTTTCCATCTTTGTCTCGGGTTCCATCACGTCTATTGGTGGGGTTCACATCATATTTCTGCAAAAGTTTCCTCGAATGAACAGTGTCTGAGGTGTCTCAGTTTAGACTGGAGGCACCTCAGGTGGTTGAGGGAACCTTTGTAGAGTCTACGCTAAAGATAGGAATTTAGCGAACTGAGACGCCTCAGTTCATATCTGAGGCACCTCAGTTGACAACTGAGGCTCCTTTGAGTGGATAAGTGGTGAGCGTAACGACTGCAAATCGCAAACTAAATTTACTTGATCCTAAGCGCCTCAGTTGGGAGCTAAGGCACCTCAGACGCCCTATATAAATAAGGGCATTGATGTTGTGCATTCGAGAGATGAATTAACTTCTGATCAAGCTCAAACGACTTCTTCTTCCTATTGCAGTCATATATAGTTATGGCCTACATCAACACGACTACTTATGACTGTTGTCGGAAGACCAACGCCAACACATGAGCCGACAAAGTGTAGGGTTGTTATACTTCCCTATCATTTGTCCTTGGATCACTCTACCAAGAGTTTATCGATAGAGGATTTTAGTGGATTGTCCGTCGGAAAGGTCTGAGAGACCTGGGTCTTGCAGTAGGAGTCACTGAAGGCTCCGAAGTAAATAAAACCATCTTGCATCCATGTATTGTGTTCTCTTCGCTTTTAGTTTCCACTGTACTCGTTTGTTTTATTTGAGCTCGAAAAAATGATGACTTTAAAACGTCACATGATTCACCCCCCCCCCCCTCCTCCCCTCTCATGTGCAATAGTCTTTACATGTGGTATTAAAGTCTCGTTCGCTCTGAGTCAGTGCAACCACCGTAAGAGCCAAGGGTTTTCTATCTATTGTTAATTTTTCGTGCACATTCTAGATTTGGTATTATTACCTATCTTTAGATAGTTTATTTTCTCGTTTGGATTTACTCGAAATCGGTGTAACACCACTCGAGTCGCTTTTATTATTTACCTTCTCCCGCACTACTAATCCAAGACCTAGTCTTGATACTTTTCCTCTTCTGCTTTTTTGTGTGACAGATTTGATGGCTCAAGGTGAGGGCTACAGTACAGCTCACCCTCCTATGTTCAATGGGGAAAATTTTCTTTATTGGAAAAGAAGAATAGAGGTCTACTTGCGAACCGATATGGACCAATGGTTTGCAATCTTGAGTGGATACTCACCACTAATGGACTAAGGAGGAAACGGTGGAGAAGTGGAACACCAAGATGAAGAAGAGGGCACAAATCGAGTTCAAGGCCCAAAATACCTTGCAATGCGGCCAAGCAAGAGAGGAGCTGAACCGAGTTGGCCTAACTGAAAGTGCCAAAGATCTCTGGGATAAACTGATCAAGCTGCATGAAGACACTAGCGATGGCAAGGTAACGAAACACGACCTTCTATTAAATAAATTATTTAATATTAAAATTCAAGATAGAGAAATGGTCAGTCAACTCCATGCTAGATCAAGGGCCATGAACGAGCTACATCTAGTAGGACATCAACCAGAGAACCGGGATGTAATCAGGTACGCTCTAAATGTTTTCCCCCAAAATTCATTATGGGCATCTATTATAGATGCTTACAAGATTTCGAGGAATCTTTCAAAATTAAAACATGATGAATTATTTTATAAGTTAGAGGTATGTGAATAGACTAATGTCAAAACAATCGAGAAGGGTGTTACTTAGGTTGCAGGTTCTTCAAAAGAAGCAAAGTCAAGAAGCAGAACCTAGGAAGAATCTGAAAGTGAGTCAAACTCAAGTGATGAAGAGCAACTGGTGAAGCTGATAAGGAAGATACTCACCAAAAGAAAAAAGGAGTTCATAAAAAGGTACATGAAGAAGGTAATCATGACAACTTCTAGTGATCCAAAGAACAACATCACCTGCATTGGATGCAAAAAGAAAGGGCATTTGAAGAATGAATGTCCGAATCAAAGAACAGGTCAATCCAAAAGTACAAAACAAAAGAAGACACTCCAAGCAACCTGGGATGGCTCCTCCTCAGAAGACTCAAACGAAGACATTTCGAATCACACCAGCAACCTGACACTGATAGCAATCAGACCCGACTCAGAAAGCGATTCAGACTCAGGAGATAAGTCTGCACCCAAAGATTTCAGTGAGGTACAAAATTTATTAAATGTCAAGTTTTTCAAAATTTTTGCATGTTTAGACAAAAAAGTTAACTGCATCTGAAACTAAGATAGATCTTCTCCTTAAGAAAAATCAAGACATTAAGGAGCAAATTATTACAAATAACTCACTTAACCAAACACAATTTGAAAACCCTGCTCAAATTGAAAAATTGGAAAGAGAAAATTCCATCCTAAAGGGTGAAGTTCAAAAACATAAGGACATACTAGAAACCTTCACCATAAGATCCAAGAACCTTGACCTAATTCTTGGATCTCAAAAGTGTGTATATAACAAATCTAGGATCGGATACGTGACAAGATTGGCCCAAAGATCTTTTGTCTCTTTTACCCACCAACGCAAGAATCGAAGAAAAGCGTGGGTCCTGAAAGCTTTCCTAAGAAAGCAAGTAAGGAAAAACTAATATTATGTCCATAAAAAGTATCTCCACTATATTAACCCTAAACACCCTACCTACAATTCAGGGGGCGCCACCAAATTAATTGACACCTTAAAATTAGCTCTTACCTATTAGGGTAATTAGGACTAGACTTGAAAGTTAATTTGACACTTGATCTACTTAGTACCAGGGTGGTACAAGATGATAATACGCTAGGAAAATCTATCTAAGAAGTCAGGTAAGGTAAGACATATCCTATTTATTCTTTTTAGCATGGTGGAACTAGCCGAAGCTACCTCACCCCATTCTAGACTAGTTAGACTAGGGTTTCTTAAAGTGTAAGTTAAAAGTATAATTTCTTTAAAGGTTTTGTCTAGGAAAGGATCGTTGTTCCAATAATCAAGAAGCCCCCTGTGCCTTGCAAAGATCTGAAAGCTAATTTTTGAAATGTACTTTTAAATTAATACTTGTTAAATCTGAATCTAATAAAAGGTCAAATTAACATTCCTAAATCAACTCAATTCATCTCACAAAATTATAAGATTACCCTGGTTGATAACTTTAGACCAGGTGAGATGATTAAAGACAACAAAATTTGAATTCTTATTTTCTTCAACCTTAAGTCAACTTTAACTTAATTAAAACTCTACTTAATTCAACTTTAACTTAATTAAGATTCCATTTAATTCAAGTTTAACTTAATTAAGATTCCACTTAATTCAACTTTAACTCATTTAAAATTTTAGTTTAATTCAACTTTAACTTAATTAAAAATCAATTGAAATTCAACTCAACTTAAATTTTAACCTAACTAACCTAATATACCTTAAATAAAAAATTTAACATAATTAATTTTACCTTAATTAAAACTTTAACCTAATTAATTTTACCTTAATTAAAACATAGACATAATTAAATCTTAACATAAGTTGATTAACCTTTACCTAATTGAACATGACTGCCTGGACAAGTCATACATCTCTCTAAATATATAAGGTTATCCTGTTTGAACAACTAGAGTGGGTGAGATGCTAGAAAAAATGAATTGAAAAGTTTCAACAATTTTTATGGTTAGTTGATTAAGACATTTTCTAAGTATGAATATTATAAACCCCCTCGGCACTTAAGTAAAGGTCCTTATAGCAAACAAGGGTAACTAGGAGAATGTCAGATTAAGGAGGAGGGTTGAAATATTTTGAAAAATATAATTTTAAAAATATCTTTTTACCTTCTAAAAATATTTTTTTGAAATATATTTGTAATTCTTTTTTAAAATTATCTTTTAGAAAATTAACTTAGAAAATAATCTTTTCTCCTATTGAATATTTCTTTTTCAAATTAAGAATGCTATTGAAAATAAAGATTCTTTCTAATCTTTGACTTTTGAATAGTTTTTTGAAAAATTACTTGAAAATATTTTTAATGCTTTTTAAAAAGATCTTTTTACTCTTTTTTGAAAATATGTCATAGAAATTATTTTTTTAATTGCATAGTTTTGAAAAGTATATTTGAAAAATATTTTAAGTGTATATTTGATTTGGATATCCCTAAGACACAATAGGAAGCTTACCTTGTGATTAACAATGAATCCTAAGTGCATGTCAGGTTAAGGGGGAGTCCTAATTGAATGATCAAAAATATTCCTTGCAATATTTTTGAAAAATTATTTGGAAAATAAATTTCTAAAAATATTTTTTTCTTTTTTGAAAAAATATTTTGGTTACACTTGCAAAATTATTTTTGAAACTTAGGTTTCATAAATGCTTTAAATATTTAAAAGTGCTTATTTTTTAGAAGATCTTACAAAATTTTCTTTTAAAATCTCAAAAAATATATATATATATATACCTTGAAAGATAATTACTCACTTGAAAAATATGGCTAAATTTTCAATTAGATTAACCAATTAAGGGGGGCATTCACAAGAAAAAATCTAGTGGATAACTTTTTGCAACCTATTTTATACCTATGTCTTCGATTTTTTAGGTGCTTCAAAAATTAGATTTAAATGGTTGGTTATTAAAAAAACGAGGTTATGTTTTTTGATTGGTCCAAGGGAGCATTAAAACCAAAAGTTATTTTCTTTATTAAAAATACCGTTAAAAAAATCTTTATTGAAATTTTCTTTATATTTATATCTTTACAAATTATATATCTTGAAAAAAAATACCTTAAAACTACTCTTGAAAAATTATCTTAGTAGTTTTCAAAATGATTATTCTTTTTGGAGATATTGTTTCAAAATTTTTTATTTACAACTGAAATGCCTAAACAAAATTTAGATTTGAAACCTACTTGGGCATACACTTTTGAACTTAGGCATTCCTTCTCTACCTATCAAATAAGTTTTGAAAATAAGTTTTTGAAAAAGGAATTTTTTAAAATATAGTCTAATTTGAAAATTTTTACTTAAAATGCTTAAAGTTATTTTTCAAAAATAAATCTTTTGTTAAGTATTTACATTAGACACTTATAAATTTGCTCTCCTAATATTTTTGAAATGTTATCATTAAAAATATAATATTCTTTTTTTTGAAACACAAGAAATTTCCTTTGGCCTTAAATTTTAGTCATTACAAAGATACTATGAAAATCCTAGTTCTCTTAAGTATTTTGAAAAGGGCCTCTTCACTTTTCTTCCAAAAATAACACTTGGGCCACTCTTTCAAAAATTGACTTATCCTTTTAACTATTATAGCTGAAAATTTTCTTAAGGCTATATTATATTTGGAGATCCTTAACAAAGCTATATACTATGTCTCCCCTTGATGTAATTTCTTACTCTTAGTCTCTTTTTGATCATTTTTTATTATGATATTTACTCTCTTTAACTATACTTCTATTTGTTTATTATCACTATTTTTAATGAATGACAAAGGGGGAGAACATAGCATGATCATTTCTTTTATATTAATTATGTTGTAAAGCTGCTTTGCATTCCTTTTACTATGTTATCTGTTTTTTTCTAACTTTAACTTGAGTTGTCAATACATCAAAAGGAGGAGATTATTAATGCAGTTTGCACTAACCATCAAACTCGGGTTTTGATGTGTGACAAAAGGATTAAAGTTAATGTGTTATTTTCTAACCTTGTTACCGAGTATGAAGAATCGAAAGGCTTAAGAACTGTCCCTAGGCTGAAGTCCAAGTTGGTGGAGTCTTGGTAAACATCCAGTTGGGCCCGAGGGGTTGTTTGTTGGTTGAAGTCCGTGTTGATGAAGACTCGGTAAAAGTCCTAGTGGGTTAAGGAGCTAAGTACATCTGCACAAGGTAAGTGAGGTAAGTCACCAGATGAGCGAATTTCGGTAAGAACGAGCCCCAGTTGGGACTTTAGGCATGATCCAACTTAGAACCATTTTGAATCTCTAAGTTGTGACCTCTGACTAGATCCTAGTCTTGGGAAGACATGGTCTATTTAATACTGAATTTATTTAGTTCATATCTTACTTGTACTAACCTTGTTTTGCAGGGTATATTATATTTTGGAGTAACTTGGTTTTGTAAGGGTTTTTTCTGCAAAAATATCATCAGATGAACAATACCCGAGGTGCCTCAGTTTGGACTGGAGGCGCCTTAGGTGGTTGAGGGTGCCTCCATAGAGTCTACGCTGAAGATAGGAATTCAGCGAACCGAGGTGCATCAGTTCATATCTGAGGTACCTCAGTTGGGAATTGAGGCACCTTCGAGTGCATGAGTGGTGAGCATGACCACTGTGAATCGCAGATGAAATTTACTTGATCCTAGGTGCCTCAGTTGGGAACTAAGGCGCCTCAGACGCCCTATATAAGGGCATTGCTGCAATGCACTCGAGAGATGAATTAACTTCTGATCAAGCTCAAGTGACTTCTTCTTCGTACTGTGGCCTACTTCGGCATGACTACATAAGATCGCTGCCGAAAGACCAACGCTAACACATGAACTGACAAAGATCATACTACGGTGTTGGGTAACGAAATTCAGTTTATTTAAGTGTACTTAAATTTGTAAAAGGGAAGTGTAAGGTTGTTATACTTCCCTATCATTTGTACTCGGATCACTCTACCAGGAATTTACTATTAGGAGCGAAAGGAATTTAGATATCTCCACAATGGTATGATATTGTCCACTTTGGGCCTAAGCCCTCATGATTTTGCTCTTGGGCTCTCCCAAAAGGTCTCATGTCAATAGAGATATCTTTTTTTTCCTTATAAGCCTATGATATTTCCTATGTGTTTTCGATGTGGGACTGTTTACAACCTTGCAACCCAACAATCTCCCCCCCAAACAAAGGACCACAAGGCCCCCCTCAAGTGGAAACCCTTTCTGTTTGATGTCTGATCCTCAATCCACCAGGACATTCTGCCCCTTGGTCCACCCAACCTACTAGGACTTTGTCGTCTAGCCGCAACTAGGACTTTTCTGCCTGGTGTTTGGTCCTTTTGATCAAGACACGGGAGCCCACACATCCTTTATTCATGGCTTAACCCACATGGTTAGATCTAGATCATGGCTCTAGCTCATGCTTCTTCCAGCGGTTAGTCCAGTGAAGAGCGACCTGGCTCTGATACCAATTGTAGGATCAAGATAGAGCGATAGAGGGGGTAAATATCGCTTAAAAATTCTTCGAATTTCAGAACGATTGAGTACGCAACGGAAAACAAAAGGCAACACGCTAACACAAGTTAGTTTTATTTATTTACTTCGGAGTCGTGGCAGGCTCCTACTGTAAGGCCCACGATCCTTGATCTTTTACTTTGGGTAATTCACTAATGATCGGAAGAATGTACAGAGTACAAGATTTAAGTATGCAAATGAAATGAAACAACAATACCGACTCCTTTTGAATGAATTGAAAACCTTCGCTCGAAGAGTCGGACGGCGTTTCGGCATTGTCGAAGCTTTGATCGCGCAACACATAGGAGAACAAAATGATTGCAGAATGTGAATTAATGATCTGGGGTGCTACTCTCGACCCCTTTATATAGTAGTCTTTCAGGCGCCTGAGTCGCTTTCAGGCGCCCCAGTCGCAGTGACTCGGGCGGCAACTCTATCCGCTGCGTAGTCAAATTTTATCCTGGTTCAAGCGCCCTAGTCCTTTTCAGGCGCCTGAGTATCGACGTGGCTCCTCCACTCAGCACTCGCCACGTAAGCTTGACCGTTGCGCTAGCTCAGCCACCCGTTGCCAGTTCTAAGGCACCTGAGTCCCATTCAGGCGCCCTAGTCAAGCTGATTCCATTTTTCAGCTGCAACAAGGGTTAGTTCCATACAATAATATAAACAAAATAAATGCAAGTATGGATTTACAGCCAGTGTTGTCTTAGTCCTGACTTTCAGGTTTCTCCTGAAACCCTAGGTCAGACCGACTCCTACTGTTCACTCCCGGAGAACACGTCCTCACCTACTCCTCTTAGGAGAGTGTACCTGCTGCCACCCGAAACTACCGGTTGAACTTTTGCTCTGCCTCTGAGAACTCGAAACTCGACGACGTTCAACCTCAACCCGTCTTGACTCCTGTCCTCTGGACACCTGTCTAACCTATTAGCTACTTGCTGACTACAATAAACAACAGTTTTCACTTGGGTCAGTCAAGTCAAGTGTATTTCATAAATCAGCTAAGTTAGCAAGAATACTTGACTTGATTAATTTGAATTGTATTTATAGTGCCCCCAACTTGTTTCGATGCACTGAATTAAAGCATATTAAGTCTAGGGCAACAGTCCTAAGCATCTCAACTCAGTCTAGATTGTCAATCAAGTTAGTCCTAATGTGCTTGTAAGATGCTGACTGCTATAGCTATAGGAGCATGCATACTAGGGATAACGTCCATAATGATAAGGCAGTAGGTCTCAAAGAAATTCCTATAAAGATAGTGAAATCTAATGGTATATAGATGGATTACTCAAAGTGATCCTGAAGAGACAAGGAGGGGAATCTATGGTCTGTACTAGGCAGAGTAGCAGGTCTAGTCTGGGCTATGCGTCATGTACTAATTTTGACAAGAGAATTGTAATACTAAGAATAAAACAATGGAAATTAAAAGTAGAATTTAGAGTATACCGGCTTCGAGACATGTCGAAAGCAAAAAAGGAAGATCCTGGGTTGTTGGCTTCGTTTTGGCAGGGGTTCGAGAGAGAAAACAAGAGAAAGGGGAGGAGAGGAAGTGGATTAGGGTGCCTTAGTCGTTTCTGCTCCATGCGCGTGAGGAAGTTTATATAGAGGGAACTCGGGCGCCTGAGTTGGGTTTAGGGCACCTGAATACCAAGCGCTTGAGTTGACTAGGGCACCCTGGTCAGTGATTCCGCCCCTGGTTTTCAAAAACCAAGGGTGCGTTTCGAGAAGGTGTGCGAAGTCACGCGCCAAAATCCTCGATTTGCGATCAGGCACCCGAGTAGGATTCAAGCGCCTGAGTTGAGTTTTAGGGCTTTAGTGAGAGTTTTTTCAACGTTTGGGTTAAAAGCAATTTTAACCGGTTGAGATAGAGAGATTTCAAAAAAAATTGGAAAAATTTTTTTGAAAAGAATTTGAGATTAAAAATTAAGTTAAACAAGAATTTTGAAAAAGAAATTTTTGGAAGAAATAGAAACTTGAAAAAAAATTGGAAGAAGAGTTAAACACCAAAAATATTTTAAAAAAAATTTAGAAAAAAAATTAAGTTAAAAAAGTTTTAGAAAAAAATAAATTAAATAGAAATTTTGAAAAAGGAATTTTAGGAAGAAGAGTTAAACAGAAATTTTGAAAAAGAAATTTTTTGGAAGAAGAGTTAAACACGAAAAAAAATTTAGAAAAAAAATTAAGTTAAACAAAAATTTTGAAAAAGCAATTTTTGGAAGAAGGGTTAAATAGAATTTTTTTTAAAGAAGAGTTAAGCGAAAAAGAAATTTTTGGAAGAAGAGTTAAACAGAATTAAGTTGAATAGAAAATTTGGCAAGCACAGCCAAATCTTAATTCATTTTAGTTTGGGCTAACCAACTTAGTGACAAGTTGGTTTAGCTGCATTGATTGGTTTGGTTTGATTTATTTTAAGTCCTAAATATCTCACCCATTTTTAAGTGACAAAGCAGTAATCCTTATTTGTTTTGTGAGATTATTTCAATTTTATCTTAAAGTTAGGTTGAATATAAGATATGATTGAAACTTGAGTTAGATTCAAATTTAAGAATTAGTAATTTAAAAATATATTTCAATATTTGGCTTCTAGGTCTTGGCGAGTCACAGAGGCCTTCTTTGACCTTAGCCTTTTAGATCAACAACCCTTTCCTAGATAAAGCCGCATAAAGAAATAATATTTTTAAATTCCTCGTTCAGAAATCTTGGTCTAACTAGTCGAGGATGTAGCGAAGTAGCTTCGGCTAGTTCCACCAAACTAAGAAGACCAAATAGGAGACGTCTTCTCCTATTTGACTCCTTAGATGGTTTTCCTAATGTACTATCAGCTAGCCCCACCCTAATACTAGGTTGTGCAAATTTCAATCAGATCTGGTCCTTAACTAACCATTTCTAATCCTAAGTAAGATAATAATAAATTAATTAAAATAAACAAACATCAAAGAAGGTATTCAATCAAAACTATCTATCTATATAAATGATCTTTTTATCGGCTCCCCCTAGATCATAACATCGATATGATTTATCTAAATAATGGATATGAACCTTAGGGACCCAATACTGATTTGGTCCGGCTTGATTAGTCAAGCTTAATTTGGGGACCCATGCTTGGACTCGGGTCCCAATACTGATTTTTTTGTAATATCCTGGCGACTAGACCCAACCTGAACTCACTCGACCCACCCAAATTGACATTCCTATGTAGTTACTATAACTATGTGACAACTCAGTTATACAACTATGAGACTATAACTGCTACAAATGTATAAGAGTTATAGCTACGTAAATTTGTAGATTCGTAACTGCTATAATGCATTCCCAAATCCGATTCATAATTTAGTTAGAAAATATAAACAAGAGATAATAATGAAAATAATACAATAGAGGGTAGTTGGTTAATTATATATATGTTGAGATGCTCTTTTAATAAAAAAATCAAGTAAAATGCCATTGTGATGATTTCAAAAATAAAGGATGTCATTTTACTTTTTGATCTTCATTTATTATTATTATTTTTTAAAAATTTAATATAATATTACAGCAAAAGTGATAATGTTCACTCCAGATAATCCAGTATTACTGACCACTAGTTAGATATAAGCAGGTAAATCATAGAAAATTTTTTATTCTAGCATAATGATCGTTTAGAAATTTTATATCTATTAAAAATTAATATTGAAATATATATATATATATATATATATATATATATATATATATATATATATATATATATATATATATATATATATATATATATATCTTAATTGTGACAAGGCTAAAAATTATTATAGTATTATATAAAAAGTGAAATCCATTAGAAACCTCCTATGGCTGTTTCACACGCAATAGACTGACAGTATGACACTTCATAATTTATTATTATTTTTTAAGAACAAACGGAGTCACCTGTCTCTTTAAAAAACAACCAGTGATAAGAGAAAATAAATTCCTTACCCCTCTTTTTTCTCAACTCCACGGCGATGCCAAGAGATTCCCCAATCGATGAATTTTTGGGGTCGAGATTGACAAAGAGTGACAACCAGTTTGGTTCGAGGCAGAAACCTTCCGCCGTTCCGGTTCGCATGGGGGAGTATTTCGTTAGAAAGTGCGGCTCTGGAGATTTGCCAAACAAAAGCGATACTTGGAGCTGTAAACCAGGGCCGTGCAGCGGAGTGTTGGAATGGAAAGAGCCGTAGTGACAACTGATACTTCGTCGGAGATCACTGGTTCGACAACGTCACCGGGTGTTGCACCGGTCGTCCTCTCCGATGATCTGGTGGAGCAGCTCCTCCGCTTCACTCTCTCCCTTACTGCTTCCGGGGCAATTCTCCCCGTCCCCGTCCCCGTCCCCTTCTCTTTCTCCTTCTCACTCTCCCCTGACTACTGCTCCCACCTCCTGCAGCCTGAACCTTTCGCCCTGCTTCCGTTTCTGCATCCGTTCGGTATATAGGCGTTTAGTTTTCCCATTCCTGAGAAATAACCTTTATCTTTGCTGGCGATTAAAGCGAGATTTGTTACTTTGGCAAGACGGTGATGGGACTAGTGGAGTGCCGGCATATCCCTTGTACAAACACTTGGCGCGAGCGATACGAAGATGCATTGACTCAGGGAATTTCTCCAGATCGTTGAGCAATGTTATGCCTTCCATTCCGGTAGAAGAAAATACAAATCTGAAAGTGAATGAATGGAATAGTCTGATCGTGAACAAGGGAGAAGAACTGACCAATGTAGGCCATGATACTGCCATATTTTGATTTCTTGTCCTTGTAATCATTACCATTCTTCTGCCAGAATTGAATTTATTCTATTTTGACATCATTTGCAGATGCTTAGAAATGTGGACTTTGAACTCCATGTTCAAGAACCTTTCTTCTCACAGCTGAGAGGTAGCTATTTCCTTTATCCCTGTGGTTCCTTTTTAAACATCCTTACAAATTTGGCCAAAGCTGAGTGTCTTCCTGGAAGAGCATGTAGCTGATAATGCTATCACACTATTTCTTGTTCCCAAGGATTTAACACCACTTCCTTATACTTTTTTCTACATCCACATGTGATTCTATTTTATCAGTATATAACTGATTGTGTTTTCATTGGGATGATTGGCATGATCAAACTGTGATAATAAGCTCTGTCTCTCTTGTCAACTTATGAAGGTGATTTCTTAATGCTTATTAGCTAGTACCAATTGTGGTATCATAAATTAAATTTAGAAACCCATGTACTCTATCTTTGACACATGGGCTTTAAAGAATAAATTGTTCATCTTTGAGTAAGAATCTCCATTCTTGTCTAATTGGAATGAAATACAAAATCTTTAGTTATTTTCTATAATTAGTCATCCAGTTCTATGTACTCTTGTTGATTACTCCCAAGTTCCAACACATGTAACACTCCTTAACTAAAATCTACTTGTACTTTATTTATCATCACCCATTTTGATGTGATAAAAAAATTATGAATCTTTCACAAGTTTATACAATATCTACAAGGAGTTCTCTTGTGTTGCTGAATATCTATGCTTTGATCCTTGTGGCTCTAGTGGTTTATTCGTGTCACGATTACAAGATAATGGTCAAACTAGTTATCCTAATGACATATGAAACATTATGATAGATTGCAATGGTATAATAGATCTTTTTCTATTTATATTTACTCAACAAAATAAGATTTAACTTTTCTGAACAATTAGGAAAGTTGTTCAGAAATTTTCTATAGAATGTTAAGTTAGGCTTCCATAAATTTTTTCAATACCAACAAGAGGAACTAGGAAAGTGGTAGGGGAAGTTCTGGCAAAGTTTTATTTAAGTTACTTGGAAGCAACGAGTGCCTTGTAGTTTAACTAGTAACTTTTCTCTGGCAAGAATTTTTGAGTATCTAATGATAGATTTGTTAATAAACAGGGACCTATTTATAAATATTTTTACTATGATAATTGTATAATAGACGGGATGACCTAGATAGTATATTGATTTTTCACTCTATTTTTTCACATGGCAGAGAGCTTTATAACATGCACTAATTCCCTCTTCTTTGGTAACTTCTCTAAACGCTCATTAAGAACCCATTATTGCCTATGATTTTTGGTATTCAATTGCTTTCCTGTGACATCTTCAATAATTTATGTGCCATATCACCCTACGATTCAAATTCATGTTGAACTCTACCTTGTTTTTGCACTCATTTGTGCTTAGGCTTTGTCTACTATCTTTTGTTATCACACATAAGGATGAATGCCATCTTGATGATATCTTCTTTGCATAAATAATTTCTTTATCTTCATCATACGGTTACCTTGTTGCCCATTGACTAAACATCTAGGTGTCCTCTTCTAATAACCCTATACTTCCTTCTCATTCATCAAATTTAAAATCAACAAAAAGATGTCTCTTATTTTTTATTTTATTTTTCGACAGAAATGGGTCCTAGGACCATATCCCACTTATGTAATTATAGATACCACTCAACCATTTGCACGATTTTTCTCTAACTTAGTGGCCTCACTTGCCATATATTGCATTCTTCCAGCTTCCCTAACAGACCCATTTTCCTTGCCATTACATGCTAATCCATTGCTAACCATTGTCTTATTTCTTATATTCTCCTGCCGCATGCCTCATGTAAGTGCCCTCCTCCCTAAATCTTGCACAACTCTAGGTTGTTCGTTTGCACCAAGAAACTTGGAACCCCTTCATGCCATGAGATTTCCAGCCCTGACAGATCAAAGATGACCTAGGCAAAGACAAAGTTTAGTCGTTGATGGGATGACTAACATAAAGAAAGTCCAAGTAGGTCAAGGTTGATCGGATACATAGCAAGGGAAAAGTCCAGGCAGGTCAAAGTTGACCAAATGTCTGGCAAAGGTAAAGACTAGGTAGGACTAGGCTGACTAGATGATTGGTAAAGGGAAAATCTTAGGGGAATAAATCCTAGGAAGTGAGAAGTCTTGTAGGAGTGAACTCCAAACAAGTGAGACCGAAATAAGGTTCGCACGGTCACCAACGTATTTGAACGACCAAAGCATAATATTTTGCATTTCTACTTTTATTGTGTTAATTTGGTTTTTATAGAAAATAGGATTTTTGATCGATCGGAGAGGTTTTTAGTTGACTGAATAGGGAGGTTCGGGCGATCGATAATAAGAGATAATGTCGAGCGGGATCATATCCTTTTGATGGAAAGAAGGGGTTCGAACCATGTATTAGTCGATCAAACACAAAAAGGTAAGTCCAAATCCTCAATGATCAAGAGGGAGAGTCCTAACGAGGACTGAAAAGGTAAGTCTTTAACTTCAAATTTTAAAGTCCATATAACTTGTATCAAGTGTATGGAAAGAGAAGACTACAAAAATAGATACCCTACTTGTAAGACTCAGACTGCACAATCGACGGCAAAGGAGGAACTGATGCTAGGAGTTCGAAGAATAAAGGAGCACATCATATGCTTTAAGTGCAACCGGATGGACCATTACAAAAGTGAATGTTCGGAAAAGAGATCTAAGGATCATGGAGGAGCGACTAAAGTTAGTAAATTTTCAATTTATGATAATTCATGTTTTAAAAATTTACATGCCTGTAATTAGACCCGACCATGGTTCGGAACCGACGGTTCGTGGGAGGTCGACCCTTAACCTTAACCGCCCAAGCCGGTGACGGTTCACGGTTCGGTTCACGTTTCGCCACGGTTAAAGATTATTATATTTAAAAAATTAAAAATTAAATTAAAAAAAATAAATTTTATTAAAAAAAGGGCTTGCACTTATATAAGTTGCCTACGTATCCCCTTAGGGTGTAGGGGAATCAAAGCCCACGTAGTTCTTTTACATTTTTACCCTTTTATATTTTTTACATTTTTACCCTTTCTCACTCACTTCCATTTCCTCTCGTTCCCGTTGTATTTGTTCCTTCGGTATCAAATTCTTCGACTTCGTCTTCTGAAAGTTGCATTCCTTGGATTCGCTTCTCGGCTCTGGTCCAATCATCAAGTAATGCTTGAGCTTCTAATGAGTCGGGAGACATAGTTGATCGTCGTTCATCTAATATGTTGCCGCCGGCACTGAACGTCTGCTCCACAGCAACAGTTGACAATGGAGAAGCTAAAATTTCTTTTGCGATCACGGAGAGAACGGGAAACCTTTGAGCCTTCTGTGACCACCACTTCAAGATATCGAAGTCTTCGCTATCTGCTTAATTAAAATCAAAAGAAGTCGTAAAATAATTCTCAAGTTCCTGTGTGGAACTTGAGGATCCTCATGGACGTTTCGTCCGTTCTTTTACTAAAAGTTGTGCTTTTGTAAGTTTTAAATTAGTAGTAGTAGGTTGTTGTGTTTCAGAAATATTAGTTTGTGTTCCATATTTAACATAATATTGATTATAAAGATTATATAAATAATTTTTAATATTATATACAATATTAGCTGGATCCGGAAAGGAAAAATCTTTAATAGGAATTAAAGCGTCATAATATAAAGTTAACATTTCTTGTAAAACTTCTAATTTAAATCTAGGATCTAAAGCAAATGCAATTAAATAAATTTCAGGAATTAAATAAAAATATTTTTCCCATTTAGTTTTCATAGCTATTATACATAAAGTTAAAGCTTTATCATTTACATGTTCATTTAATATTAATACTATACTACAAAAATTCACTAAAATTAAATGAGCAGTAGGATAATAAACACCAGAAAGTTGTTCAGTTGCATCGTTAAAAACTTTTAAAATTTCACAAATATTACTACAAATATTCCATTGTTGTGAAAATAAATATATATTAGTATTACTATTTTGTGCAAAAAATAAACATAATAAATCTTTATATTGAAAAGAATCTTGTAATAATTGATATGTTGAATTCCAACATGTTGGAACATCACGTGAAAATTTTTTAGGTCTTATTCCATTAGCTTTACAAAATCTACCCCATTGTTTCATCATAGATGAATGAGACCATAAGTATGAAATTGCGATTCTAATTGGTTGAATATAATTTTGTAAAAGTTTTAATCCATCTTGAACACATAAATTTAAAATATGACATACACAACGAATATGAAAAAATAAACCACTAATAACAGGTTGACAAATAAATTTTAGTTCATCTATTGAACGGTATTAGAACTAGCATTGTCTAATGATATTGAAAATATTTGATGAGTCAATCCATATTTTTCTAAAACTATATGTAATAATTGTGCAATGTTATGAGCAGTATGTGATTCATCAAAAACTCTATAAGCTAATAATCTTTTTTGAAGGATCCAAGAGTTATCAATCCAATGACATGTTACACCCATATAAGAATGAGTTTGCTAATGATCACTCCAAATATCGGAACATAAAGAAACTTTATTATTTAATTTACTAAATTCTTTAATTAAATTCTTTTTTCTTTGTTTTACTAATCTTTTAATTGTTCAAGTAAGTGTAGTCCTAGGTACACGTTTAGCAGCAGGATTAAGAGGTTCTTTACAAAAATCTTCAAATGTGTATTTAGATCCAAAACTAAAAGAAAGATGTTCTACGGAAACAAATTTTGCTAATGATTCTCTTAATTTATTATTAGAATATAAAAATAAACCAGAATCTGTACTACTACCGCTAGAAAATCTAGATAATTGTATTTGAGAGCGGTCAAGCCCATATTCCGTCGGGTGCTTCGTTTCTACATGTCGTTTCAACGACCCATAGCCGCCGCCGGATTGGAATTTGTAGGAAGCATTGCAATCCTTGCATTTTGCACGCATTTCTCCCGACGGAAGTGTGACATTCTCAAAATGTTTAGTGAAAATAGACGATTTTAAAGGAGGATTTTCCCGAACCTTAGAAGTAATCGCATCGGTACTTCCTTGCGTTTCGGGGATCGGAGGGCGTTGTGGCTGAGCCTCGGTCTCATCATCGGTGGATTGGATTTGAAGATTGGGATCCTCGTATGCAATTTCTTTTCCCCTCCGAGATCGAGATGATGAAGCTTCGTGACCTCTTTCCATTATCGTCGAAAAATGAAGAACGCGGAGAGAAGTTGAGAGTTAGAGAGTTGAGAATGAGAGATTGAGAGATTGAGAGAAGAGAAGCTGTGTTGTGTATGAAAATGATGAAATGAGCTCCCTATTTATTGAGTTCGGATCATAACGGTCACTAAATCATAGCCATAAATAAAAAAACGGTCAAATGATCTCATCCGTCGAAAAAAGAAAAAAAAAAATAAAAAACCATCCAACGGCACTGAACCGACGATTCAGTGCCGTTGGAACCTGCGGTTAACCGCCGGTTCAGGCGAACCGGCGGTCACGGTTTCTGGGTGCTGGAACCGGAACCGGCCCGGCGAACCGAGTCAACGGTCCACCCGGCCCGGGGTCGGGTCTACCTGTAATTTAGATTTGCATAATAAGTTTAGGTCACATTATGATGACAAAACGAATAATTCAAAGTTAATTAAATCAAATAATCCAATTAAGTTTGTTAATTCAAATCAATTAATAATGTATTTAATCAAAATTTAATTAATTCAAATTCAATTAAAAATGATCAAATTAATTTAAATAACTCAAATCTAAAGATTAATACAATTTGTAAATTGTAAATCAATTTAATCAAGATTTTGATCAAGTCATCAAGACTTTGATCAGATCAACATGAACCTTGATTTGTTCAATCAAAACCCTAATCAGATCAATCAAAATAATAATTCGATTAACTCAAACAATTTAAAATTAATTACTTTAGATCTAATGATTAATTCATATTCAAAAAATTCAATAATCAGAATTTTACAAAATAAAAAAATAATTTTTAAACTCTAAAAATTTGAAAAATAAAAAATTTAATTATAAAAATTCAGAAAATCAAATTTCTAACTTCAAACAAAATTTGAATTTTAACAAAAAGAATATTATGTTTTCAGCTTATAAAAATCAAAATATAAATTCTAACTTGAATTTTTAAAACAAAGAAAACAAGTTTCCAAATTTTAAAAATCCAAATTTGAATCTTAAAAATTCAAAAGATATAAGTTTTCGAAAATTAGAAAAACAAAATAATCTTTTGAAAAATAAAATTGATAAACTAGAAGAGGTTATTAATACTTGTACCAACTCACAAATCTACACTTAGGTTATAAGTCCAAAGTCAAATCAAAGTAAAAAATTTAAAATTTACAAACAATTCTAATTATCTTTTAATTATGAAACTAATCAATAAAATCATACTCAAAGAAAACAAGAAATTCAATAAAAATCAAAATCTGTCATAGTGGGTTGACACATTCGAGGGTTAACATGAATTATATCAAATAGAGTTTTTGATATATTATTAGAAACCTAGTTCTCAATTGTGATTTGCATTACTTATTTACCATGATCATGTATGCTTTAAATTATTTGCTATATGCCGTGTCATGGATTCTATCCATATGCTTAATGTTTATCTTAAAACGGATAGATAGGACAAATATAGGAAAAAGGAGTTTAATCTTGATCAACAGTATTGGAGAGGATTGAGATGCTTGTATGCTAAAGAAGCTTTGTCGACGCATGTCTAGGTTAAATCATAGGCATTCTACCTAGTGCAGTCAACTTAGTCGATCTAGTTGAAGCTACCTCGGGCAAATTTGGGCTAGTTATACGAAGACTTAGTACTAAGCCCCTTGGGTGAGACTAGGAGGATCAATTGACCGATTAGGAGAATTGATAAAGTCCTATTTATCCACTCAAAAGCAGAGACTCGACATCACTCATTTTACACTCGATACTCTTCATTCTATGCTTGAAAAAGCTCTCAGAGATTCTCCTTGTGTGATCGGAAAAGCGCTAGGAGTGTACAACATTCAGGCCTTTTTGGTCCAGATCAACACTAGCTTGTTTGCATAATTTATATTGTACTCATCTCATTTTATTATTTGTGATTGTATTCACTGTAAGAGGTTTCTTTGTCTTTCGAAGATTTCCGGAAAGGAGAAAAAGATAGTCAACTCACGCCAAGTACTTGGATATAGCACGTGTGAACTAAGTAAATTCCTTTGTTTATTGCCTCTCTTTTAGTTCCTTTATACTCCGTTGTGCATACTAACTTTGATAGAAAAGAAAGAAGAAAAAAAGCGAGCGATATTCATCCCCTTCTATCACACTTCTCGGTCCTATAGATCCTTCCTTGCTCATCTTTCATTGAGCCCATAATTTTCTCATGTAGAAAGCTAGGCTCCACTGGAAAGTCCACTTCTAAAGACCAACCTCTCCACCTATTAAGATAGCCACTCTCTATTTGTCTTTGTCCTCTTGCGATATATGTTGACTCAAGCTTTGACGTAGTTATTCGCCATCATGATAAAATTTTGTGGTTTGTGGGTCTCTTGTTTCTCCTTGTAAACTAGCTCAAAAGTAGACTCACCATTTGGATACATCTACCACCATTGTTTCTAGAAAGCTCTTGTGTACCATCCACATGTGTGGTTAGAAAATCATAGTTTTGAATAATAATTGCTATCAATTGGTATAGTAGGAATTGCCAAGAATATCAGTTTGTGTACTGTAGGAAGAGGTATCTGATTATTATTATTATTTTTGATAATCTAGATATCCAACTCTTACAATCCAATTAATCCTGGATGGAACCAGTCACGGAAGTTTAGGGTAAATCGAAAAGCGCAGATGGATGCTGACGTCACAAGTTTTTTAAAACTCCCAAGGCATATGTCTGAGTGAGATTTGAACTCTCGTTGCCTAGAAAACCCATTCCACCTCTTACCATCACACCATAGCCCAGGGCAAAGAGGTATCTGATTATTGACTAATATCAATGTTGTGTCAACACGTGTAAATGTTATCATGCCATGATTACTAACAAGGTTTCAAGGTTTAAGTGACACCTACCTAGATAGGGTCTCACTTGACCACTACTACTTGGCATTGATGGGAACAACTAGCTCTTCTCATGACTCTTTTTTTTTTTTTTTGCTTCTGTCACCTAATTGTGAAGAGGAGATGAAACACTAAAAAATAGGTGAAATATATAGTGTATAGGTGTAGGTAAGTTTAACATGGATTGCAGGTGCAACAATGGAAGTCCAACATGACATATAAAGGAAGTCCAATTAGGCACTTGGTAAGGAAAAACCCAAGTTGGTACTAGGCATCTGACATGAAGAAAATCTATGGAGAGAAATTTGGAATGATGAAGTTCCAACATGTCAATGAGGATCGGATGCTGGACACGATGAAGTACTAGCATATTGACGAGGACTAAATACTAGGCGAGATGAGGAAGTATCATAGGCGAGGAGCTTCTTGGCATGGAGAAGTTTCAGAAGTTTACAAAGCCTCTTAGCACTAAGGTAAAGTTTTGCGAGGAGAGTTTGTATGAACATGTATTTTGAGGAATGAAGGGGATTAGAATTAGGTGCGAATTCAACCTTATAAGCGGTTTGATTTAATGTGTTAATCGACTATTTTTTATTATTGACTAAAATCAAGGCTTAAAGGTTGCCTCTCAACCAAACATTTGACTAGACTGTGAACCAATCAATTGATAGGCCAATCATTTGATTGATCCGTAGTATGATCCAACGTTAAAAAGAAATTTTACCATCAAAGTTGATTAGTATGACCATGACGGTCAAAATCAAAGTCTGCAGTCCATTGACAGTAGGAATTAGTTGACTAATCATCAGAAAAGGCTAACCATTAGAAAAGGCTAATTTTGAGAAAAGAATTAAGATTAAGAATTTGATTATAAATAGTCAAGATAGCTCGAGAAGATATGAGAGAAAGACCTAGAGTTGAATGTCGTACGCTCTTAAGTGCCTAAAGTGTTCTACTTCATTTTTTTTTCTTAAGAGTGCTCTTGTAAAGATCAAAAGAGGTGTTGTAAGAGGTTTTTCCACCTCTTAGAGGAGTTTCTTAGGAGCCATCCACCTTAAGGATTACAACCATATCCATGGAGTAGGGGTCCAAGGGAAGATGCCTAACCACATTAAAATACTGCACATCATTTGCTTTGGTTTCTTATTAGGTTATTTTTTGTTATATTTATCTTTTCTTTTGTTGCACAAGTTGCTTTTGTTGCATAAGTTGCACTAGGCTTGTTTGGGTGAATTTCATGAGTGATAAGGATGAAACCTTAGAACAAATAGTCAGTTATTGCAAAAGAGTAGAAAGTGGGAAGAATCTTAAAATCAATTGGATCTAGAGTGTTCACATTGGAGAATTCGAGAACTTCAAATTTAAAAAAATTTAAGGAAAGAGAATGTAAGTATGAGTTTTCTTATCTAAAACACTTCAACAAAATGGGGTGGTGGATAAAAAAAATCATGCTCTACAAGAGGCTGATAGGAAAATGTTGAATAAGTATTTACTTTCTAGCTACCTTTGGCCAGAGACAATTGATATCACTTGTTATGTTGATAATATGATTCTTTTACATAGGTTTTTAAGAGAGACCCCTTATGAATTGTGATTAAGGTGTTTGGTTATAATATCTATATTTTGAATAGAAAGGACTATACAACAACCAAGCCATATCCCACTAGGCGGGGTCGACTATATGAATCTTTCTATGCCATTGAGCTCTATCCTCTACTATATCATCATCTAACTTAGAAAATACGGAAAAATTAATTACTTTTCATTTACAATAGAATGGTACAAGATTCTCCTTTCATAGAGAGAATTTTACAATAGAGAAGGATACTAATGAAAAAAGGAAACTAATTAAAGCTAACTAAGACTAATTAAAGCTAATTAAAACTCTCCTATTTTTCCTGATTTGTATATCTTTTACCGCCTATATTTACATAGGAGATGATTATATAATTATGACTCAATTAAGGATTTTAATGATAGAATTAATTTCCAACACCCTCTCAAGCTGGTTTGTAGATATCATCCATAGCCAGCTTGCTAGTCAGCTTATCGAATTGTTCTTGTGTAGTCCCTTCGTCAATACATCAACTAATTGTTCATCCGTTGGAAGATATGTCATGCATATTATTTCAGTTTTGATTTTTTCCTTGATGAAATGTTTATCCACTTCTATATGCTTTGTACAATCATGAAGAACCGGATTATGAGCTATGGAAATAGCAGCTTTGTTGTCATAATAAACTTTCATAGGAGTTGAGTAAGAAAACTTCAATTCCTCAAGAATTTTTTTGATCCACATCACCTCACATATTCCTGGCTACCATATTTTATTTTTTACTCCGCCATGTAACTAGGTTTCCACCAACAAAGGAATAGTAGCCTGAAGTTGATTTCGTGTCTGTAACACTCCCTGCCCAGTCTGCATCTGTATAGACTTCGATTTGAAGATGCCTATGTTTCTTGAATAATAAACCTTTCCCCGGAGTTCCTTTCAAATATCTCAATATCCAACCTGGAAATGTTTTGCTCCCGGTGAGTGCATGAACTGACTTACCATTCTAACTGCGAAAGCGATATTAGGCCGCGTATGAGACAAGTAAATCATTTTTCCTACAAGTCTCTGATATAGTTCTTTGTCCTTCACTTCTTCAGCCTTAGCAGCTTGTAACTTCATTTTAGGCTCAATTGAAGTCTCAATCATTTTACACCCTAGCAAACCTGTTTCTCCATGGAGATCAAGAATATATTATCTTTGATTAATAAATATACCTTCTTTGGATCTTGCAAATTCCATCCCAAGGAAATACTTGAGGACTCTCAGATACTTAATTTGAAACTCTTTTGCGAGATTCTTCTTTAGGACTGCTAATTCTGTTTCATCATCACCAATTAAGATAATGTCATTAACATAAACAATCAAAATAGCAACTTTACCCTTTTCTAAATGTTTATAAAATATTATGTGATCTGCTTAACTCTGCAAGAAGCCATAACTGATAACTGCCTTTCCAAAGCGTTCAAACTATGCTCTTGGTGATTGTTTGAGTCTATATAATGCCTTGTTTAATTTGCACATCTTTTCACTGCCAAGTCTCTTCTCAAATCCTAGTGGTAGGCTCATGAATACCTCCTCTTCTAGATCACGATTGAGAAATGCGTTTCTAACGTCAAGTTGATGCAGAGGCCAATCTAAATTTGCTGCAAGAGATAATAGGACTCTGATAGAGTTTATCTTAACAATTGGAGCAAAAGTCTCTTGATAGTCGATCTCATAAGTCTGAGTGAAGCCTTTATCTACTAGTCTTAATGCTTCCATCAACTTTACATTTTATTGTGAACACCCATTTACACCCAACTAGTTTCTTGCATTTGGGTAGATTAACTATCTCCCAAGTGCCACTTTTCCTTAAAGCATTCATCTCTTCCATGATTGCTAATTTCCAACTCGGATCATCCAAATCTTCCTAAATATTTCTTGGAACAAACAAGTGTGAAATCCTAGAGGTGAACGCTTTATGGTTTTTTGACAATCTTTGATAGGAAAAATACTTTACAATAGGATGATTAGTGCAGTTTTAAACGCCTTTCCTAATTGCTATAGGAACATCAAGATCAGAAATAGTAGGTTAACAATTAGACACAATGGGAGAAATCAAAGCTTGACTTGGGATAGAGTTACTTGGAATTTCGGTGCCAGAGCTGGGATAGTGTTGTATATGCTTGACATTCAAGTCTTTATCCCTTAGATGAAATCTCTTCCTAGTATAAATCTGAAGCTCAGAACTCAGATCACGGTGATCAGTTTGTAGTGTTTCTCCCCCTGATCGAGAGTCTCCAATACTAGGCACTAGAGATAAGTGATTATTTTTTGGAAAAATAATATTAGGAAGTGAGATAGAAATTTCTTAAAAATTATCTTTTATTTCACCTATTTTCCCCTGAAGGGAATTTTTGATAAAATAGGGGTATGTTTCTAAAAAAGACACATCCATGCTCATAAATTTTTTTGGTTTGAGGATTGAAATACTTATATCCCTTTTTGTTTGACGAATACCTCAAGAATATACATTTTATAGCACGTGGTTCAAGTTTTGAACGAAATTGACATGGAACATGAACATAGACAGTGCACCCAAAAACTTTAACAAGTAAATCAGAAAACAATCTTATTTCAGGAATTTTTTTTTAAGACAATCAAGAGGTGTTTTGTATTTTAACATTTTAGTAGGCATCCTGTTTATCAAATAAGATGCTGTTAAAATTGTTTCACCCCATAAATACTTAGGAACATGCATATAAAACGATATGACACGTGCTACTTCAAGTAAATGCTTATTTTTTCATTTTGCAGTTCCATTTTATTGAGGGGTATCCCGACAAGTAGATTAATGAAAAATGTTTTTTTCTTTTAAAAAATCATCCAAGTGTTCATTAAAATATTCCGTTCCATTGTTAGAATGTAAAATACAAATTTTGATTTGAAATTGGCTTTCAATCAGAGTGTAAAATTTTTTGAACAAATGTCTCACTTCAAATTTTTTATTTATCAGATAAATACAACATTAACGTGTATGATCATCAATAAATGTTACAAATCATTTTTTTTTTCAAAAAGAGTAGTAATTTTAGATGGCCCCCAAAAATCACTATGTATCAAATAAAAAGATTTGGAGGCATGATAACTCTTTGGCAAATATGTTGAACAATGAAATTTTGCAAAAAGACAAGTTTCATAATGTAAAGAAGAGCAATCAATGCATTTAAATAACTCTGGAAATAAGTTTTTTAGATAAAGAAAATTAGGATGTCCTAGCTTATGTTTATGCAAGTCTAACCTGATTGTTGTTTTGGTTTTGATTACCATAAGGTATTTATTTTAGCATAGAAGATATGTTCGGTCTAAATCATAGTGGTCGGAACTTCACGAGTTCCGACGGTGAGTAATTGGGGTGAAGAAAATCCTAGTGAGTGAATAGGTGAAAAACCATGAAATAATCCTCCAGTGGTAGTGAATAAGGCCTAGACGTGAATGAGCTCCTCTATGATCCGGGGAGTAAACCGAGGAGCTGAAGCTCCTGGTGAAGGAAACCTAAGAAACCGTGGAGTGAATCCTAGGAGTTAAGCCTGTGAAGGAGTGAAGCTTCCGGTAGGAACCCGATCCGCCTACTCAGTGGCAGGTTGAACCAACAGTCTCCGTGATGAAGCTGGCAGATCGCACCATGACTATCATAGTCTCGGTGACGTAGGAGCATGTGACGAATCTTACCACTAGTCCTAGACTTCGAGAGCACGTGACTTCTTCTCCTACCTGAATGGTCAAGGAACCAAGGGAGCCTTTCTCTGATAGGAGTCCTATAAGAGGTTGACTGAAAAAAAAAAAAAAAAAAAAAAAAAAAAAAAAAAAAATCTTTTTTTTTTGTTTTTTTAGCTGATCAGGATTCTGAATTATCTGATCAGGTTGATGTTGATCATCTATATTTTTTTTTTTTTTTTTTTTTTACTTCCTCTCGTTGTGTCGGTTTGAGTCCATCAGGGAGTTGACACTAACTCCTGTGGTTGTGGATCGGTCTGGTGACCGATCCAGGGCGTCTGATCGGTCTGGTGAACGATCAGAAACAGATCAGAAACCTTCTGTGGGGTGACTGAACGGTCTGGTAACCGATCAGAATGAGAACAGAAGCTGATCAGAAAGACCCTGATCGGCCAGCTGGACCAATCAGTCAGGTCTGGACCGATCAGGATGGGTCCTGATCGGTCCAGCCATAAGCTGATCGGTCAGCTGGACCGATCAGCAGCGGCCTGATCGGTCTGGTGACCGATCAGGGCACTTTGGCTTGATCCCAGTGGGCTAAGGAGGGATCGGTCTAGTGACCAATCCCTAGTCTCTGATCGGTCCGGATTTCCGGGGCTTGATCTACCGACGATCAAGGGATCGCCCACCTCACGGGCACGCCAAGGAGTAGGGGCAAGTTATCCCCGAACCTTCTACATCTCTGAGTTAGCGTCTGGTTTGTGTTTAGTCGATTTCTGTATTTCTCTTTGTATTTCTTTCTGTGTTGTTTTTGTTTCCGCTGCTAACCTAATCGCAGAAAGACTTCAAAAGAGCCAAGCTTTTTAGTGTCTGGTTATTCACCCCCCCCTCTCTAGCCATCCAAGGTCCAACAAGTGGTATCAGAGCAAAGGGCTCTTTCTAACGGTCTAACACCCGTAGAGCATACAAGGATGTCCTTGAGAGAAGGTTTCAGCACCAATAGATCCCCTTTCTTCGATGGAGCTGACTTCCAATACTGGAGGTCAAGGATGGAATACTACCTGAAGACAGATATTGGTATGTGGTTCTCTGTGAAGGAGGGATTCACCCTTCCAAAAGATGCTGAGGGCAAAGAGCTTGACTCATCAAGATGGTCTGCCGAACAAACCCGGAAGAGAGAAGCTGATGCAAAAGCTGTGGTCACCCTGTAGTGTGGGATGACCAAGGAGCAGTTGATCAAAGTTGGCCCCTTCACCAGTGCCGAGGACCTATGGAACAAGCTCATTGAGCTTCATGAAGGCACCCGTGATTCACGGATAGCAAAGAGGGACCTCTTCCTCAACCAACTCCAAAACCTCTCCATGAAGGAAAGTGAAACGGTAAGTGAACTTCATGTTAGATTCAAGGAGATTCTCAATGGGTTGCATTCCATTGATGAGAAGATCGAGAATCGCGACCTTGTAAGGTACGTACTAAAATCCTTTCCTAGGAATGTCTTGTTGTCATCCATGGTGGATGCCTACAAGGTATCCAAGGACTTGTCTTAAAAAATACATGCTCCATTTTTTGTTTTACTTTTTCCTGTGTACCATAATTTAAAATCCGAGTTTTCTATCATCTTTCCCTTCTTGCCTATCTATTTTATTTTTTTTATACACAAAATACTAATTCTTCTCTTAATCATCGTATTTACTATCTCCATTGTAAATGTTTTACAGTAAGAGTTCCTATGTTTCATGTTATAAATCGTAGACTATTAGTTTTCCTATAATATTTGTTCCTATGGTATGAGAATTCTTGCCTATTTAATACTACACTCAAGTTCTCATGGACATATGGCAGTCCTTGTTGATATGCTACAGTTGAATCCTGCAACGCGAACTTTTACATATTTATCACTACACTTGAGTTTTGGAGATGTAGTGATCCTTATCGACACGTTATAATCAGACTTAACATGTTACTTCCGGGGAACAATCTAGTATTAGCACAATAGTTTAATAGAACCATTCATTGAATATTTGTCATAGTTTAATGCTGGTTGACATCCTAATGCAATCCTCCTTATTCAGTCTTGGGACTGGCCATGACGGGGTAATTATAAGCTTTGAATAGAAAGGCCTATCTAAGCAAATTTTCAATTGAGACTCATGTTGGAATCCTTAATTGGATAATTTTCATCTAGTAGGGTTTAAAAAGTATACAATAAGAAGACCATCAAGGTTGAGGAATCTTCTAATGCTGTATTTGATGAAAACCCCAAGCCATTCATTGATAAAGATATCAATGATAATTTGAAAAAGGAAATTATCTTCGGACTTGAGAAATTAAATTTGGAAGGCATTGTTCAAGGGGGGAGTTAGGGGAAATTTGAATATTGAAAGAAGGGAAGAAGAAAATATTGAGAATGTGGACGATAGATCTCAACCACCTAGGATACTGGGGATTAATCTTACTCACACCATTAAACAAATTATGAGAATATTTCTCAAGGGGTAAGGATTAGATCCTCTTTTTGGAACTAAGCGATTGCTTTGATATCCCAAATTGAGCATAAAGCAATAGATGAAGCATTGTTAGATCCAGATTGGGTGATAATCATGTAAGAAGAATTGATATCAAGTAATTGATATCATGGGAGATAATCTTCTAGGGCAGGACAACCTCTTGGTGGAGCTAACATTAAAGGATGTTTCTTTTTGATGAATGCCAAAGGGGGAGAATCGAAATTAAAAATCATTGTGATTTTCATTGAATGGGGGAGATAAGATTATTAGAAAATCACCATTGATATTAACACTAGAAGTGTTATTTACTCATGTTAATGATCATGTTGTTTTATGATAGTTTTTATTGAGACTTAACTTAAATCGGTTGCCAAACATCAAAAAATTGATATTGTTGATGCAACATATGTTTGCATGTAGTTTTGATGTTTTAGACAATGTCATTGATCTCATATATATATTAAGTGTGCAGGTGTAGGTAACCTTGACATTGTTGGCAGGTGCAACAATGGAAGTTCAAGGAAACGCTTGACATAAAAGAAGTCCAAGTAGGTAGTTGGCATGGAAAAACCCAAGTAGATACTTGGCACTTGGCATGAAGAAAGTCTAAGGATGTTAAATGTTAAAAACTTGGCATGATGATATCCAATAGGTCTACGAGGACCGAATGCTAGGTACAATGAAGTCCTAGCAAGTCAACGAGGATTGAATGCTAGGTAAGACAACAAGTCCTGAATGCAATGAGCTTTCTGGGAGTGGAGAAGTCCCAGAAGCTTGGAAAGCATCTTTGCATCAAGGTAAAATTGGGGAGAGTTTATGTCAACATATACCTTAGGGAACGAAGGAGATTAGAATTAGGCATAAAATTAGCTTTTGATGTGGCTTGAGTTAATGAGCATTGAGGGGTTGATTAATCGGTATTAGTTTACTTGGTTCATCATTTTTTTTAGTTGACTAATGATCTAACAGTAAGAAGAAATTTTATATTTATATTATTTTTTTATACAACAAAAACTATACAAATAAAACAACAAATGAAATAAAATATGAAGACAACATGACAAAAATCAAACCAAACTAAGACTTAACAAATTGAGATCTCTGAGCAACTCTATATACAAGTTGCAACCAACTATAATATTAAATGGGTGCCTGAGCCTGCAAAATTGGAGATTAAAGGAAAGTAAACAAAAGCACAAATTGTTAAGTGGGTAATAAGAAGCGATGTGCATAAATTATATTTATTTAAGGGGTCAAGTAAGTAGAATATATCTCAATCTCTTATTACAACTTTAAGTTCTTAAGTTATACATAAATGTATATTTATAGTTATCTAACATTTTTATGTTGGAATTCAGAATTACAAATTATCATCAAGATAAATTCTCTAAGTCTTATTATTTAATCAACAGGTATACATGCCATCAATGGTATAATATCAATATGGATAAATATCACAAATCATGTGAGTATGATACATATATAATATCATCAACGATCTAAATCTGATAAATTAACTAAGAAGTGAATCATGGGTGTTCCTTAGAGTGTCATAACATCATCTGACATATAAACTAAAAACCTCCTCATCGGTGGAATACGACATTATATTTGCACTAGGGGCATTATTAGGCAAAAAGAATGAAAGCGTTTAAAGGTTGATTCAAAATTTGGAGGTATACTTTCCATTTTGACCACGGACACAAATAGGCATAAGAACGAAGTGCTTTTGAATCAAAAGTTAGAGCTATACCTTGTATTACCCATGCATCACCATGCTGTTCTTTGGTCTAGTAGTGTTGGACTAGGGACAAAACGGTATTGTTCACCTTGAATCTCAAAATTCTAATAGAAACAATTTTAAAAGTCTTGTAGATTAGTTAAGTTGAAGGAGAGCCTTGGCGCAATGGAAAAATCATTGTCGTGTGATCGAGTTTTGGAAACAATATCTTATAAAGCAGTATAAGAAAACATATAATATACCCCTTCCTAGACCCTACATCAGTGGGAGCTTCATGCACCAGGTTGCCTTTTTTTTTTTGGTTTTTGTAGATTAGTTAAGTTCCTTGACTAATAGATAATTCTACATCAAGTTTTTGTGTTCTATTACATGGCAATATGACTGCTTAATAAGAAATTAAAAATGTTGAATGTAGTGGGTAAGATCAACTACAAGACATAAAATAAGGCTTATGACTCTTGTCACATCACATGTGGGCTTTGTTTGGCTTAACTACTAATGATTGAATTGAATATTGATCTTGCTAAATAAATCAAGATATATTCTGATAAGTAGGAACTTTGTTTATAGGTTCTAATCTAATGTTTCATGACGATAAAATCATGTAGGAAGATTGCCATTTTGTGATATATGAGGTGTAAGCTAAGGAGCTCATTACATCTCTTGTTTGTACTAATAACCAGTTTATAGTTCTAATATCCAGTCTATAATATATTTGCTTAGTATTTGGGAGGTTCTGTGAATGATATATTTGTAACAAGCTTAGATTTTTATAACTACCAATACCATAGAGTTTGCAGGATGTGTGCACTTGTGAATGTGTGGATAAACATGGATATTGTTCTGCAATAATCTTTATCTAACATAGTTTAGCTAGATACGTTGGTAGACTGATATCTTGCCCATTATTCACATGAAATGAATGGTGGGAAAAGAACCTTGTTTTCAACCATAAATATATTCAACATGAATTGTTTCCATACCCGTTTTGACTATAATCTTCATATTTCATGTGCAACTTTTATATTGAAGTCTAAAAACCACTGTCTTGCCATGTCTAATCTGCAGGATTCTGATATTTTGATGTAAACTTTTTTCATAAATGAATCCTTGTCATCCTACTATGTTTGTACTTAACGTATCTTTGATTCCTCTTATGTTCTTTTTCGTTTAACTTTGTAATGCTAGAGTTCTTTTTCCTGCTTTTTTTGGGATTTTTTCTTTTTCTTTTTCATTCTTTTATGTTTGTGCTGTTAAAAGACTTTGAATGTCAAACTGGTTATCCTATAACATAACATTGTGCAGATGGTTTGAAAACTGTTGAAGGAAGGTGTGCTCTAGGCCTTTATAATCGGTAAGATGCTTAATGAATTTGCATGTATTGATTAAGCTTAGCTTGATACTTATTTATTTTACGTTCTTTTATTATTTCTAATCCACTGTTCTGCTCCTATGACTACACCTTCATTTTTAGACAGATAATTTATTAGGAAATGGGAGGGGTGGTGGCTTAGAGGTGGGAAAGTGTAACTTTATTCTAGAGGATGTTTAGATGTTGGTATTCATATTTGGACTAAGGTTGGTGTAACGACCCGCCTTCTGATACTAAGCTTTAAGGCGGATCGCTACTAGGTGACTAACTGGCTGACTACTGATCATTGTTTTCCAGATGCTAAACCAACTGAGAGAATTTAAAAATTCTTATTTTGCTATGTACTGAACTAACAATTCATAAATCAAGCATGCTGCAAATCATAATCATGTTGGAAGTACTAACCAGCCAAAATAAAACAAAAACTTTAATTTTAATAGCTTGGCCAGGATTTGATCCCCCAACCTCAGCGTTGCATGACTAAAGCACTAACCAACAGCTCTACATCACATTCTGTTTAAACTGGCACCAGTCGACTGATATCTTGCCAGTCGACTGGTGCAGCCGACGAAACTTTCTGTGCCATTTTTCTGCTGGTCCCAGTCGACTGGTAACTGTCGCAGTCGACTGGTAGCTCTGAAATATGAAGTTTCAGATTCTAAAAACGTGCCAAGGTCAACCTACTTTGTACCAAAAACACCACAAACTCATATTTGAGCCTACTAACAGGTATACAATGATTCTAGGCTATATTCTACATGTTTTCATGACATTAAAGCATACTTCAACTACTTCTAAGCATAAATTTAGAAACATAAACTTTGTATCAACTTACTACTAAAACTAAGCATTGTTTCTGCCTAGATGCATCAATAGTAGCGCTATAATATCAGAAATGATTCTATAGCCTTAGACCATGCATTTTACTACTAGTTAACATGCATTTGAAAAGTATCACTCAACATATCACATGTAAAAATTAGGCATGACATCACGGCACGATATCAACTCATACTAGCATAATGCTAATAACATAACAAGGGTACTTAAGATGCAGAAAATGTTAAACATGACAAAGAATTAATTCATTTAACATTCTTAATAACATGTCCTCTTAATGCAAGTTCCCAAGGTTCTTTCATTCCAAGTTTCCACCATCACATACTCCACCATCATCCCTGCCGCTTTCGCTACTCTATTTTTCCTTTGCCTTTATCTGCAGTATAAGGAAAAATGAAACTATAAACATAAAGCTTAGTAAGTACCATCCTACTCACAAAACAATGCATATCTCGAAACTCATGCTTTTGAAAACACATGTAGGAAAAATATATCATGCTTGTCATTTATTCTTGCTGAAACATATAATCTAAACAAATATCATGGCATACTTATCATACTAAGCACATGAACTAAATCATATTCTTATAACTAAATTCACATAGCATTCATAGAATCTGACTGAACTAAGCATGATCTTAAAACTGTTTTCACTTAAAGCTATTATTGAACTTTTGAAACTTATACATATAATAAGTGAAAATAATAATCATGCTGCTGTGGGCCCGACAATGTGCTGCTAATGCGCGCATCCCTAAATAGATTCGAGGTAGCTAATCCCGAACCCATTAGGGTACTACTACTAGGCAAACTAGGAGCTTAGGGGCAACTAGGAGCCCACCCATGGACGAACTAGAGTCCAAGCACATGCTATAAAAAGTAAAATACTTTCATAAATATTCTTTTCTTTAACCTTGCATCTACTAGGCGATCTAGAGCCTAGGGGCGATCTAGGAGCCCACCTAATGGACGAACTAGGGTCCATAAACATAAAGCAAGGGTAGCTAAATTTCGTAACATGCTAAAACTCATATTAGAGCTTCTTAACATTTTCTCGAGCACCTTGCGTGCCTAAAACTCCCCTCTTCTTTTAAGGACACTTCTTAGGCACTCGACAGTGCGTCTAAACCCCAAACTAAAGGGGGAAGCACGTCCAGCCCATCTAGTGGTGCCATTAAAATCGGTAGAGGAAGTTAATCTGCACATATGGGCATAAACTTGCAATTAGATAAACTAGGACAATCAATCATACGAACGAAGCTACTTATACCGCAGGTGAGGGGTACTTACATCCTACGCTTGTTCTTACAACTCTAGGGCGTAGGGTTTAGGGAGAGGGAAGGTCCTTGGAGTCTCGGAGAGGTTCCAACGAAGAACAAGATCCCCTAGCGTGCCCTCCTTCTTGAATCCACCTACCACAAGCCTTGGACTCCTCCTTGCTTTGCCGTGAGTGAGGGAGGAAGAAAAATCGCCCAAGAGAGGGAGAGGGTCGGCGGTGAGAAGGTGAGGAAAAGAATGAATAAAAAAAACCCTTAAGTTCCCTTAATATTTATGGGAAAAATTTAACTAACTTCACCTTATCCATCTTTCCCTCTAGTCTATTCCAATGAAAACAAACTCATCCCACTTGGTAAGCCTATTCCTCCTCTCATGTTAAAGGTCTAGGGGTCAAACCCCACTTAAGCGTTTTTTACCGCGCATTCTATTTTTATTCATTTTTGCCTTATTTATCCATGGAAAAATTTTATAAAAATATCCATAAATTCAGTATTAATTCTAGGATATTTTTAAAATTAGTTTTGAAAATTTTCGGGCGTTACAGTTGGGGATCTTAAGGAAAACATGATATTGATGTGATAGTAGATAAAACAAGAAAATGGAGGAAGTTAGAATCAACTCCTCAAAGGTTCATTGGACATGGCTGAATTGGAAACTGATTTCCGTAATCAAGTGATTGAATAGGAAGGATTATATTCCGAGTAGATTGTTCTAAATTAATTTTTTTAATGAATTAGAAATTAATGTCCAAAATTATTTGAGTAATGAAAACTGATTCAATGATGTGGTTTGGCTTAATCAGAGAGAGCATAAACTTGTGTACCATCATATTCTACATGCGCGAATATTAGTTCTTGTTTGACTAAAATGAAGGGAATTCTAAGACATGTGATATTGAATGAACCTAAATCAGGCCAAAATAGATAAAATTAGAACCTCTATTTAGGATGCCATACAAAAAGATTAAATTGAATTTAAAACCAAATCCAATGGTTTTGATTTGATATTTTGATCATTAGTCAAAATTGATTGAGGAGCAAAAGCTCAATCATTAAGCACTGGGCATGCATTAACTATGCGTGAAAGAATGGTAATGCTGAAGAATAATGTGCGAACAATGCCAACTTGAAGGGTTTCCTTGACAACTCAAATTGGTGCATTGACAAATTTAAAGAGGTGTGTTCCACATCACTATATGATGATCTTGCCATCTTAAGCTGCTAGTGAGGCAACAAGCTCACCATTTAGAAGGATAAAAGCTACATCAACAATTACAATTTTAAGATGATATTGCAGTATTATTGTGACGATGGGTCAATCTCTTGTGGGGATAAAATGAAGTCCTCTTTGTGCCAAGATGTGACAATAAAAGATATTTTATGATCTGATGATTTTGATATTCTTGTCACTGAATGTGCATATATTGAGGGTGATCCTTAGTTGAAGGTGACATTGATGGCATAGAAGCAAAAGGACTTTCTATGTAAAAATATATCCTCAATAGGACGTATGATGAATTATAAAATTCCTATAGCTTGGCAAAGATAGCTAAGGATTGTGGGAACTATTGGATGATGATGAATTATAAAATTCCTATAGCTTGGCAAAGATTGCTAAGGATTGCGGGAACTATTGGATGATAAATAAAAGGGAAGGATATTGATTTGAAGGATTGAGAGGTTCATGGACCGAAAGATGGGTCCACCACCATAAGAAGATAAGCTCACAATGGAGTGTCCAACCGTATGCTCTTTGTGATAATATTCAAAACTAATATGGTCAATACAGGCTCAAACTCTATATGGCCCGTGTGCTTCCCCTGGACAAGTATCTATATATTGTTGGTGCAATCATGCTTGATATTGCATGAGTTTCGATGTTGGACCATGTTTAAATTATGTATTCCTCGTGATCTCATATGGTATGTCAAGTGTGCAGGTGTAGGTAGCTTGATAGGTATATTTAGTTGGAAATGCGAACAGTTAGACACTAGATGCTTCTTAAGGAGATTTTGAGTGATTGCAATCCTAGGACGAGGGTGAAACTCGAATATAACCTAAACTTGATCATTAAAATGGTTAAGATGTAGTGCAACTGTTGCACATCGGGAAGTAAACATCTGAATTTTTGATGAATCTGGGTTTGTGATATGGTGTTAGTCAACTGATGAAGTTTGAACTGTCGGCTGGGAATACTCAGTTGATTGATGGAAAAAAAAAATCAGTCAACTCATGAAAGTATAAAGCCATTCAGAGTTTGTGGTTTGGCATAGGAGCAAACCAATCAACTGATATTAATTCAGAGTAAATAGATCTTTATGATATAACTAAAGCAGTTGGCTGAAGTAAATTAAAAGTAAACAAAATGTATCTATATATTGTTGGTGCAATCATGCTTGATATTGCATGAGTTTCGATGTTGGATCATGTTTAAATTATGTATTCCTCGCGATCTCATATGGTATGTCAAGTGTGCAGGTGTAGGTAGCTTGATTGATATATTTAGTTGGAAATGCGAACAGTTAGACACTAGATGCTTCTTAAGGAGAGTCTGAGTGATTGTAATCCTAGGACGAGGGTAAAACTCGAATATAACCTAAACTTGATTATTAAAATGGTTAAGATGTAGTGCAACTGTTGCGCATCGGGAAGTAAACATCTGAAATTTTGATGAATCTGGGTTTGTGATATGGTGTTAGTCAACTGATGAAGTTTGAACTGTCGGCTGGGAATACTCAGTTGATTGATGGAAAAAAAATCAGTCAACTCATGAAAGTATAAAGCCATTCAGAGTTTGTGGTTTGGCATACGAGCAAACCAATCATCTGATATTAATTCAGAGTAAATAGATCTTTATGATATAACTAAAGCAGTTGACTGAAGTAAATTAAAAGTAAACAAAATGTATCTATATATTGTTGGTGCAATCATGCTTGATATTGCATGAGTTTCGATGTTGGACCATGTTTAAATTAAGTATTCCTCGTGATCTCATATGGTATGTCAAGTGTGCAGGTGTAGGTAGCTTGATAGGTATATTTAGTTGGAAATGCGAACAGTTAGACACTAGATGCTTCTTAAGGAGAGTCTGAGTGATTGTTATCCTAGGGCGAGGGTAAAACTCGAATATAACCTAAACTTGATCATTAAAATGGTTAAGATTTAGTGCAACTGTTGCACATCGGGAAGTAAAAATCTTAAATTTTGATGAATCTGGGTTTGTGATATGGTGTTAGTCAACTGATGAAGTTTGAACTGTCGGCTGGGATTACTCAGTTGATTGATGGAAAAAAAATCAGTTAACTCATGAAAGTATAAAGCCATTCAGAGTTTGTGGTTTGGCATAGGAGCAAACCAATCAACTAATATTAATTCAGAGTAAATAGATCTTTATGATATAACTAAAGCAGTTGACTGAAGTAAATTAAAAGCAAACAAAATGTTTGTAAGTAAAGAGAATGTTTGCCGGTCGACTGAATGCTGAACACTTGATTATTGCCTACAAGTTAGTCAATTGATGTGTATCTTGGAAAATTATTAATGAGGTTCCTAAAGATCTACGAAAATGTTTTAATATGGAGCAATGGACTGATTTGTCACCAACAATAAACTAATGACTATCAAATTACACGTGGCTAGTTGAATTTAATGCTTCGTTTAAAAGGTTGTAATGAATCTTTTTTAACAAGAACAAGAGGGCCGAAAACAAAAGTGGGAAGACCTAGCCATAAGGCTACGTTTTAGTTGTTTTCCTCGTACAATATTTACAAATTTGTAAAAAAGAAGATGATCTAATAATTGCAAAGGATTTCTCTGTTATGTTTGAGAGGCATCCTAAATGCAATTGCCTTTAACATTGTATTATTTATTTGATAAATAAAATTTATTATTTTAGTGTACATTTTATATGTATGTGATTTGACAATGCATAACATGAGAGAATTTGTGACTGGATCACAATTAGTGGGCATTTTATCATATGTAATTATGTACGTATTGAAATGTTTCTTAGTCGACGAATTGATGAGATTGAACATTATCAATTCTTTGAGATTAACATATGTTATACTCCTTGATTTATCCAAACTGCCGATCCTCGTTGGCCGGAAACATTGGGATGTTAAGAGTTTAACACGTGTGCTAGTTATTAGTAACTAGTTCATTGGATGTGACCTGCTATGAGCTTTCGCATGATTCTTTATATGCCACTGAAGATCTCATTACAGCTCGAGTGCAAGTTTCCTTAGACTTGAGGTATTCAAGTTATCTTGGTCATGGAGATATATACTTTAACATCTTGATAAATATCTCCGAGGTGTAAGTCTAGGATGATTGTGTATAAGCCAATATGCCCGAAGGTGTTTGAGTAGCCAAAAGAAGATTCACCACTCCTACAAGATGTATACCCTATTTACCTCTTGTAGAATTATTACTCATAAGTAATTGGCCAAAGCAAATATGTCAAGAGGACGGACTTCTTAGACATGTGTATTTGAGTAATTCGAATACATTGGACAAAAAACTACAACTTGGGCTAGGTGTGACGTAGTTAGTCTAGTGGGGACCATGTCCTGAACCAAGTGGATATAATGAGTGAAAGGAATAGACACACTAATAAACTGTAGCTACTGAAGGATTCAGAAGATGTTCTGAAATCAACTGTGATTTTCGGTCAATTGGAGATCATGATGTATTACTAGGTGCCACTCATGATTGATTCATAATTAATGATTAATTATGAACAACCATGCACTACTAGCATGTTTTAAAGACCTAAGAGTACGTTGAGAAAAAGATTCTCAAAAAGAGAAAGAGATTAAGGGGGCGTTTGGTTTGCATTTTCCAGTCTATTTTCCATTTTCATTTTCTGTAGAAAATGCGGTTTTCTGGAAAACATGTTTGGTTTGCATTTTCCAGCTTTGTTTTCCAGAAAAAAACATAGCGTTTTCTGGAAAACTGGAGAATGAAAAAAAGTCATTTTCCAGAAAATTAGAAAATGCGGTTTTCTGGAAAATGAAAATGGAACATACCAAACACCCCCTAAGTTTGTTGGACTAAAGTTAAGGGCAACTATAGAAACTATTTGTCAGAATGGAAGAGTGAAAGTGTAATGCCACTTGTAGGTAAATTAGGTCTAATACATATGATATGGGCTGCTTGAGTTTGAGCTTCAGCATAGGTTATGACTTGCTCCCCTAGTCATAATGAAGTGGTGTATAAATACCCGTTCATAGAACAAGAGGGATAAGTTTTGGTTAAGTTTTTCCTTTCCTGTTGCTTCTTATTGCTGCCGCCCCTCCTCTTGGTGCTGTGTTGCTGCCCAATTGAAGAGGAGCCGACCTCTTTTTTTGCCATCGCCTAAGACCGCTGGGCCTCTACCTTGGTCGGACATCTCCGTTGCCTGAATCTCCCTTGGCCGACCTTTGTCTTGGTTGAACTTCCATTGGTGGTTGGATCTCCTTTTGGTGCCGCTGGGTTGCAATTTGTTGCCGGGCACCAAATCGAGCCGTGAGTTCTTTTCTCTCGTGTCGTTTCCTTCCTTTGACTAGCACCGAAGAGGAGACACGACTTGTGGCTTTACCAAGTCATCTTAAAGATTACTCAGCGTGGATATTGATAGAAGCAAATCTTACGAGATTTGCTAGTTGATGTCGTTTCCCTTAAACGTCATCCGATAGGTATAATTCCTAAATGAAAATTTATTTTATGATTATGTCTACATATGCATGTTCTTGTGGATGTGTATGATGCGTGTTATAATAATTTAGGAAATTATTATGCTTCCGCTGCATGTTTTTCGAAAACATATCTTTTTACGCGCATAAAAAACCCAACATTCTCCGCCTTCGGTGGTTTTATAGAAAGATGTTTTCGCACATTTACTCAATATCTCTTTTTGTGTGTGTAAAACATATCTACAAAAGCAGAAGGATAGATGCTTCTATTAATGGATTTTTGTGTGTTTTCTACTTTGTGTTTTTGTGTTTGTTTTCATTGCACACTAATCTTTATAGAGATTAACACGAAGAAAATAAAGAAAAATGACAGTTGCTATGCATCACCCCTCTAACTTTCAAACTCTATCCTACGACTAGTATCAGAGCTGGCCGCTTTAGAGAATTAACAACTAAAGGAGCAAATCTGCTAAATAAAATATCAATGTAAGAGGGTTACAACAAAGCAAGGTCGCCATATTTCGACGACAATGACTTGTTTATTAGAGTAGGATGAAGTATTATTTGATAATAGGTATAGAGAGTGTGCCTACCACTAAGGATGAAGAAGGCCTTGGATCAGGGAAGTGGCTTGTAGCTCAATGAGAGTATCTTGACATGATGCTTCACTTGACATGATACTTGAAGCTCAAAGTGCTATCTACAGTAATGCTAGCCTTGGATATAAGCCCAAACAAAAGGAATTATCTTATGTTGGATCGAGAAGAACGATAGAGGGGGGGGGGGTGAATATCGTAAAACGTTTTCGGATTCGTAAAGAGAATAAGCAGCGGAAAATAGAGAAACACACAAACCAAACACAGTCGATTTTACTTGGTTCGGAGTCACGGTCGGCTCCTACTCCAAGGCCCACGGTCGTTGACCGTTTACTGCGAGCAATTCTATATGTGACCAAAAGTTTACAGAGAGATATTACAGTTGTAAACTGGAAATTAAAAATTAAGGGGGTGTTTGGTTTGCTTCATTTTCTATTTCATTTTCCAAAAATCGCATTTTCTCATTTTTTGGAAAATGACTTTATTTCATTCTCTAGTTTTCCAAAAAACGCTATATCTTTTTCTGTAAAAACATGGCTGGAAAATACAAACCAAACATGTTTTCTAGAAAACTACATTTTTTACAGAAAATGAAAATGGAAAACAAGCAAACCAAACGCCCCCTAGGCTCTTTCGTTACCGACTCCCGGTGTGGATTGTACTTCTGAGCAGAGAGTCGTCGTAGGCGCTGGAATCTCGAGATGGGAGGTTTCTGGAGCAGAGCGCTTGAGTAGAAGAGCGTATTGGTGTTGGAAAGTTGTTTTTAGAAGCCTTGGGGGTCGAGCCCTTTATATAGTGAGTCTGGGGGCGCCCTGGACGTCGGGGGCGCCCTCCACGTGTCACTTGATCCGGCAAACTCTCGGTCAGCCATTATCCCTCCAGGATCGGGCTGAGGTTTGACCGGGGCGCCCGAGACGCAGGGGGCGCCCGGGTTGACTCGGTCCGTTGGCTTCTCGCTGAGTTAAACTCTATCCGCTTCGTTGGCTTGGCATCCGGGGCGCCCGGGAGCATGGGGGCGCCCCGCCCAGTGAGCTTTTGAAGCGTTTTCTTGCTCAACTCTTGTTTGGCTTTTACCTAGGGCGCCCGGGACCTCCCGGGCGCCCAACCCAGTTGCTGCCTCTCTCCTTTGAGGCGTTCTGAGCTGCAGACACGCGTTCCTTCGGTCCTGCATCTAGGGTTAGTACCAAACATGATAAAGCAAGTATGTTAGTGAGTCTTACAGCCGTAGCTGTCTTGGTTCTGACTTTGGGTCTCCAAAATGGAACCCTAGGTCGAACCGACGCCTACTGTTCCCTCGACGGGGAACGCGTCCTCACCTACTCCTCTCAGGAGAATTTACCTGTTGCCAACCGGCTCCTCCGGTTGGACTTTTGCCGAGCAGTCCTTTGCCAGGTGCCTAGTTGTCCTTCGCCAGGTCTTTAGTACCAAGCAGTCCTTCGCCTGGTGCCTAGCAGTCCTTGCCAGGTCTTCGGTTCCAAGCAGTCCTTCGCTTGGTGCCTAGCAGTCCTTCGCTAGGTCTTTGACTCCTAGCAGCCCTTCGCTAGGTGCCCAGCGACCCTTCGCTAGGTCTTAGGATTCAAATGCCTAGCAGTCCTTCGCTAGGTGCCTAGCGGTCCTTTGCTAGGACTTCAATCTGCACACTCAAGTAGCATGTTAGATAAACATAACATCTTAACTTTTGAACCCTTTGCCATTATCAAAACACAGGTTCGACTTGGGTACTGTCTGCACCAACATCTTATGTATCTCTAGCTAATAGAAATATTTTATTTATGTCTAAATTTATAGCTAGGAGTTTTTCTATCTCAAAATTATAAAGACTCGGGTCTCGAGTAGTATATACTTAGCTATTGTATCCAACATTTAGGTCCAGAATATTTAATTTTGATCAGGTATATACCAAACTCCGCCCATGACGACTCAGTCATGGCCGGTCCGAAGCCCGAATAAAGGAGGAGGTTTGCGTTAGGTTGCTAGTTAGCGCTTAATGAATGGATGCATTAAACTATTGTGCTAATGTTAGGTTGTTCCTCGGAAGGAATGCATTATAGGGTTCGACTGTAACGTCTCGACAAGGACTACTACATCTTCAGAACTAGGATGTAGTGCTAAATATGAGATCGCTATATCTTTAGAACTCGGGTGTAGTCTAAATTTGTAAGAGTTAATGTTACAGGTTTTGATTGTAACGTATCAGCAAGGATCGCTATATTTCCATGAGAACTTGAGTGTAGTTTTAAATAGATAAGAGTTCTCACATCATAGGTTGGATAAGAATAAATATTATTGGAAGACTAATAGTCTAAGATTGGAACATGGAATATAAATACCCTCACTGGTAAAGCAATAGAGGTAGTAGATGTGATAATTAGGAGAAGAATTAGTATTTTGTGTGTGCAAAAGACAAAATGGGTAGGCGAGAAGACAAAAATGATAGAGAACTTGAATTTTAAATTATGGTACACAGGAAAAAATAAAATAAAAACATGGAGTGGGTATTGTTTTAGATAGTTTTTTAAAAGATAAAGTTGTTATAGTAGTTAGAAGGAGGATAAAATTATAGCTCTCAAAATAATAGTGGCGAAAGAAGCTTTGAACGATATTAACATATATACACCTCTAGATGAAGAAATCAAATCAATATTTTGGGACGACTTAGATGAGGTATTACAAAATATTCTGCCAAATAAAATGATTTTAATAGGAGGCGATTTAAATGGACAAGTCTGAGTGAAAAATGAGAAATATAAGGGGGTACATAGGGTTATGGGTTTGGAATAAGAAATGAAGAAGAAATAAAAAAGGAAAAACTATAATTTTGCGATAACATATGATCTTATACTAGCTAATACGTTATTTAAGAAAAAAGAACACTTGGTCACATTCAAAAGTGGGAATAATAAATCGCAAATTATTTTTTTTATGGTTAAGAAGAGTGATAAAAAGATATATAAAGATTGTAACGTCATCCGGAGAAAACTTAACTACTAAACATAGGTTAGTAGTGTTGGATATGTTCCTTAATCATAGTATTAATAGAAAGAAAATATACACGACTTCTAAAATTAAGTAATGGAAGTTAAAGGATGAGAAACAAAACATATTTAAGTAGAAGGTAGGAGTACAAGTATTAGGTGAAATATACGGTGATTCTAATATGACATGGGATAAGATGATATCAAAGTTAAAAATAGTAGTTAAGAGTGTACTCGGTGAGTTAAAGGGGCATGTACTACTAAGGAATCTTGATGGTGGAATGAGAAAGTACAGGAAAAAGTAAAAGAAAAACGAATAGTTTTTAATGAATTATATATTAGTAAAACGAGAAAAACTTAAAAAAATATGATAGCCAAGAAAAACTAAAAGCAGTAAATGAAGCAAAAAATAAAACTTTTGAATCATTTTCTCAAAACTTGGATACAAAAGAAGGGGAAAAAGATATTTATAAAATAACTAAAGTGAGAGAGAAAAATAAGAGTTCTTAGCCAAATAAGATATATTAATGATGAATACAATAGTGTACTAGTAAATGATAAAGAAATAAAATAGTAGTGAAAATATATTTTTATTAACTTTTTAATGAATGTTTAGGTGACCAACCTAATTTAGATAATTTAAATAGGTCAAATGAGTATAGAAATGTATCTTTTATTATAGGATTCAAACTTTAAAAGTAGAATAAACTTTGAAAGATGCAAAATGAAAAATCCGTGGGATTTGATGATATCCCAATAGAGGTATGGAAGTGCATACAAAAATAAGATATTGAATGACTTACAAATTATTTAATATGCTATTGAAAATGAAAAAAATACCTAATTAATGAAGGGTAAATACTCTAGTGCCTTTATATAAGACTAAAAGAGGCATACAAAATTGTGCAAATTATAGAGGTATTAAACTAATAAGTTATACCATTAAACTTTGGTAAAGAGTAATAGAAAAAAAGATTAAGGAAGATGATCATGGTGATTAAAAATCACCTTCATGCTTGAAAGGTAAACAAGGGAAACTATACATCTTTTCAGACAACTAATTGAAAAGTATCGGGAGCAAAAGTAAGTTGTACATATAGTATTCATTGACTTAGAAAAAACTTAATAGGGTTCCAAGAGAAATTATATGAAGAATTTTAGAAAAGAGGGATGTTAGCATTGCATATATTGAATTAATTAAGGATACGTATGAGGATGTAATGACCAGACTTTAGGCGGATTAACTGAAGCATTCCTAATAAGGATAGGGATTACATCAAGGATCTACTTTAAGTCTTTATCTTTTTACACTAATCATGGACGAACTCATTGGGCACATTCAAGATACAATACCTTAGGATTGTTGAGAATGAGGGGGAGGGGGGGGGGGGGTAAATCTCGATTGTTTCAAATCTTTTTTTTTTGTCTTGTTTCGTAAAACCAAATCAAAGTAATAGCAGCGAAAATAAGTAAAAAAAAAATACAGTTTGGTTTTACTTGGTTCGTAATCCAGTGACTACTATTCCAAGACCTGCGATCCTTGATCGCTTTCGATGGACAATTACTATAGCTCTTTTCTCCAAAATCTTTCGGCGAAAGCAAACTCGTACAATAATGGAGTATAGTAACAAGATTATTATTTTCTTTAAATGAATGCAAATAATACAAGTTTACCGACAACTATAATTTTGAAGAGGAAGCGTTGTTGTCGGAGAGTCTTTCGGCTTCGCAGCAGCAAGACTTGCACAAATGATCATAGTAGAACGTGAAGGAGAACTAGTTTCGAGTAGCAAAGGTGTCCTTGAATTCTATCCTTAGGCTCTTTTTATAGCCAAAATCCATCCAGCGAAATCCGAAATTTCCACTGTTACTAATCTTGTTGATTCGTCGACGGAACCCAATGAATTTCCTCGAGTTCGTGTCCATCTTCTTGAACTGATCCAGTGTGAAATCAACTTGATCCGTCGATTGAACTATGTTATCAGTCGACATAACTTACGCTTTCCTTTTTGTCTGATTTGGCTGACTTGGTCGACTTCGTCCGAATTTGCTGATTCATCGACTGAACAAACCTATCATGGAATCCAATGTTACCTCTTTTTTTTTTGCAATTTGATCTGCCTCATCTCGATGAAATCTTTGATCAGTCCACTAATCAACATGATTTGTCGACGGAACTGGTTTTACTTTCTGTGCTCTGAGTCGGATCTGAACTGTTTCAAGGATATGTAGACTGAACTATTTTATCAAACGGAATAAGGTTTTACTTCATGTTCTGTTCTGGATTTTCATAGATTCAGACCATTTTATCAGTCGACGGAACCACTCAATAACTCTTAAGTGTTAGCACAATTACACAATATTTACTCTGTAAAACAGAGTTAGAACAGATATATGCATGATAGAGTCCTGACTAGGACTTCTGTCTGATCTCAATTGAGACTTTCGAAATAGCTCTAAGTTGGATCACCGCCTAAGTCTAGACTCGTCCGTACTGGTTCTCTCCACTCTAGTGACTTATCTTATTTACCATGTGTATGACTTTCCTTGCTTGACGTCCGATCCCAGGTCTTTCCTCGCCTTGATGTCGGGTCTACACTGACCCACCGAGTCCTCTTACTAGATGTCCGATCCTTCTGACCTATCTGGTCTTTCTGCCAGTTCAGTCCTCCTAACCCATCTCCATTTGGACTTTTTGCCTGATATAACTTTTTGCCTGATGTCTAGTTTTCTGAATCTATCAAAGCAATTCAGTCGACACACTTAACAATCATATCAAATATATATATGTTCTGACTATAAACTCTTTGTTACATCGAAATACAAGTTTGATTATTAGTACATTCTATACCAACAGTACTATGATGTATATTGTTTGCGGATGATATTGTCTTGATAGAAGAGACATGTGAAGGAGTAAATGCTAAACTAGAATCTTGGCAGGAAACACTAGAAGTGAAAGGTTTAGGCTTAGTTGGGTAAAAACAGAATATATGGAATTTAAATTTAGTAATGTTATATACAAAGAGACAATTGTTAAGATAGAAGATAGGAGTTGTCTGGAACTAAGAGCTTTAAGTTTTTAGGATTATTTTTGCAAAATGACAGAGGGATTGCGAGAGTTGTCTTACATAGAATACAAGCAGGATGATTGAAAAGGAGGTTAACGTCGGGTGTTTTATGTGATCGTAATGTACCTCTAAAACTTAAAGGAAAGTTCCACAAAATAACAATTAGATTTGCTATGTTATATGACATTGAATTTTTTGTTATGATTTGGGCATATAAGCAAAAAATGAAAGTTGCAAAGATGAGGATGTTAAGGTGAATGTGTGAACATACAATGATGGACAAAATAAGGAATGAGAGCATTAAAGAGAAAGTCGAAGTTGCATCTATTAAGGAAAAACTTTGAGAGATACATTTAAGATGGTATGAATATATACTTAGACGACTAATAAATGCCCCAGTTAGGCGATGTAAAATTACGATAAATATGCACATTAAACGAGGGAGAGAAATGCTAAAAAGACTTGGTTAATAACAATAACATAAGATAAAATTTATTTAAATATAGATGATGACATAATAGGGGATAGTGCTTAATGACGTAGAAATATTTATATAACCGACTCCACCTAGTGGGATAATGGTTGGTTGTTATTGTTGTTGTATCAGGTTACATATCAAGGGGGAGCACTCAGATGAATGGTTTATAGATAGTAGATGTTCTAGGTATATAATTGTTGATATGAGAAAATTCTCCACCCTTAAACACAAGGGGCTTGTCTCCCTTACGAATAGTGGGGAACAATAAGTGATAGAGGTATTGATAACTGTAATTGAGATAAAAAAGAATCTATATTCTTTAATGAAAACTGTGACATATTTATATACACATTAGAAATCTATCTTAGGAAACTATAATTAGGCTAATTGACAATTTGCCTAATTGACTAATATATACAGATAATATGATAACCCTATATTGCCTCTCAAATTGGAGTATAGATATTAATCATTTCCAACTTGTTACAAAGATAATCAGCTCAAATCTCATTTAAAGTTTTTGTAAAGATGTTTCCGAGTTGTTCTTCAGTCTTCACATATCTTGTAGAAATCAATATTTGTTGAATTTTCTTACAAACAAAATGACAATCAATTTCAACGTGCTTAGTTCACTTATGAAACACAAGATTCGATGCAATATGAAGAGCAGCTTGGTTATCACACCATAGTTTTGCTGGTACTGAAATGTTAAGTTCTCAGTCAATAATTGATATATCCACTTTATCTCACACACAGACTGTGTTATAGCCTTATATTCTGACTCTGCACTAGATCATGACACAACGTTTTGCTTCTTACTCTTCTATGAGACTAAAGATACAATAACCTGAAGTAGATTTTCTATCCATTTTGGAACTTTCCCGATCTGTATCTGAAAAAGATTTAATATGATTGTGCTCATAATTTTTATATACGATATCTTGTCCGGGTGCTCTCTTCAAGTAACACAGATTTTGCTCTAACATTGCCTAATGATGAACGGTTGGAGATGACATGAACTGATTGACAACACTAATCATACCACAATTTTGTTGGTACTGAAATTTTAAATCCTACTTTAGTTAATAGTTGATATGTCCATATCATCTCACACCTATAACCCTATAATCTGCATGCACGGTTTACTAAAATGCTGTATTTTTTTTAAAATTCTTTGTTAACATAATTGAAGCAATGCCAAAAAGTCTTTTGAAAACACCAACTCAGTTGTTTCTTTTAAAGTTGCTCATCTCCATACATTATTTAATATTGTGAAGTACCCGATCACATTCTGACCATTATGGTTTGATTTTTGTGGGTCCAGATTTAATTGAGGATATCATAACTATATTCGTTTCAGTAAACTTATAAAATAAATAATTTACTTATTCATTAGCATTTTTTGGTTTTATTATCTAGCTCGAAAATGAAGCTTGCTAATACAATCTTTGCAATAGTTTAAAATCTTTCTTGAAAGCTAATCTATTCTTGTTTTTTGGCCAGAATTGCACCTCATTCATTGATTCTCTTCAACAAATGCCTCTTACTTGAAGTTTTGGTATGGTAACTGGTCAACTAAGTTTTTAGAGTTGTTCTACTCTCTTAATCAAGCTTGAAGGTTTCTAATAGAATCTGAAGAAATAAATATTTGCATCGCAACATAAGGAAATAACCAGTCCACGGATGTAGATATATATTGGATGTTATAAAACCCGAAACATAAAAATGCAAATGTGGGACTAAATCCACTAGGCCTGTAACTCTATTAAGTCTAATATCTTTTGATACTATCTTTCAAGCTAAAGTGAAGATAGTATTTATGTCTAACTTATTACATAAACTAAAGCAACTCTCATAAGCACAACATAAATTGGACATGGTGATAGTGAAATCATTAACTTCCTACTCACATGTAGTCAAGAGTTATATAGAGGAAGCAACAAATGATCCTTGACTTTAGATTTATAAAGCTCTAGAAATAGTTGATGAAGTGCTTAAGGAAAATAAACTTGAATTAATGAGGCATGTAGTTAATTTCTCACTACCAAGGAATTAATGAAGCATGTAGCTAATTCCCTTCAATCTCATATCTACAAAGTTTTGTAAATAGCTAATAGAACATGCAGACAAAGATTGCTTTGTCAAATGATCCAACAAATCGATGAGAGAGGTTAAAGAGAAAAAAGGTAGAAGGAAATTAGGGTGAAGAAAGTTCTTGATATAAGTAAACAAGGAATTAAAATTTATAAAATTTTAGATGATTAAAATATAGGAATGGATTTGAATTTCAAATTTTGATTTTGAACTGATAGACAATTGTTCTATTTTGAGTATTGTGTAGTTTGACATCTTTTAATTTAGGAGTATAATGGGATAATGTATTTATTGATTTGTAGAATTTGTTTCCTAGTTTATTTTGGGTCAAAATTGCAAAGTTATTCCTTTAAGTGAACGAGATAATGACATCAATGTTTCAAGGATTGAACAATAGCTAGAATTTCATGTCATAGGTACAGTAATTTCTTAGCACCGGATAATTTCTCACTGAAGAAGGCAATAAGGCGCTTCGATTGACTTAGAACACCATCAATGCCAATGCTAGATGCATCACAGTTTACTTTGAACAGTATCGAAATCTGGAAGTGCTAGAACGGGTGCTTTGGTCATTTTTTGCTTCACTAGCTAAAGACTAGTCATAGCCGCTTCAGTCCACTTGAACTCGCGCTCCTTGAGACACTTAGTGATAGGAGCAATTAAGGCACTGAAGTTCCGGATGAACCAACCATAGAAAGAGGCAATCCATGGAAACTTTGAACATCGTGGATGGTTCCTTTCCCTCTTAATTCTTTCTCCTTTCTTCTCTTATTTTAAAATTTTAATTTTTTCATCCTTAAACACATGGGATTTTTTTTTCTTATTCCTTTCCTCCTTAAATAAATTAAAAAAATCTCCTATTAAAATAAATGATATAAAATGTAAACAGACTTAACCTAATTATTTTGTCTAGATTTTCATTAATCCTAAATTGGATTTAAATGAAGTAATGAACCACCATGTTGGCCTAGTCATATCACCGGTGAGTCATTCTTGGACATGTTGCGCATAAGGTCCAATATTCCTCACAACATAAGCTGAGGCAAATCAAGCCAGCTCATTCCTTAGAACAAAATCCATTGAGAGCCTTATGGACACTATCTACATATATGCTATCTAATAAATACACAAAGTATGTCTATTTTTTCTCTCTATATCTTTCTGTGACAGGGGTTAACTTTATGTATACATGTCTTTAGGTGTCTATTCTGATATGATACTTCATCATATGTGAATAGCTCCTAAAGTCTCATTTTGTATATTTTGACACATGCTATACATTTTACTTATCCAAAAAAAAGTTTAAAATCTTGTGTCGTACTAGTGGCAAAAAAGAGAAACGCTCGCCCCCAGCGCTCCCGCCAGCCTGCCCCAGGACCAATACGGAGGAGGTAAATCACAGTGACTGAGAAGGTAAGAGGTTGGGGGGGGGGGGAGGGGGAGAGACTTTTTACACAGGATGCAGAGTTTTACACCCCACCAGCTCCGTGGCTCGAACCCAAGAGTTTTAGTGGAAATCTACCAACCCCTTACCATCTCAGCTATGCCCGTAGAGACATCTTGTGTCGTACTAGGCGGCATGGGTGGAATTTATTGTTATGTCTTCCGACTAGCAAGGCACCAATGCTAGCACGACCCTTCGATGCCCTGTGCGAGACTCGTGGGTGTGCGGAGACCTTATATGATCCCATGACGCCCCACGACCGACATCCTCACCTCTTTATTTTTTAACTATTAATCTTTTTTTTTTGATTTTTTTAATGATTAATTATTTCTCCTCTTAATTCTTTCTCTTTCCTCCTCATATTTTATTTTTTTATTCCTTTCATTCTTAAATACATGAGAAGAAAATTCTTTTTGTTTTTTTCTTATTCCTTTAGTCCTTAAATACATGGGGGAAAAATTCTCCTTAAACTATTAAAATAGATTTAATTTAAATCTACTTAATTCTAATCATTATGTCGAGATTTTAGTTAATCCTAAATTGACTTTTATTCAATTTTAATTTTTAAAATTTTAGTTTAACCTAATAGTAAGTATTTATAGTAATCAAATATTATAATAATGTTTTTAATTAATATATTTTATATTTATAAAAATATCAAAACCATATTAGTATGACATGATAGTTCTAGACATAAATTGAAACTCCGAAATGACTTAAAATTTTAAATCATGATTGTAAGAATACTAATAGTGAACATTTATAAGAATCAAATATTAATAAAAAATAATATTTTAATCACTATATATTAATATTTTTAAATATAAAAAAAATCAAAATTGTATTGACAAATCACCATACCGAGACCTTATTATTCTGATCTCGGACCGAAACCTTGACACAACTCAAAATTTTAAACATATGTTAATTGCAGAGATGCATATAAATGTGATGAACAAAAAACCATGTTTTTGTGCCGACATAATACTGCTATCAGTTGCAAGCAGAATGATATTTCAAATGTGTCAGTTGTTACAGGTCAACACTTGAAACCATGCCATATCCTCATTTCACCCAGTCAAATTCTAAATTTCTCTCAACCTGGCCCCTCTAGTCAATTTCTGTAATTGAGGTCAGAACTAGTTGGAGCAACATAAATATTTGTGTTCTTGATACTTGTGCAGTTATACATTGATAGTGATGCCAAATTGCATTTCCCTTCTATATTTGATGCAATGGTACTTCACTTCCTGTTTTAGAGAGGTTTATACAGGGAATTTCTGGGAGAAGACTTAATTGCTGAGAAGTGGAATTATACCATTGGGAAATGGATATATGTAGGATGCTGTTCGAGATGGGGGCCTCTTGGAGTATGTTAGAGAAGAGGAAGAGTTCTAGACAACATGAAGCAGGAGAAATTGGAGGAAGAGGGGACAATTATAGGTGCAGCTCTGGTACGAGTTAAGAATTAGGGTAAACAGTGACATGGATGGAATATGATGGAGAAAGAGGAATATTCAGAGATTTTTTTTTCCAGACAAGACTTAATAGATGTTGGGTCGTGTAGTATTACAATCTACGGATGTCTATGAAATTGATAAGAGAAGAGGAAGGGTTCTAGTAAATTTGAAGGAGAAGAGGAAAGAGGAGGAAGAGAGGAAAATCACAGATGTGGACTATGGGATAAATTAGAGCAGTAAAAGGTGATAATAGTTACTGTTAATAGGAAAGGAAATATCTGTTGATGCCAAAGCAGCCTTCATACTGAAAAACAAGATAATACCTGTTATATTTAGTGATTAATTAAATATCTAGTTATCCAATTTTATTGATGTGATGTGATGTGATGTTGCTAATCATGTATACGTCAAGTTAAAACTTGTTAGGCTACTCTACTAAATAGCTCTAGTTTGACCCAAGAACAAAGGGGTGGCGGTTCAAAACAGGAAACTAAAGGATAAAACTGAGATTTGACAGTCTCTTTGCTGCTTTAATGCCATGGTTGGATAATTACACGGTACAGGACTATACTTAAACAAGATGTTAGACTTTGAATTATCTTGACTGCTAAGTGCTTACATAGATTGGTTTCCACTGCAACATATATTGGGTCTTTTATTCACTCTTCCATCTTTGCATTACTAGATTTCCTGCATATAATGCTTAAGTCTATGGTGGTTAACTTATTTTTTACTTCGACTGTATATCATACCTTTACTCTGTCATGATGGAAGAGACTTGTGATTAAAGATACATGTGTCTTTGCAGCATGTTAATCATTACAGTTCCTTCTCTGAAATGCTACAAGTAGAGATTCTTGCTAATGTCCTTCCAGGGATTAAGTCTGTTGAAGATGGTAATAGACTCATTCCTTCTATGGATTTGTAGAAACTATGGATGTAATGGCATTTTACTTGGTCGTGCTTAATAATATCATAAATGCACCTGAGCATTGACCTTAACAGAGGATTCAAATTAATGCAACAAAGTTTTGATTATAGTTGATTTTAAAGGTCATTCAACTGTGGCAAATTCAACATTCAAGTATCTTAGGACTCAGGTTCAACTACTAGGCTAAAGCTATTTTAAGATTCTTCTTAATATTGTTGAATAATTTACCATTTTTGACTTTCTGTAGTCTTCAGGATCTTTAAATATCAAGATTTTTAGTATGCTTTTTTGTTCTAGCTTAAGATGAAGGTTTATTTGAACTTCGAGTAGGTTGCAACATAATTTATAGATAGTTCAGTAACATGATGATTTTCACATTTTTTTGTCTATATATTCATGAACCTATTTGTCCTAATAATGGAATTCTTTCCTTTCCACTTAAGGGATCCAAGTCTACCGCAAGTTCTATACAGAAGAGAAGGAAATGTCAAATGGTGTATTGGCTATCTCTGTCAAAAGATCTGCTATTCAACCATACAATACCTTGGCCAACTTTCTTTATGTGCGTGATGGTTTGTTACTTCAAATTTGAATAATTAATTAATTAAATAAAAACAATGTCAAATTGGCATAGAGTTTAGGCAGAATTTATGATGTGAACTTATGTACATCCTAGGTAAATATAGTTTTACCCAGGCTAAGGTATCTTTGATAAAACTTTACTGTTATATAGCTGATTATAGTAGCTTCTATTATATAATATGGCATCTAAATTTGAAACCAATTGCATTCAATTTTATGCCACTAAAAATGTAAATGTCTTCTATATCATATGGTGTATATAAGTGAAACAAGTTTATCAAATTTTCCCCAACCATACAATCTGTTCTTTCTTTATCTTTGCTTTCATCAATGTTTTGCTAGTCATTTCTGTTTCTACATTACATGTAAGAGAGAGGTAATATACATTGCTACATAGCTGTGGATTCTTAGGTATTCATAAGGTAATCAAGGGGTATGTTGTCTTGTTGACCTCAAACGCCTTGCTATATTTTCCAAATATTCAAAGGTGGTATTATAGTTTATTCAAATTGTCATGCCCCGGGGAGCCCATGTTTGATAGAAAACGGACAGCATCTCCCCTGTACGGTGGATATCTGAATTTTGTATACAAGGCCACCACGGCCACCACTAAAATCCACAGCCCACACGGCTGACAAATCATAACAAATGGAAAGGAAGAACATCACAAACATACCAAACCTCAATCAAATGCAGCAAACACAACAAATGCAGCGATGCATCATATGCACATGATGCAATAACATGTGTCCCCCCTGACCCTAGTCAAGCCACCGTCACATCTCATATGTGCAACCAAGTGGGTAGGATTGTGACAATTGTACACACTCTCTCTCACTGCTCTGGAGTAGCCGAGTGGACAGGATGTTGGCGGAGTATACACTCCTACTCCAAGAGATAGGGGAGCACCGCTCTATAACCCTCGTAACAACGGAGAGGGGGTCTACAACCTGCACACAACTCTGATCTACCACTACCCCTGAGTGGTTAAGCGTGACACGACTGGATAGATGCATACACTCTTCGACAACCACTAACTCCTGAGTGACCGAGTGGGCAGAACTAATATGACTATGACGGGCTCATACTACAAGGGAGTTGATGGTCGACAACATGCAACAGTACAAGAATGATGCATGATACTAATACCCGTAACACCTACCAGATCATCAACCATATGTCATGCACAGGTCTAAAACATGTATCATGACCTATTACTCATGCGACTAGATCTACAGGTGAAGTATATCCAGTGATCAACCAATGCTAGGTATAACATAACAATCACTCCTATGTATATGCATACATGTGTATACTCTACAGAATAAGAGTATAAAAAATTGAGACTATATTGACACGAATTCGATTATCTCAAGGACAAACATTCAAGTGTCAAACAGTGAGATAAACAAGAGCAGATACAAGATAATAAAACCTACTGTATATATAATAACAAGTCATGCATAAAAAACAATATTTATAGAGACAAAGTAAGAGGTACCCACCTTAAAATGTGGTCCGTATCAGAAGAGAACCCCTCGCTAGGTGTTCGAACAAATCAAAGGACAGTTTTTATTTTACCATAACAAATGATAACTAGCTAAACATAGCTATAACCCTAATAATACAACCCTAAAGTAATGATCACTGCTTAGTCTTAGGGATTGCTTCCCTATTGGTTTGACTCATAGTTCGAGTTAGATTTAACCCAACTTTAACTCAAGTGATTACCCGAAATAAAACTTAATCCCTAATCCAATTAGCCCAAGATCCAAGATGCAACTCAATTCTCCAACTACAGTATAATTCCACCAACTAATCCAATACCTAGTGAAGCTCACCCATCCAAGTAGCTCACGGTAAATACACACCCAAATCCAAACTACAAATCAACTTCCCATCAAGAGCCACAATTCAATTGGGTCACCCTTCCATGCACACGGTTTTCAGATCAAGGCTGTCTAAAATCAAACCTAGCCACATCCACTCCCAGTTGTTATCCTCGGCAGAAACAAATAGCCACACTCAATCATCTAAACTGAAGACCAGCTTAGGAAACCTTACAACTCTAAGACCTAAGGTAAAATTTGACAAAAACTTCGCAATGCCAGTGAGATTAAGCTGCAATTAAATCCAGAACAGAGCAGCAATCGAAAACTGCACAAAAATCGAATTGCTATCGATCACAATGATCCGAACAGATCTAAGAAACCCAATTTGAAGAAATTAGTAAACCAACAACCTCACCCCATTAAAGCATGCAGTCCAAATCTGTGATAGCATCATTTGAATCAGGAAAACAACCCAAAACAGAGCAATTCCAAGAACTCATCTAAACCAAAATTCAACCCATCTCTACTGATCTACTCACGGTAACATCAAGATCCATTCAAGATCAACACAACCCAATGAGTCCTTAACTTGAAATTGCGCCGATAAGAAGCTCTCTGCTCGGATCCAGCAGATCGGCCACAAATCGATGAACAAGGTGAAGATCTCCTTCCTCCCGAGAGCCTCTTAATAACCTCAAATCCAAATCTTGCCCAATCTAACAAATCACGATTCGGGGATCATGGAAACATCACAATCGATAGAAGGCCCATCATGGCAAGGATCTATCTACTCGAGCTAAGAGGAAGTAACAAGGATTGGAGACCTACCCCTAGGAGGATCGCCCTCGACGATGCCTTATTGGTAGAGTGGGTCGCCGAGAGCTTGGGGCGCAACCGCACAGAGCTCTGATCAACGACTCTAAGCAGAGAGCGTCGTCTAGAGAGGCTCTGAAGGCCTCGCCATGGAGCGGAGAAACGAACGTGGGAGGAGAAAGAGAAGAGATTCGTCGCTCAGTTGAGGAGGGGGGTGGTGGAGAGGAAGTGATCGTGAGGAGAAGAAGAGGTTGGCTTCGGGTGGAGATCGCAAGGAGAAGGGGGAAGAGATTTAGGTGAGGCACACTTTGCATTCTAGCCCTCTAAGTTTAGGTATTGGCCACCTTAACCTCCATGCCTAGGCTTTTAAACATTTATCCCATTTAAGTTTGATTTTAAGCAGTTAAACCCTCCAAAGTTTGGTGTTAAACACCTCAACCCCTCAAACGCCTCCAATGGTCCGAAAACCCTAAAAATCTCCGATTAATTCCCCTAATTTTTCTCAACCGGATTTTTATTTTGTCGTACATAACACAATCTGTTCTTTCTTTTATCTTTGCTTTCATCAATGTTTTGCTAGTCATTTCTGTTTCCACATTGCATGTAAGAGAGGTAATATACATCGCTACATAGCTGTGGATTCTTAGGTATTCATATGATAATCAAGGGGTATGTTGTCTTGTTGATCTCAAACACCTTGCCATATTTTCCAAATATTCAAAGGTGATATTATAGTTTATTTAAATTAATCTTTGATAATGTTGGATAAATTGGAATATGTGGTTGGTAGTTTTGGAAACATTGGTGGGAAAATATACAATAGTTGGGATGTTATGCAAGGTTGTTTCCCTAGAAGAGGAATTCAGTGGTATTATGTTCATGCATGCATTTTTTAAAGATAAAAGTAAATATACATATCGAAAGAAAAATGTACAATCATGACTGAGCTAGCTTAATCAAGATTATACAATTTAGACCCGAGATTGATTGCACTAACAATCTCTCTCTTTTTGATATTTGATAATATATTTAAACTAGGCTAGACAATTAGCTCAACTTCCCACTTATGCCAAAGCATAAATGAAGGTTTCCTAACATAAACACTTCATTCTCTCCGTTATATACATAAAAAAGATTCTACAAATTCTAGTCTCCTCCTTCAGTCATAACTTATGCAAACATCTCAATGTAGGTTGTCTGCCTTTTATTTCTCCAAAGCTGAACCTTAAGTATACTACCTATCAAAAGTACATACCTTCTTACTTCAACCATCTTTTCTTGACTTCATTTCTTAGTTTAGGAAATATCTTTCCCCTTAAGGAAATTCATCTCCTCTTCCTAGATCATTTCTCATGCCTTTAAGGTGGACCTCCCCTCAAAGCATGCTTTCTTTTAATCATTACACCAATGATGCATGCATTTTATATATAGTTTTTTTTTACAATTTGGTACTCATCTTGTGATATTCTGGGAGCATATTTTGTATTATTTATTCCCTTTTAGTATTGTTTCACTATTTTCTTGTTTGTAGATCTATTCTTATGCTTTTTCATTGATAGGATGAAGAACTAGAGCTAAAACGGAGTTAAAAAAAACCGTGGAACGACATGAAGCAAGGAATACGCTTTGGCCTTGTCCCAAGACACGGGTGTATTCCTTAGGACGAATAGGAGCAGAGACAGAGCAACTGTGGGATTTCTAAAGTTACACACGGCTCGACCGTGTGTTTTTCACACGGTCGTGTGCCACCTCACGCCGTTCTTAGAATCGCACATGGCTCGCCCATGTCTTTTTCACATGGTCGCCGTTCTTTGCCGAGATACCAGATTCACACATGGCCCGACCGTGTGTTTTTCACATTGCTATGTCTTCCTATAGCAGATTTCACTAGTTTGGTATTTTTGAAAATTCCTTCCTTTTCTGAAGGTTGGGGAGGTTTTAAAAGGATCCCCAAGGCTCGTGGAAGGAAGAAGAGAAGTTCCCCGGTGCCAAGAAACCATAGGAGAGCCTTTCCAAGGAGCAAGAGGAATTCTCGTCCGCGTTTGGAGTTGGAGTATCCCAGAGACGATCTACGCTTCATAGAAAAAACCTTTTTCTCTTTTCTCTTGAGTTTGAATTGTAAAAGCTTATTTATTATGTCTTCTTCCTGTAACTTCATGTCCATGGAGTAATGCTCTTGATTCTAGGATGAGGGAGTAGTCCTTTGACATGTAGACGCTTGGTTTTTTCTATGGTTTGATATATTTATATTTTTTAATTTTATAAGTTGATTGTTTGTGGTCCGGCTCTACTGTGCATACACGAACTCAACGCCAAAAATGTGTTTTCGTATCCCAAGGGATGTGGATCGAAAGGTGAACCCAATCATCCGTAGAATATCGAGATGTGGGGGGGGGGGGGGGGGGGGTCAAGAACGTAGGTTAGGTTACCACGAGGATTCCCTAGGCTTTCATGAAGCTGGGTCCCCCTTTATTCAGCGCTACGCAGTAAGAGAGGACAACTCGAGAACTATAGGGCATCTCATGACAGGAGCCTTCATAAGAAACAGTTCTTCAGCAATGTCACCCTGAAAGTAGGCGTCGTATTTGAGCGGATACACCGATGTAGTTCCAAAAGATCATGTTGGCTAAATCAAGATTATCTATCTACATGAACAACCAATAAGAATTAGGAAACCAAATATAGCTTAGGGTGTCTACTGTTAAAGTCGTGAAACTGAAGTCCTAGGATCGCTTCTTAAAATCGGTTTTCATCTTGGAACTTTTCCTCACAAGTTTTCTCTGTTTTCTCAACACTTTCACAACTTTCAAATTCTCTAGATAACCGTTTTCACATCATAGATCGATATTCGATTTCTAGTCCTCGTGTGATCGATACTTTTATTACTTGATGATGTGCACTTGCGGTTTGCTACACATCAAGTTTTTAGCGCCATTGCCGGGGAGTGGTTCAAATCGATATCGATCAATTTGTGATTTGGTTAATTTAGATTTTTTTTTCCTTTTTTGGTTTTCCCTTTTGATTCTCGGATTACTTTCGAATTGCGTTTGGATCACTTTCCTTTTGCGTTCTCTTCTCTTCGTTTTTTTTTCTTTTCAGGTGGGTAGGGCCCTCACATATAGAGATATGAAAGAAGGGAGATCTGCTTCCTTTAGACCTAGCGATAGACCACACCTACCATCGAAGGGTGAACGAACAAAGAGCTTTGGAAGAAAATAACGACCAGGAAAATGCAACTATGGCAGACAACGAGAATAAGTTGCTCAAAGATTATGCCTCCCCTAACACTAGAGGATTGAGGTCTAGCATCACGGGATCCTCCATATAAGCAAACAACTTTGAACTAAAGCCAACCCTAATCCACATGGTCCAGCAAAATTAGCATGTGGAGGTATTTTTGGAGATTTGTTCGAAGATAAAATTTAATTGCGCTTCCATAGATACAATTCGGCTAATAATGTTTTCATTTTTCTTAAGGGACAAGCTAAGTCTTGGTTTCATTCCCTACCCATGGGCAACATATCTACATGGGATCAGTGTGAACAAAGATTTTTTGATAAATTTTTCCCTCCCAGTAAAATGACACACATGCGGCACAAGATCACTAGCTTTATACAAAAAGATGATGAGTCATTATTCGATGTCTAGGGTAGATTTAAAGGATTGCTGTAGCAATGTTCACATCATGGACTTGACAAGTGGTTGGTAATCCATACCTTCTACAATGGTATCTTGTACGCGATGAAGGTCTTATTAGACTTCGCAACTAGTAGAGCTCTGATAAACAAAACCTTGGATGAGGCCAAGGAGATCATAGAAAGTGTGACGTTAAATCATCACTAGTGGATATCAGAGTGAGGAAATCAAGCACAAACTCCATCAGTTAATTCCATGGACCTTTCAGCAAAGATAGATGCACTGACCCAGAGGTTTGATTCCTTGAACACGAGTACGGTGAATGTTTCTTGTGAAGTATTTAGTTTGACATGTCATGCAACGGAGAGTTTCTTAACAACTGCCACCAATCAAGGATGCTAAATTGAGTACGTCGACACAATCAATAACTTTAACTCAAGACCGAGCAATCCATAGTCGAACACTTACAACCCTGGCTAGAGAAACCATTATAATTTTTCCTACCAAAGCAACCAAGATCAATACCAAGGATAGGGAAATTATGGACAACAATCGAGACAACAAGCTCTTTCGAAGTCACAACTGGAAGCAATGATAGAGGACTTTATCTCAAGCTAAAACCAAGAAAATAAGGAGTTCCAACAGGGACATACTCAAACCGAGGAAGCCTCGAAGGATTTGAAAACAATGGTATACAACTTCGCAAGTCACACCATGATGCTAGAAACTCAGATTGCCCAAGTAGCAAGCTCACCGTCAAGGACTCCGAGGAGATTTCCCAGGAAGCTAGAGCTAAATCCCATGGAGCACTGCAAAGCTATGATTTTACGGAGTGGGAAGACTTTGAAGGAACCATCTGCACTTGCTGAAGAAAAAGGCAAGGAGTTTCTAGACCAGCCTAAACTAACTTGGAGTACCACTGGCGGAGAAGTTCTCTCGGATTTCGAGAAAAAGACTCTGGAAATAGTGCAAAATCCTCCACTGACGATGTTTGTTCCACCAATTTCCTTTCCGCAATGATTATCAAGGTACGAAAGGATAAGGAATTCGACCAATTTTTGAAGTTGATGAAGTCAATTTGTGTTGAGGTACCACGACTTGATGCTCTACACTAGATGTCGAAATTTGGCAAGTTTATGAAGGACATCCTGGAAGATAGATCGAAGATCATGAGACAATAACTCTGATAGAAGAGTGTAGCACACTGATACGGAACGAGGGTTCTCCAAAGCTTAAGGATCCAGGGCGTTTATCTATACTCTATTTTATAGGGAAAAGAAAGATAAGTAAAGCTTTTTATAACCTTGGCGCAAGCATAAGCATGATGTCATTCTCTTATGTGCAAGAAATTAGGGCCAGGGGACCTCAAGTTAACGACCATGACTGTTCAACTTGTTGACACTTCTTGTAGATACCCCCTTGAGTATTCTAGAGGATGTGCTCATAAAAGTAGCCGATTTAGTGTTTCCTATTGATTTCGTTGTACTTGAAATGGACGAAGACCCTAGGATCCTTGTCATATTTGGGAGCCGTTTTTTAGCCACTGCCGGAGTGATCCTTGATGTCAAAAATCATAAACTCTCCTTGTTGGTACTTGAGAGTAAAATTGAATTTGACTTATCAAAGGTTACTGACAATTTTCTTGTTGATAATTCATGTCACAAGATAGATAAAATTCACAAGACGGAAGAATGACCGCTGGATGAAACTCCAAACAACGAGGGCGCAGTATTAAAGAAGGGGGCAAATATATAATCCCAGTAAGTTCAAAGAAAAGGAATGAGCTTAGGATTGAAGGAAACCTTAGAGGAGGGGGACAAAATTCCCTTAAGGGTAAGGCTCCGAGTCGAATAAAAATAGGGGTTAAGCTAATGACCTAAAAAGAACGCTTATTGGGAAGCAATTCAAGATTTAATTAATATTTTTTTAGTCTTTAGGATTTTTTTTGTTTAATTTTCATTCTAGTTTTGTGTTTTTGTTTTTCGTAGGTTTAGGGGCATCCACGAGCTGGCCGAAGCTAAAGTTACTGGCGTGGGAGTCATGTAGGGCCAAATATTGGGGGGGGGGGGGGGCGGGGGCGTGTCCCACACATGGCTGTGTTCCTCAAAACAGTGCCTCACATGGCTTGGATATATGATTTTTGCACGGTTGTGTGGCTCCGAACCTCAGTGATAGAAAAACCCACGGCACACGGACCTCAGTGATAGAAAAACCCACGGCTCGGCCGTGTGCCGTGTGCTTTTCACACAACCATGTTGCGTGAGGATTTAGGGGTTAAAACCCTAGATCTGGCCATGTGCTCTTTTCTTTCTCACCTTAAGTACCAACTCCAAGATCAAGATGTCCAAAAGAATGAAGCATGGAGGAACTTCGACATCCAGGGACAAGGGCAAGTGTACACCACATATGACGAGGTAACTAATCCCTATTAGAATCGATGGATTAGCTAGAGGGGGTGAATAGCTTGCAAATTGAAATTTCAAATCTCTTGCTTTCTACTTAGTAAGCACATACTATAAGTTAGATATAAATAACATTAAATTAATAAGGGGCTTCGGATTTATTTGGTTTATCATCGGGGAGGTTGCTAATCAAAGGCAATGACAACTCACTAAAGAAGTTCCTTCTTTGACAATAAGTCAGATAAAGAGAAACCCCTTACACAGTTTGAAAACAATCGTTGAATGTACAAGATGTGGAAATGAGAATACGAAGTGTGTTCTTTACAACTAGCTCTAGGGCACTATTTATACTTCACTGGTCAAAAGTGATCATTGATGTGGCACACTGAGGCGCCTCCATTGATCCAAGGCGCCTCCAATGGGCTGAGGTTTATTTCCATCTCAACGGTTTCAGGCTGATCTAGTGGCATCGGAGGCGCCTTAGTTCAGCTGAGGTGGACTCCGCTGCTTATATCCGCGACAATGGCTCTAACTCTTCATAGGTGTCTCGAGTAATCAGAGGCGCCTCAAGTCCCACCTTTGGCAACAACTCCTTTGAGATCAGATTTAGATCAAGTTCCACCATTGGATCATATTGAGTTGATGAGAGCCGTTATCCAGATTTGCGATCAATTCAAAAGCTAAAGAGAAGCTAAAATGCCATTATCACGATTTTGGAGAGCAAAGGCACACGGGAGAGAAGGAAATCACCCATCTCATTCGACGTCGGTCACCGGATCTTCACTAGCCTTCGTCCACCGAGGATGACAATTCTTCCTTCCTCGTCCATTCTCATCTCCACCTTCATCGCAAGCTACGGCCAGTAATCTCCGACTCCATCCTCTTTTCCGCACAGAACAGAGGAGATCTTCCACCTCTTCTGGCAAGCTCATAGCCACTTCTCTTCAGGTTAGAAGAGGAGAGATCTTCCACCTCTTCCGGTCAGCACCTTCACCGACATCAGCCCGTCCATCTTCCACGGCAGAATTTCTCCATTACAAATCTAATCCGATCTGAGCTTGAAGATGCCCTAGCTCGGGTTGCAAGCACTTTGGATTCCTAGTTCATTCATTGTTGGTTGTAGATTCCTTCCATGATACCAATTTTGATGGATGCATGTTATGTTTCAATTCTTGGTTACATTTGATTTGAACTTAATTGATTTGGACTTTGCTTAATTGATTTGAATTGGTTAATCAAAGTGTCCCTGTTCATGTTTGATTTGTTTACAGCAGTAGATTAGATTAGATAAGATTGTTTTGTTCTTTCAATTGCATCAATAGATTGTATTTGTAGTTTAGTTTCCTTAATTCTCTATTCAATGCAAGTAGGTGTTAGGTTTCATAAATGCTTAATTTCCTTAATGGCTTGTTCTTCTTTAGTTTATTCCGATTGTAGTTTAGGTTCAGATTAGTTTCAATTATTTGCATCGTCTTTCTTAGCTTTAGAACCCAAAATCCAAACCCCCATTTAAACATCAAAACACCAATATATAACATTCAATTCCTAAATTTATCACTTTACTGTTACATTCCTTGTGAGAGACGACATGAGTCATCTCTATCTATGCTATATTAGTGTAGAAAGTGTTTGGTACTTAAATTGTTGTAAACGTGTATCAACCCCAATATTTTTGGAGAGGTGGCCAATCAACTTCCTTATGACTCATCTAGGTCCAAAGCCTCGGCCCTTCAAAACCTGACCTTATGTTTTTTTGAGATGATTTTTACCTTATGTTTTTTTGCATGTCTGAGAAGGCCCATTTTGGAGTATTTTCAATTTTATATGCTGGACATCAGAAATTGAAATTTATTTAGCTTTTCATTACATAATCAGGGACTTAATTATGATGGAATAGCTAATCTTCTTGGGCTGGTGCGCACTGTCGCAACAGTTCGTGATGCATTACCTCCACCAAGATCATCTTTGATATCATCATCTATGAAACCGGTGAGGCCAAATGTGAGTCAAAATTTCTTTTTCCTTCGAAATCATCTTGTTCCAGATTTGAAGTCTTGTTTTTCAGATTCACTATTAGCATTCATTTAATTAAAAATGCTTTTCTAGTAGTCTGAGATATTCCCACTTGGACCTCGCTCTAATAGCAAGCATCAAATTTGGGACATACAATTCCTAAAATTCACTGGTAATCACATTCTTTTAGAACTTGAACCCAAGATTGAAACCACTGGGTACAATGCAGATCTCAAAAGATATATGACGCAACAACAAAATTGATCTAATACTAGAGAAAGTGGAATATAAATTAACAAGAGAGGATTGAGTCCTTTCTTAAAGGCCCCCCAATATTGGTCAAATTAGATAAGAAATAATCTATCCGAATTACTTCTAAACGAATAAATAATTCTTCAAAATAACATGTACTTCTATAACAAAATATACCATTCTCCTATTTTATCTTTTTTGCTTTAATTAAAATGTTACTTCCTAGACACTATTAAAATCTACCATTGATTCCGTCCACTAGGGTAAACACACAATCCTTATTGCAGCCAAGGATGTAGTGGATGCAGTGGAGACATAAATAATAGTAGAAAAATATAATATAATTTTTAATCATATATAATGTAGACTATTCTAATTAAATTATTCTATAGAAAAATTTAATTTAATTTTAAATTTAACAAAATAAATCCAAATAAAATCAAGTTTAAACCTACTTGATCATAATCGACATATTTACTTACTCAACTAACTCTAAATAAACTTTTACCCAATTTTAATTTTTAAAATAGTAGGTAAATTTAACTTGATTTATTATTTAAAAATATTTTTAAATGTAAAATTTTTAAATAAGGTAAAAATTGTTGTCGGAAACATTTTTTTAGTTGTTCTAACTTTAATTTTGCCAATAGAGACCGAGAGAAATAATGTTAGCATGTGACGCGAAAATTAAAGTATATATTTTACTAAACTTATCTTAATTATTTGTATAAATTTTAATTCAAGCTAAGTATGATATCGTTTTTGAAAATATGAGAAGAAATAAATTTTATTGCTTTTATCTAAATTGTCTAACATTTGAAAACTTATAAACACTCATTCATTCAAGAATTATCATATAATATAATGTATACATTTGTATCAATGAATAAAATTATCATCTCCTTATCTTTTACTATAAATAGAAACTTTAGGCAACACTGGTGCACATTCTCAAAATACAATAATTACATTAATTCATGAATAAATTGAAGTTTTCAAATATATGTAATATATCTAAAGATGCCAGAACCTAAGATCATCCTTATGACCATTATATGTATTGAAACCGTATCATTATGGTCATAAACTGAAACTCCAATGTGAGTCAAAATTTTAAACCTTGGTCCCAATGGATGTTTATGTGATAAATGTCACACTAAATCTCATCGGTGTAGGAGGTGCATTTGAATAGGAACCAAACATTTCTTTGGAAAGGAAAGAGGATATATTTTCTTTTCCATAGTTTGTGACCAAGAAGTCATATAACGATTGTCTACCAAGAATAATATACACGATATTTAGTGGAAAACCATCACACTATATCTCATTATTGTAGGACCCCAACTAAATTTGAGCTAAACATCCCATACAAGTTTAAGTGCTTGGGTGAGTTTCTCATGTTAGTTGGATCCTAGTCCCTTCGTGGTGACAATATTTATGCAACTCTCACTATCTATAATAATTTACATGTTTCATCTCCACGTAATGTGTATATTGTCAAGAGAATTGATAGGCAGAATATTTGACATTAATTGCACAATGATTTGACATTAATGGTGCAGATTTCCATGATTGTATAGCTGTAATTATGTATTATACTATTTAAAGGGGATTCTCCAAAGGAGAAAGTAGAGGAGGCATATTGACGGAACCAATTCTGCCCTTGACAAAACTATGCATGAGGAGGCATATGCCAAATGGGAGGTCAAAGATGCACAAGTTATGGCCTGGATCATAGGCTCTGTCGAGCCTAATATCGTCCTCAATCTCAGACCCTTCACTATGGCAGCTAAGATGTGGGCATACCTGCAGAAAATTTTTAGCCAGAACAACACTGCTCGCAGGTTCCAACTTGAACATGAAATTGTCATTTTTCAACAAGATAGTCTCTCAATTTTTGAATTCTATTCTCATTTCATAAATCTTTGGGCTGAATATGCTGATATTGTCTATAATGATTTGTCAACTGACGGACAAACTACAGTCCAAAAAGTTCATGACACCATAAAACGAGATCAATTTCTTATGACATTGAGATTTGATTTTGAGGGTATTCGGACCAACCTCATTAATAGGGCTGTTGTCCCCTCCTTGGATGAATGCCTAAATGAACTGCTTCATGATGAATGTATCCTCACTCAGACAACCATGGAACAATAGAAATCAACCTCCGTTCTTATGACATATGTCGCACAAGGCAGACCACGAGGGCGAGACATGAGTATTGTCCAATGTTTTTGCTGCAAAAGCCTTGGACACTTTGCTTCCCATTGTCCTAAAAAGTTTTGCAATTACTGCAAAAAAGATGGTCACATCATTAAAGAATGTCCAATCAAACCACCGAGGGGAAATACAATAGCCTTCACTGCCTCTGTTGGTCCTTCTACTACAGTTTCTGTGGATCAAAATTTGCCTAATTCTGTGCCAACTTTTACACCTGAAATGGTTCAACAAATGATCATTTTGGCCTTTTCTGCTTTGGGTCTTTCAGGTACCGCTTCTTTATCCTGTTCTCCTTGGAATTTCGACTCCGGGGCAGCATTAATCATATAACGAACAATGTTGTTGCTCTTACCAATGCTACAAATTACTCTGGTAATTTGCAAATACATACTGCCAATGGAAACACTTTACCTATCACAGCAGTTGGTGATATTTCATCATCTCTTACCAATGTTTATGTCACGCCCCGAGACCTAGGAGTCGTTGATCCAATAGAAAATCGGACAGCACCTCCCCTGTCTGGCAGACAATTTACACATACATACAACATATATAACACTACCACGCAGTTTAAATGACCCTCAGGCCTCAAATCCAAACAGAATAATAATATATATGACAATCTACTCATAAATCCAAAGCACGAACTTACCTGAGCTGCCAGGGGGCAGGAATGCAACAAAAACCACACACAGTCCAACATAGGACTCAAAAGTACAACCCCATAAAACAAATCACATACTACAAGTCCATGATAATCCAATGCAACGAAATAAAACATAACATGGTCCAAAAACAGAAAGTAGTAGATAAAACCAAATCGGGTGTCGTCACAAGCTTGGGACTGGTGACTTGGACGCTCCTGGCAGATATCAACCTGAAAGTAGAAAATATGGCAACGGTGTGAGTTCAAATGAACTCAGCGGATACCCAAACAGATATGCATAGTACGTTATACTAACAAGAAGAGTCTACGCTGATACAGTCTCATATGAATAATAGAAAAGGGTATACACTGAAGATACTGAATGAAGATACATACCAGAATCCATCTATCCTGCAGAGGGGTGAAATAACTCCTTATGGAACAAGTATAACACATAATCCAAAGTAAACAAGTCTCCAGTATATGCATGTCAATCAAGTGCAGAAATCAAATGCAGTAAACAATGCACGATGCAAAATATGCACATGGTGCAATGACATGTGTCACACCCTAATCCCAGTCAGGATACCATCCACCTATCATAAATGAACGTCCACGTGGGTAGAGCTGTGACAACCTGTACGCACTCTGCCATCACCGCTCCTGAGTGACCGAGTGGACAGGATGCTGGCGGAGGTCACTCTCCTACCCCAAGCAATGGGGGAGCCTCACTCTCATCTTCTCGTGTCTCTGTACGAGAAGGGATCCCTGGCTGCTACCACGCACCGGAACCACCCTCCAAATAGTGACCGTGCGGAGCAATACAGGGCAAATGCACACACTTTATGGCAGCCACTACCCCTGAGTGGATGTGTGTGCATATCCTCATGTAACTGGCGATGGGCTCAGACTACATAGGAGCCGATGATCGTCAGAATGCAACAATGCAAGGATGGTGCATGACACGAACACATACAAGACCCACCAAGTCCTCATCTATCACCTCAGTGTACTATGTATAGGTCTGAATCCTATATCATGGGATACAAGTAACCTACTAGGTATACTAACAAAATAACCAATGATCCATCAATGTCGAATGCGAGGGAACATATCACTACATCTATGCACATATATATACACATAACAACTATTGAGACTGTATGAAGCTAAAAGGGAGATAACCTCAAGGATAAGCAACAAATATCAAGTACAGGTATACTAAGGCAGATATAGTATATAAACTTACGGTTATCTATAACAAACCATGCATAGCAATATGACAATATCTAAAAAGATAAGTCAAAGGTACCCGCCTCAATCGTACGATGCTTGTATCCGAAGGAACCCCTCGTCCAATAATCAGCAATCAATCAGTATCCTGTATCAAGGACATAGTTTTAGCTATCACAATAATTATTAAATAGCTAAACCAATTCCTACACCGTATTAGGATTAACTTAACTTTCGTATTTCATTTAATTAATCTAATTAAATGATTATCCCTTTCTAGATTGGGGTCAGGTTTCAAGTTTAGGTTTAACCCCGCCACCTTAAATAAAACTAACCCATCACCTAGTTAGCTCCAAGGTCCAAGGTGTACATGCTAAGATACCTAACAAATACCAAGTTAACCTTTCACCCAATCACAGTTCACATATCAAGCTATCACTTGATCTAGAATTCCAACTTAGGTCTATCACCATACCTCATGGCAGGAGATCAGAGATCCAAAAGAGTTTAACCCCTCACCGAATCCACCCAAACAAGATTGTTATCAAGCTAGAATTCAACTAAACCACACCACCCATTCATCCACAAAGACAAATTGAATCATAGTCCTAATTAATCCATCAACAAATTACATCTACAGATCTGATCCAATACCTCAATTCACATGGAACCCTTACGGTAGAACAAGAAATTTCAGCAAAACACTATGCCAATCAACCCATTTAAAAATTAGGATTTCAACCACATAGATCAACTGAATAGGGAAACAAAAGTAGATAGGAGATCAAGGAGCAATTACCTGCTGGGAAGCCTCTCAGTAGTGTTGGGACCGAGTGCATGTTGACATGGATGCGGGTTCGTAATTTCAAAATTAATTACGTGCAGCGGAAGGTTTAACATAAATAATTTCTCTAAATCATTTGACCACACATCTAAGCATGTAATTTTATCTTATGTAGACATGATCATATATTTGAAATTTTGCAAAAACGTAAACTAATTTACATATTACCTCGCGTAACTCGAAGGAAGGGACGAGATCCAACCGTAAGCATCCCTTGGAAGCTCCGCCTCTATTCGCGTCCACGCCGAGTGTCTTCGGGATGACTTCGCAAAGCCACGAGTTTCGTGTTCTCGAGAACTACTAGATTCTCCGAGAACGCGACAAGAAAAACCAAGAGAGAAGTCGGGAGACTAACCACAAAAGGATGGCCGGCTGGTGCTCCTTCTTGGGGCTGGTTGGCGCACGGTAAGAAGGGGAGAAGAGAAGGAGAGAAAGAGAGGGAGAGAGCCTATGCCTTCGTCTCTTCGATTATCACCCAAGCTTTGCCTTGGGTCCTTTATATAGTGGCCTCTCAACCATCAAGCCTCTAAAATATGGAATAATTTATTCTATCATGCCAAGTTTGATTTTATATCATGGTTAAAATCATATTTTAATTCATGATAAAATCAATCAAGTCTCTTCTCTCTTATGGAATAAATTTCCTTATCATGGTAAATCAATCCATGATTGATTTTATAAAATAAACCAATCCATGGTTCATTTTAATTTCCATGAAAAATAAACCAAACCTTGGTTTATTATATAAAAATATATATCATCCATAATTTTATAAAACAAACCACACTTGGTTTATTTTACAAATTAAACCAAAAACTTGGTTCTCTCACTTTGTTGTGGCCGGCCAAGCAAAGAGGATGGAGGCCCTCTTTGGCCGGCCCATCCAAGCCAAGCCCCAATGAATTAAACTTATTTAATTCATCTATTAAGTCTTCAAAAGACGTAGCCATTTTACGCTTCCGATGCGTCTTTGAAAAATTCAGATTCGACTTATCGTTTGGCTCAACCAAACTTAATCTCTCTTGATTGGAAAATCCAATTTTCAACTCGTTTTAAATCCCTCGGATTACTCGTAGTGCGTGTGACTAAATAAGCTTTCGATTTATGTTGGTCGTCTATAATTAATCAATTAATTATAGAACGATCATGAGTGACACCTAGTAGTACATCATGATCCCCAATTAATCGAAAGATTAACGGTTGACCTCAGAAACAATTCTGAAACCCTTCAGCAGCTATAATGAATCGTGCCCCATTCCCTTCACCATCTTATACCCACTTGGTTCAGGACATGGTCTATGTGTGTCAGTCCCCACTAGGCTGACTACGTCACACCTAGCCCAAGTAACGTTTTCTCGTCCTACGGATTCTAATTACTCATGTATTTAAGAGATTCATACTCTGAACATGTCATGCTCTGGCCAGAGGCTTCGAGTAACAATCCGACGATAGGCCTCGGGTATACATCTCCTCGCAAGGAGTGGTGAATCCTTTGTAGGCTGTTCAAACATCTTCGGGCACTTCGGCTTATACCCAATAATCCTGGGCCCACACCTCCTTGGAGATGCTTGCTTAAGATGTCAAAGTATAAGTCTCCATGACCAAGATGACTTGAACACCTCAAGTCAAAGGAATATCGCACTTAAGCTGCAGTAAGAACTTCACTGACATATCTATATGTAGACTACCATGTAAAGTTTTACAGCCAGTAACTCCAATGAACTAGTTTCCTTAACTAGCATTCATGTTTATCTCCGGACATCTCAATGTCACCAGCCAGTGAGAATCAACTGATTAGAGAATAACCCATGCTAGTCTCAACAGAATTGATAGTGTCCGTATTTATCAATTCATCGACTAGGGACAATTTCAATACTTCACAATTGCACATGTAGAGATAATCACTAGTTGTGAATTCATCACAAATTCTCTCATGCTGTGAATTGTATTGTGGGCATTCAGTAAATGAGTTTAAGATCTCAATCAAATACACAAACATGTATACTCAAATAGTGAATATTCATTTATTAGAATAAATGATTACAATCATAAGGCGATTGCCTTAGGACACTTCTCTCATATCACTAACAAGTAGCAGATTGGAAGAAACCAGAATCCAAGAAAGATGAAGAATCCACACGGCACGTGCTATAAACTGCCCTCGACAAACTCTGTCTCTAGGGATCCCTCGGCTTCACGTGAAGAAGAGCAGTAAAGGTCCAAAAAGGTCGGCGACCCTCGATCTCAATCGTAGGGAACGTGGAGGAGAGGAAGATGGATCAAACTCCACGCGATCGGAGGAGAATAGGGAGGTGATCGCTCAAGGGTGGCTGCGCTTGGGAAGATGCGGTGTTGAGGCTAAGATTGTGGACGAAGAAGAGAGGAAGAGGAGGAAGAAGACAGCATCGGGTCGGCGCTTGCAGCTGCGCTAGGGTTCGCGAAGGGAGAGGGAGAAAACGAAGGAGGAAGGAGCAGCGCGTCTGTGGCTAGGGCACGCGGAAGGGGAGAAGAGAAGGAGTCGGCGCCTGCGGGTCTTGGCTGCGGGCGAGAGTTTTAATACAAAAAGGGGGGCCTTTTTGCAGAAAGGCCCCTCACATTCCTCAATTTCACATTAAACCCTTAGGCTTAATGTTTTAACCATTTAACCCTCTCTTTTAATACAATCTACCTCAAATAATTTTTAGGGTTAAATTATTTACACTCTCGATAACCCTAAATCTTACAATATATTTTTCCGAAAATTTATTTTACTGGATTTTTAATTTGCCGTATTTAACAGTTTATGTTTCTCCTGGTCTAAGCAGTAACCTTATTTCAGTTGGTCAGTTAGTTGACAATGATTGCAGAGTTGAATTCTCAAAATTTGGTTGTCTTGTGCAGGATCAAAAATTAGGGAAGAACACGAAGAGGCCTAAAATTGGATGTCTTTTTTTCCATTTTATTCATCATTGTCCTCCTATCCTTTTTTGCCTTATATTTCTTGTAATTCTGCAACTGTTAATTTCCAATTATAGCATAAGCGTCTTGGTCATCCAAATTCCAATGTTCTTCATCACTTGATGAAATCTGGAGTTTTTGGCAATAACAATTCCCCATCTCTTCGTGATGTTCGATTTGATTGCAATTCTTGTAGACTTGGTAAAAGTAAAATTCTACCATTTCCAGTTCATCAATCAAATACACATCAGCCTTTTGACATAATTCACAGTGATCTATGGGGAATAGCGCTTGTTGTATCTTATGAACATTACAAGTACTTTATCATGTTTATTGACGACTATAGTCGCTTCACATGGGTCTATTTTTTGCGCTCTAAAGCTGAATCATTCTCTGCATTCAAATTCTTCCATGCTTATGTTCAAACTCAATTTTTATCAAACATTAAAGTTTTACACTCTGACAATGGGGGGAATACACATCTCACTTATTTGAAGAGTTCTTGCAAGAACATGGTATATTATCTCAAAGATCATGTCCTTCTACACGGCAACAAAACGGGGGTAGCAGAAAGGAAAAATCGTCTTCTTCTTGATGTTGTCCGTACCTTAATGTTGGACTCCTTTGTACCCTCTCGGTTCTGGTGTGAAGCTCTCTCAACTGCTGTCCACCTTATTAATCAGCTTCCATCTCATGCCTTAAACAATGATTCTCATTTCTTAAGGTTATTTGGTAAGCCACTCAATTATTCCACTCTTTGCACCTTTGGTCGTGTCTGTTATGTTCATCTACAGCCACATGAACGCATCAAACTCACAGGTCAATTTGTTAAATGTGCTTTTCTTGGTTACTCAACCCATCAAAAAGGTTTTCCATGCTATGATCCTCATTTACATACGATTTGGGTTTCTAGAAATGTCATCTTCCAAAAAGATATATATATGTTTTTTGCTACTAACCAAGACATTAGCTCTTCTATATCCAAATCTATTTTGCCATTGTTTCCTAACAATTCTACAGGAGAACAAGCCTCTCCACCTTTATTGGTCTACCAAAGACATCCACCTGTTCCACCAATACAACCTTTACTTTCTCCGAGGCCCCCTCCCGATCATTCTCTGACTGCTGATCTAACTCTTTAACCAGAACCAGCTTCTTTACGTCGCAGTACTCGCGTTCGTAAACCACCAGAAAAGTATGATTTTTTGAACCTTTATCTTTGACAACGACTTTAGCATCTGTTCCTATTCCTTTTTCATATAAGCAGGCCATAGCGCATAAATGTTGGCAGGATGCTATAGAAATTGAACTTTTGGCACTAGAGGAAAATCAGACATGGGACATTGTTCCATGTCCTCCATTTGTTAAACCTCTTGACAGTGATTGTATTCACTTTAAAGCTACATTCAGATGGATCAATAGATTGATACAAGACTAGATTGGTTGTTCTTGGAAATAAGCAAGAGTTTGGCCTAGACTATGAAGAGACATTTGCACCTATGGCCAAAATGACTACTGTGAGAATTATTCTTGCTATTGCAACCTTTAAATCTCGGCAAATTCACCAGCTTGATGTCAAAGACGCCTTCCTTCATGGGGACCTCAAAGAAGAAGTTTATATCAAACTTCCTATTAGTATGCCCTCACCATTACCCAATACTGTTTGCAAACTAAAACGTTCTTTGTATGGATTAAAATAAGCACCAAGAGTGTGGTTTGAAAAGTTTAGAACAACACTCCAAAGAAGCTATGATCCATCTCTCTTTCTACATTGTCGTCACAGGCTCGGATCAAGCGGCTATCACTATAATCAAACAAGTGTTGCATACAACTTTTCAAATGAAAGATCTTGGACAACTAACTTATTTCTTGGGATTAGAAGTACATTTTCAACAAAAGGCATCTTTGTCATTCAACACAAATATATTCAGGATTTAATTCAGCTAGCTGGTCTCACCAATGCAAATTAAGTAGATACTCCCATGGAAGTTAATATAAAGTTGAGGCAGGATGAAGGTGAACTCTTACAAGATCCAACCTTATACAGGAAACTAGTTGGAAGTCTTATCTACCTAACTATCACACGACCTGATATCTCTTTTGTTGTCCACATAGTCATTAGATTCATGCAAAATCCTAGACACTTGCATTTTTCAGCAGTGCAACGAATCATTAAATATTTACTGGCCACTCCCAGGCGTGGTCTTTTCTTTCCTACAGATGCGACAATACAACTTCAAGCATATAGTGATGCAGATTGGGCTGGATGTCCGGACACATGGAAGTCTACCACTACCACAAAAAACAGCATTCCCAACAGAATTTACTGACGGAATTCCATCGGTAAATGGACTTACCGACGGAATTCCGACGGAATTTTCTCCGTCATAGTCAAATCCGTCGGTAAGGAAGTACCGACGGAATTTTCATACCGTCGGTATAATTTCCGATGGAATTTTCTTTCCGTCGGAATCACTTTCCGACGGAATTTTTGATTAATTGCCGACGGAAACACAATTCCGTTGGAAATTTCTGACGGAAATTGGCGACTTTCCCATAATTTCGTCGGAAATGTCGGAATTTTCCGTCGGAAAAATTCCCAATTTCCGTCGGGAATGGTTTCGATATTTTCTGACGAGATATTAATTCCGTCGAAAATCCGTCGGTAAATAAAAAAAACATATACAGATTCAATTTGTATTTGGAATAATCATCTATACACTTTCGATAATCACATTCACAAATATTCAATTTCAATAATCACATTCACAACATCACATTCATAACATCGATCAATCACAACATCACAACAAATAGGATCAAACCACTGATGAACTCATAATTAATTAATTTTTACTGTCGAAACAGTTATTCGTCAAATTGAAAAGGACATCAGGTCCAGGAATTTTATACAGGCACAAAATAGATATGTTCTTCATGAACTGAAATAAAATGCAACAAGAGAATGCAGATTGGGTAGAAATAAAATGCAACAAGAGAATGCAGATTGGGTCATACTGAGTAGTTTGGTTTCAGAGCATGAGCAGCTGCAATATATATAGCTGATTGACTATAAAACTCTTCAGGTGAGATTTCTTTCTGCCATGCAATCTGGATGGAATTGTCCAATGCCACTAACACTCACAGGATAATTCTCCATTTTGAATGTTTCCTGTGTTGCACAATAGGTCATTATTAACCACCAAAAATCATCATAGAAATATGCCTCAATGTAAACAAACCAAAAAAAAAAGAAAATCAAGCAACGATGATTGAAGCCTAGTCTTTATATCCGGCGTATTAGATTGTTTAGCATTCTATCAAGAAAATAAAGTGTGAAACTGTTAATCTTCCGCGGAATTTGGTTTGTACAAACGCTTGCTACAGTAGCGTTTTACTGCTCTACATATCCAGGTTTATTGCAAAAAAGGAACACTGCCAAAATAATAAAAATGAACGCTGCCACAGAGCACGATGCTTAGTTATCATGATAAGAGCAATGGCAATAACAAGAAATCATAAATGCACCATTCAAAATGGATATGCTAAAGCTGCAGCAAAAGAATAATTTCTATTAGTTGCACAAAGGTAACGAGATCTATAAAATAAAAGAATAATTTCATTAAATAATAAAATGCAATTATATTATTCAGTGATGCCCTTTAATAATCAGATTATCTTTAAAACAATATCACTAATACTGTCATGTGCACCACCTCCAAAAAAAATGCCAAACAGTACAATATAGATCTGTCAATATGAAACAATGCAAACTGTGCTGGATGCCAACCAAGATAGAGCATGATGGGCAATTAATTGCTAGAACATAATTAAGGACAAGGGATTTTAAAGACCTCTCCATGCTAGACAACTTCACTGCAATAGGATCAGTTTGCTAGACAACTTGTTCAAATGCAAGGGAATTGTTACTTAAATAATAGATCAATTAGGGATGTTCAAGAGACAACTCAAATATGTTGTCAATCTAAAATGACCCAACTTCATTTGAAATGATCCGATCACAAGACAAGAACCAAGGCAGAAAAAATACCATCTACCTTTTACCAAGTTCTTTTGATTTTTCTCATCAAGTCAAGAAGGAAGCATTCCTACATATAAAGAACAACAATGGATACACTTACAGTAGGTATTGTTATTCAAATTGAAAACATCAAGTGAAGTATTTTCACAAACTGTTGTTAGACAGTCTAATGAGTCAATTGATAAAATAAACTACAAACAACATGAAACATAAGCAATACATACTATAATAACAAAACACAAATAAACTAAAAACAAAATCTGAAATACTTCACCATCTAAGAGACAAGTGCTCCATTTTGAAAGCAAATCTAATCTTCTCTCCCTGACAAGTAGAACTTGATATTAATGATATGCGAGCAACAAAATCATAAATAATACACAAATTGTAACAACATGTGTCTAATTGAAATATTTTTTTTATAAGTAAAAACATACCTGATCACAGAGGATCGCTGAAATAAAAATCAAATCAACATATTAGTAGAAAGTAGTCAAAGCACACATCCAACGATAGATTAATCATAAATTAAAAAATTTATATATAATTGAACATACCTCAAAAAAACTTAATCAATCGGCGGATGAGAGGGCCTTGGGGCGTCCTGTGATGGCAGACGAGGCAAGGAATCTAGGAGGAATTGCATACGACTCATGAGTTTTCTATTTTGTGCAATAAGTTGCTGATGCTCCTCATCTCTCCTTGCTCTTTCAACTGCTCTCGCCGCTTCATCAGCGACCCTCCTCTCATTCTCTACGGTCATCCATTCCGCCATCTCTCTTCGCACTGTTTGAACTCGAGTGCGCAGATCTCTATTTTCTTCTAATATTCTATGCATCTCACTGGAATAAGATGAACGGTAACTGGATCGACCCCTCGGAGCCCTCAAGCGATCATCAAATGCAACTCTGGCCTGAGAGCCAAGGCCGTAGATGGTAGAGTTCTTTGTCCGTCTATCGACAACATTATAATATAAGTCATTAAGTGCCTCGGTGGATAGAGATTGCGACTCTCCCCCCTCTACCGCAGACTGAGATGCCTGAGCGACTCTCTCGGTCATTTCTGCCTATATTGTAAAATAGAACATGATTAAAAAGTAATTCGATGAATCGTACTAAAATGTAACTAAAATAAACACAAAGTAATGTTCTTACATGGATGGCCGCAGAACGAGAATCTACGAATGTGCCATTTTTTTTTTTTGTGGGTCCTCACAAAGACCTCCATACTGGTGGGCGGTCGAGCTAGTTTTCGTTCCTGTATACAAATATATATTAGGCAAATATCATACAAGTATGGTAATAAATGATAATTATATTTTGTGCCAACATTAAATTAAACTCACCAAATCAAGAGCATGCTCTACCATAGATTTGGAACCAGACGTATGTTGAGTAGTTCCAGTACTCGGGCCACCTGGCTCGGTGTTTCTATTAGCTCGAGCCTTATCGACATTTTCTTTCCACCTCTGTTTAGCCCAGGTGGTCGTCCATGCACCCTATATCTCCTCAGAAACATAGGTCGATTTTACGCCCTTTCGTCTGATATAATAGAGGTAGTCTTTGTAAAGCTTGACACAATAACTATTCCATGTTGCTTTAAAAATCTCCTCTTGACCCTTCTCCCATGTATATCTTTTCTACAATTATAAATACAAAATTTAGCATAGTAATGGGTAAATATAATATAAAAATCAAGATATATTGATTTTACTTACTATAAATTCATTATAATAAAAAGTCTTCATTTCGTGATCTACATGTCTCCATATTGTAGATCTGCATGCTCGTTCTTTAAATTTACTTGTGATATAATTGGAAACCCTATGACCATATGGAGTAAAACTACATAACCAAAAATAAACATATCAATATAAGATATTAAAAATAATATATGAACAATAATTACATCTAACAATAAATACTTACACATCTCCAACAATGTGTAAAACTCGATGGCCACGGGGAATCACTGACTGCTGATCTGCTATAGAAATGTCTGCAAAATAATATATACCAACACATCATAATAAAGGTGAGCAACAGAGTAATAAAAATGCAATAAATATAACAACACATCACTTACTAGATGAACAATAATGACACTATTTATATATTATTAGCATCGATGTCCTCCTCACTAGACTCTGATAGTTCAACAAGATCCTCATTGCTGGACATCTCTTCATCATCTATATCCTCGTAAGGCACATTAACATCTACAAGTAATTCAGACGTGGATGGAAGTTATGAATCAATTAAATGTCTCTCTACTTCGTCATTCTGAAATGCATCATGATTTTGAGCAGTGATGGTGTTCGGCATTTCTATAGTCGAGCGAGACTTCATTCGACAAACAGATAACCATTCACTAAATCTCCTTCTTTTCGTAGGGTATTCAAGATAAAAAATCTGACTGGCTTGTACCCCAAAAATAAAAGGTTCAAATTTGTTGAACTTTCTATTTTTATTAACCTCCACTAATTTATAGTTTGGTTGTATTCTTGTACCTGTTCTTGGGGTCGGATCATACCATGAACATTTGAACAACACACACCATTTTATAGGTAATGCAGGATATCCAATCTCTATGATTTTTTCAAGTCTACCATAATAATCAAACTCTTTGTTATTGTTGTCAATATATCCTTTAACACAAACTCCAGAATTATATGTTAATCTCCGTGAATCTCGTTGTGCCACATGGAATCTGAGCCCGTTAACATAGTATCCAGAGTAGACCTTTATTTTACGGAGCGGCCCTGATGCAAGATTCATTATTTTATCATCTTGCACATTTGATATTCTGCGGTCTTTCACCTACATAAATTATAACATAAATTAAGACCAAACTGAATAAACATAAATATATAATTTTTTTGATGATATTGCAACTTATATATATTTCAAATCATAATGCAAATTCGGCCTCTAACTTTTCAGCGACCTCACTTGCACCCAGTGATGGATTTTGTATATATAGTTGTTGTTCGTATAAGCTGTGACAGAGTAATATTTTAAGTCAATTGGTATATCAAGCAAACATTTAATATAGAATAACAAGATTATTAGAGAAGTCAACTTACTTTATGTATGGTTTGACCTCATCGCAGTTTAACAGTATGTATGTTCTTGCAGCATCATATTCCTGTTCAGTTACGATGGGTCATTCGGTTGAGTATCATCAGAATTTCTAGGACACTTACGATGTCTGGTTTTCACATTGTCAGCAAAATAATAAGAGCAGAAAGAAGATGCTTCTTCAACCAGATAGGCATTACATATTGACCCCTCAACTCTTGCTTTGTTACGAACATTATTCTTTAACTTTCTCAAAAATCGTTCGAAAGGATACATCCATCTATACTGCACTGGATCAACTATTTCTGCCTCATATGGTAAATGTACTGGTAAATGTTCCATTGAATCAAAAAAACTAGGTGGAAATATGCGCTCCAGCTTGCATAGGATGAGAGGAATGTCTATTTTTAGCCGAAGCATATCATCTATCATAATACACCTTGCCGTCAAATCTTTAAAAAAAAGACTCAATTCTGTAAGTGTTTGCCAAATATTTTGTGGAAGTAAGTCGTGGAAAACTACTGGAATTAGTCTTTGCATGAACACATGACAATCATAGCTTTTCATTCCAAACATCTTCAACTTATTCATATCCACGCATCGAGCCATATTTGAGGCATATCCATCAGAGAATTTTATTTCTCTAAACCAATTACATAAAATTTCTTTACCATCTTTGTCCAATGTGTAACAAGCCTTTGAAAATCTATTGGTTATTTGATTCATATGCAACTCTGGTCTGTTAACTAGTTCTTTTAATTCCTCACGTGATTTTGCCGTGTCTTTAGTTTTTCCAGGCACATTCATGACAGTGTTAAAGATATTATCAAAGAAATTTTTCTCAACATGCATGACATCTAAGTTATGTCGAATGAGAAGATACTTCCAATATGACAACTCCCAAAAAATACTCTTCTTCTTCCATCCACACTTGCACATCTTAACAATGTATTTATTTATCTCATCAGAACCAGATTGAGATACTGGTAGGAATCCATAACTGTCTATTTGATCAATAATCTCTTCACCTGAAGCATAAATTGGAGAACATTTTCTGACTACAACATTTTTTAGGAAATTTTATTTGTTTCGCTTGAAAGGGTGGTCAACAGGTAAAAATTTTCGATGATTATCAAACCAAGATACTTTCCCACTACAAGGTAATGAAAATGCATCAGAATCTGTCATGCAGTGTGGGCATGCTAATTTACCAGCTGTGCTCCATCCAGATAACATTGAGTATGCTGGAAAATCACTGATTGTCCATGATAATGCAGCTTACAAACGAAAATTTGTTTTATTTGCAACATCATAAGTCATTAAGCCTACATTCCATAATTCATTCAACTCAGCAATTAGAGGTTGAAGGAAAACAATCTATCTTATCTTTAGGATTGGTTGGACCAGGAATCAGTACAGTAAGGAACATAAATTCGTCTTTCATGCACATCCGTGGAGGTAAATTATAAGGTGTCAATATTATTGGCGAAGATGAATATTGCTGTCCTGACTGACCAAATGGCTAAAAACCATCTGCAGAAAGGCCCAATCTAACATTCCGAGGTTCCATTGCAAATGCAGGATATACAGTATCAAGATGTTTCCATTCAGGGGAATCACAGGGATGACACATAATACCCGCTTCGTGCTCATGCTCATGATGCCACACCATGTAGCATGCTGTAGCGGTAGATGCATATAAGCATTAAAGTCTAGCAGTTAACGGAAAATAATACATGACTTTCCATACAATATTTTTCTTCTTCTTCCCTGGTATACGAGTACGATGCTTATAACGCGGGTGACTACAGATTTTGCATTCATTCAGTTCACTGTCTTCATTCCAATATAGCATGCAGTTATTTAAATGACAATCAATCTTTTCTACAGGCAAACCTAAACCTCTAACCAATTTCTTTGTATTGTAGAAGCTATCAGTCATTATGTTATCAGCAGGGAGTAACTTTGATATTAATTGACATATTTCATCATAAAATCTTTCTGAAAAATAATGTTCTGCTTTTATATTTAACAATCTTGCAGTAGCTGATAACTGAGAATGGACACAAGGAATGTCTTCCCATAATTCTCTTTCTCTAGACTTTAACATTTCATATAATTACTGATATTCAGGTTTAGATATTTCATCTATATTGGAATAATCAGCTGCATTCATCGCATCTTGAACCATTGATTGCATTGCAATATCATTAGTTGATGGTTCGAGGGACGCAACAAAAGTATCAGATGATGAACCAACAAAAGGGTCAATTGATTCATATACATAAGGTTCTCCGTGACAGTACCAATTATAGTAATTTGGCACAAACCCATTTTTACAAATATGTACTCTGACCGTATCCTCATCACTGTAGTTTATATTTCTGCATTTTCTATGATTACACGGACACTTTAACTTATCACCATCCATACATTCTAGATGACTTTTAGCAAAATTCATAAATTATTCAAGATCAGTAATAAAATCATCTCTGATAAATCCATTTTCTAATCGGTTGTACATCCAAGCCTTGCTCATATACATTATTGCCTAATAAGAATAAAATTAAACTAAATTCATTAAGATATACCTAAATTATTCTAATGAAAGCAAGTATCATGGTGTTCAGTAAGATATAGCTAAATTATTAATTCTAAATGCTATTTCTTATAACAAATTCTAAAATAACATGTTAAATTAACAAAATAATTAAATCATATAATAACTAAAGATACCTCATTATTAAAGACTAAAATAATAAGTAATTGCTAATTTAACAATATTCTAACATAACAAAAAACATAAGAATGAATTATACTTGAAGATTATATGCAAATCGGAAAAGAGCAACAAAATCAATAACCTAAGAAAAAATAAATTATAGTTAAAAAGTTGATCCAAGCGGGGAGACAACTCATTGGAATAGGCACGGGAAGATCAACTCATTCAAAAGTTGATGGGTTAAGGTTGGAACCCTAATTGATCAACTCTGGTCGGACGCGGGCGCGGACAGGCCAACTCTGGCCCTGGGCGACCGTGGTCGCGGCCAGCACTGGCTGGGCCAGGAGCGGCCAGAGCTGGCTTGGCTAGGCGCGGCCACCGTTGGCCGGGCGCGGCCCGCGCGCGTCCAGAATTGGCTGTCCATGCCCGCGCACGGCTAGATCTGCCAAGCCGCGAGCGTGCGCGGCCAGATCTTGCCGGCCGAGCCCGCGCGCGGGCAGATCTGGCTAGCCGAGCCCGCGCGCGGGCAGATCTGGCCGGCCGAGCCCGCGCGTGGCCAGGTCTGGCCGCGGCGTCGATCTTGTCGGTCGGCGGGAGAAAGGAGAAAACAAAAAACCAAACTTACTGGAGAACGAGCACACGACGAGCGAGCGAGCGAGGAGACCGGAGGTGGCGACGACGCGGAGCAACGTAGGATCACGGGCGAGAGAAAAGAGGAAAGGGAGTCTGCCCTAATAAAACAGGTTTTCCGACGGAAATATATTTCCGTCGGATATTTCCGACGGAAACATATTTCCGTCGGGAAATACTCATCCATGTGGATTTTTGCCGACTGAATTGTATTGCGTTGGAACTATATTTTCCGACGGAAAATATTATTCCGTCGGAAATTTCCGATGGAAAATATTATTCTGTCGGAAATTTCCGACGGAAAACGAATTCAGTAGGAAATTTTCGATGGGATATATTTCCGTCGGAAATTTCCGACGGAATTGTATTCCGTCGGAAATTTCGTCGGTAATTATTGTTTTTCTTGTAGTGTACTACTGGCTGGTGTATGTTTTTAGGAGATGCCCCTATCTCCTGGAAATGCAAGAAACAAGAGTCGGTGTCTAGATCCTCCACTGAAGCAAAATATCGTTCGATGTCTGCAGTATGCTTTAAGATTATTTGGTTACAGGGCTTTCTTTCAGAACTTGGTTATTCACAAACACAACCAACTCCATTGCAGGTTGATAATACAAGTGTTGTACAGATTGTAGCAAATCCTGTATACCAAGAAAGAACGAAGCACATAGAGGTCGACTGTCATTCCATCAGAGAAGCTTATGACCGCAGAATTATCAGTCTCCCTCATGTTTCAACATCTATTCAACTAGCTGACATCCTTACAAAATCTATGACACATCAACGACATAATTTTCTCGTTAGCAAATTGATGCTTGTAGATTCACCAGCATCAATTTGAGGGGGGGGGGGATGTTAAGAATTGATAGGCAGAATATTTGACATTAATTGCATAATGATTTGACAGTAATGGCGCAGATTTTCTGTCAATAGAATTGATAGGCAGATTATTTGACATTAATTGCACAATAATTTGACATTAATGATGCAGATTTAATTGCATAATGATTGACATTAATTGCGCAAATTTGCTATTAATGGGCAGAATATTTGACATTAATTGTACAAATTTGACATTAATGGCGCATATTTCCATGATTGTATAACTGCAATTATGTATCATATTATTTAAAGGGGATTCTCCAGAGGAGAAAGTAGAGTTTTTCACCAATATTTTCTCTGAATTTGGCATAGTTTCTACTCTCATTTTCTCTGAGTTTGATATATATATATGACAAACGTTGGTGGACATCCATGTGGATTGTTATGGGTAAACTTTGATACATTTACAATTTTAAGTTTCATAGTTTTTGTATCATCTTCGTCTATGTGTATAGTTTGTTTAGATAATTAATATCTTCATTTTCATTTTTTTCTATTGAACAACCTAAGTTGTCTAAGTTAATTCTTGTGGGGTCAAAAGAAGGCCAATGGGTTGAATAGCCTTAAACAAAATTTAGATGCGGCCAGAAGAGTTATTTTGCAAAAATACAACCAATTGACAATTAAGGAAATGCACAAAAGAAAAGAGAGTGGGAGACAATGCTAACTCAATTTTTATGGGATTTGTTCCATGGCCTATGACCTTTCGGCAGATCACTTCACGAATTCCACTAGCTTTCTCCTTCCCAAAAATCTTTTGGAAGTGGAGAAACCTCTTTCCATGCTTACATTTGAGTAAAAAAAAAATAATAATTACAATGAATGGATGAGAGAGCTTGAGAGATTTTAACAGAGTAGCTTTGCTATAGAAGCGATTGATTTCATAGCCAACATGCCCTCTATTTATATGCCTCTCCCAAGCTTCTAAGAATCCTCTAGAATCTGCATCAGTCCACTACTTTTCAACATCAGTCAACTCAACTGGTTGCAAGCAACTGCATTACTCGTTCAATTCAATCGACTATTTGTGTTTGTCAATTGACCATCTTAACAGTTGCTTTTAGAAACAATTATCATAATGTACTTTCTATTTCATTATCACTGATTAAGGGTCCTTAAGATAGGCAACAATTCTGGCATGTTCCTGTTGTTGATATTTGGTTCCAAAGTCCATGCATGGCTTTGTTTTTCTTTTGTTACACATTCAATAACACAACATGATGGACCAGTAGAAGTACAATTATTTACTATCTTGAAACATTTGGTGAAGGTCACTGGTTGTTTGTTAACTGATGCTGCAAAGGCATTGGCTAAGCATGTTAATCGGAGCAATGATCGATGGTGGGGTGTTCTCCGTGGGAGCGGTATGGATCTCTATTCTGGCACACCATCTTTCTACTTTGAAGTGTAGAATACCCAAGTTATCTTTCAATTTCTTTCTGGTTTTCTGATTCCTTTTTATTTTAGATTCCAATAAGAACAAGTTAGCGTTAGAAGTGATTCACCGTTTATTGAATGAATGTTGTTGGATGAACATCCACTTAATTCAACCTCATGGATGTGTCTTTGAGATAAGAGTTCCTGAAGGTTTTGGTGCTCGTTGGTCTCATGATGGCTCAAAGGTATTTCTCTTTTCCTTGTTGAATATTGTCCATTTCTTAGACCAAATAATATAATCGTTGTGAGGTCTAATGTTTTTAAAACGGGAAGTGATTTTTAGTAGCAGTGGACTTGAAAATCTTTAAGTAGGAAAAGAGAGGCTGATTGCCCTAAAGCAACAAAAGTTTTACTTATTGTAATTTTTCTATACAATTGTACCAATCCCTTTTTCATGAACGTACAATGGAAAATCTACTTATAGGTGTAATGTTACACGTATTGCGATAGTCGTATGATTTGTGTCATGATTATTTTTTGGTGATGCATCTGCATCTTAAGTCTCTACATTATCTTCCTCTTTTTTTTTTTTTTTTTCTCGGGTTGCAGTTCATTGGATTTCTGGAACCGTATACTGAAGAAGGCTTCTCAAATCGGTGGCGACATTAAGCCTCATTTCACTGTCTGGTGCTTACGCTTCAGCTTTCCAGCATCTGCGAATCATTTCTGTTTGAAATGGAAAGAGGGTACAAGCACACTTAATCCACATTTCATTGTTAACTAGCTGGCACCTACCCCGGAATGGAGCTCAGTATTTACTAAACTTAGAACGGTGTCTGCATTGTAGGGTTAACAGCATTGTAGGGGTATCAGTTATCGAACTAGACCTAGTTGTTCATCTATTTTCTGATATTTATGTACCTAGGTGAATGGATAAAATGTTTTTAAAGTGATTATCCTGAATAAAATATTATTTATATAGGATATTGATTGATTAGAAATTCTGAGAAATGTATTTAAAATAGGATAAATAACTTAAGTCTTTCTGTATTTTCTATAAAGTAGTAATTTATCCTCCATTATTTAAAAAATAAGACTTTACCCCCTTTGACTTGAAGTCAAAAAGAAAAAAATAATAAATGACCAAAAGAACCCCTTATTTTATTAACCTATACCCTAATTTTGAATATTGAAATTATTGTGATTGAAATACCCTTATTGTAATGTAACCTCAGCCTTCTAGACAATAAAGAAAAGCAAAATGATGTCAACTATTATTTATACGTAGAAAAATAATGAATGCAAATTTTTGTTTTGATGTTGGCAAAAAAAAAAAGTGATTCGTTCGTTCTCAGCGTCTTCGTCAATTCGTTTTAGGACCAATACAGAAGAGGTAAATCACGGGAAACTACTAGTTCGGATGTTGTGGCTAGTACTTGGGGAGGGTGAGTATATTGACTTTGTCAATTATTGACTTTCAGATCTCATACTGGCAATATCAATATATTAATTATCAATTCATCCCATGAAAACGAGTTCTTGTTCTGATGGATGACATAGAAAAAGTACAAGACTTCAATACTTTCATCTTCTAAAATGTTAAACTTAAGATTAAGTCATATAGGATTTTTTATTTTTACTTTTTTTATTATCTAGAAGTCTAGGTTACTTTTGAATAAATGTATTTTAGTTAGAAGATATGTCAGCAAAATAAGTTATTTTAGTCATTTATTATTTTTGCATTTTGACTTCAGGTGAAAGGAAGTTAAGTATTATTTTTTTAAATATTGAGGGATAAACTGCTACTTTATAGAAAACACAAGGGGTTTGAAGATATTTAATATAAATATTATTATTGTATAGATATAAAATGTAGAATTTTATTAAATAATTAATCAGACTTTGTTTTTCCAGATGAAGGTAAAGTATATTATAAACCATGAAAGGGTGTATATTTTACACACCTAAAAAATGGAAAACATATGTATATGTATCTTTCGAAATATCCTATCTACGTTGGAGACATCGGAATTATTTCGTGCTTGTCAAAGTAAGTAAATCAGACCAGCAATACCTAAATACGGAGCTTTGGTCTATGTCTAATTTTCTGAGAATTGTTGATGGACACCTTCAATATTTACTTGAACGTATCTAATTATTTGCCCCGGGCTTTGATCTAGAAGAGTAATTATTTATCATTCCAGATATTCATGATTCGATTCCTAACTATAATATATTTTATAAGAATTTTTCTTCCAAATGAGATGTGAATCCTAAAACGTTGAGCTGTTCGTCGTGAGCACTTTCTAATTTATCCTATGGTTGATAGAAAATTTTCGTAGGACCAGATTAATTATTTGAGGTTCGATATTATTTAATCTCATTAATTGTTTATTTGAACTTGTCTAGCTCTTGCCTGACGCCTGATATGTAGTTAGCATCTGACCTTGACTCAAAGAGCCTTACTTATTATGCATCCGATGTGGATATGGTCTAAAGATTCAACCGCTCATTGACCATTTGCAAGTAATTGTGCCCCCATTCACAAAGAGTCATAATGTGAAATTGTGCCCCTAGGTTACGATGCAGTGGAAGGATAATTAATTGTTATTCTAAGTATACATGATTTGATCCCTAACTACGATATATTTTGTAGGAATTTTTTATTTAAATGGGGCATGAACTCGGGGACGTTGGACTTTTGGACCGTCTGTTATGAGTATTTCTCGATTTATCTTGACGGTCGATAAAAATTTTTTATGGGGCCAGATCAGTCATTCGAGATTGAAAAAATTTCATTAACCATAATGTGAAATTGTGAATTGGTACTTAGGCATATACAACACAAACAGTTGGCCACATCTTTATCTCACTCACTTGGCTAAAAATTGCATAGGCCGTCGCCGAATACTGTATAGATTCGAACCCTTTTTACCCTTCTTAAATAGGAATGACTCTTAAAGTTCATGTATTTAAAAAGAAAATAATCTAACTCATTTTGTACAAGGCTCGAGTAAAATTACAAATTAATTTATAGTAATTTTTTTATTAAAATAATTTTTTTAGACGGAATTTTATAGGCTCTTCTATTGTACTTGAAAGTTTACAAATAACAAAATTATTTAGACGTGCACGTTGATTAGTAACTAGTTTATCCCTAAAATTTGGTCAAATGTGTATCCAAGTTCATTTGGACTTGGAGCATTGTGGTCGTTTAACTCCAATTAAAATTTGTTGGTTTTTTTTATAAGCCAAGTATTTAATTTTTACGATTCGATTAATCTTGGATGTGAATAGTTTAACCCCGCCAATTGCCCATCAGATAAATGCAAAAAGCATAGGTGAGTCGTGAAGGGGACCTAGCGTCATCATTTGTTCGAACACAACATGAGGTTCGAACATCGGCCTCTTACGGATCTCACCCTGCCTTGGCGGTGCGGTGGAGTTTAGGATTCAAGTAAATTTGTTGGGTTTGTTTGTATTTTAAAAAGTTTATTTTGATGGAAATTATTTTATAAGAAATTTTTATTTTTATTAGTTGACATTAGGTATCCAACTTACACTAATTAATGCTGAAGGTGACGAATTTGATTTTACTTAAATTTTTCATCAACCATTAGGGTAATCGGAAAGCGTTCGCAGATGGTAACCCATTAGTCTAATATTATTAGGTAAACTAGTTACTAAGAAAAATTTATTCGTTAATTTGTCAAAGTTAAAACTGGATTGGTAGATTTTTGAGAAATTGAGAACGCAGCATACTGCTGCAGTATTGGCTCACTATTGGCTTGGGGCATAAATTCTGTGTGCAAATGACCCATTCGACTAGTATTATTTGTTGTTTTAAAATGATAGATTAATATATATTCTTCAGCAATTTATCAAAGAGTGTACCTAAGAATTAGTATTTATCAAAAGACACATCATGATTTCATTTTCACCAAAGTGCACACTCATTTTAATGAACATCCTCTTATACCCCTCCTGCTATGTACTGCTTCTCTCTTACTCTCTCAGTAACAAATTCTGAGACGTCTGCACATGCTTTTTCAGACTTTTATTTTAAAATAATATATTATGGAATCGGCGCTAAACTAAAAAACGTAAAGTAAAAATTGAAAAAATATTTCAGTTAAAAAATATCTCATCCAACATGATTTAAAAATATAAATAAATGATTTTTATATTTGATTAATAGAACTTAATATATTAAATAATATTTAATAAATATATTAATGTATAAAAACAATTTTGAAAAAATAGAGCGTGGGCCTGAAATTTTTTAATTCAGGCCCATGTGGGGCCTGAAATTTTTTATTTCAGACCCACGTTGGGCCTGAAATCTTTTGATTCAGGCCCGACATGGGCTCAAATTTTTTCCTAATTTAAAAATATATTAATAAATAAAAAAACCTATCAAAACACTTAATTTTATATTAAAACGCAGGATCTGAAGTCACGCTAGGAGGGCCTGAACACAGATGTATTCAGGCCCTCTAGGCCTAAGGAATGTTCAGGCCCGCCTTGGGTCTGAACACAATCTTGGATAAATATAAGTAAATTAAATAAAAATATCAATAGTTCTAGTTATAGTTGAGCTAGGAGATGGTAATTTTGGTGTCCAAATTTCTAATGCTAATAAATTATGTTGCAATAAGAGATTTTTAGGTCTATCAGTGAGTTTTCATCAAAACCCACTGATGGACCTAGGATATTTAGATTTCTCAAAATCCAATATCAATTGTTAGAGTTGAGCTAGGAGATGATATTTTTGGTGTCCAAACTTCTAATGATTATGAATTATGTTGCAATAGGAGTTTTTTAGGATGAATCAGTGGGTTTCAGTGAAAACTCACTGATGGACCTAGGATACTAATCAGTAACAAATTTGATTAATAGAACGTGATTTAAAAATATAAATAAATGATTTTTATATTTGATTAATAGAAATTAATATATTAAATAATATTTAATAAATATATTAATGTATAAAAAAAATTTGAAAAAAATAGAGCGTGGGCCTGAAAATTTTCTTTCGATTCAGGCCCGACGTGAACTCAAATTTTTTTCTATTTTAAAAATATATTAATATATAAAAAAATCTATCAAAACACATAATTTCAGATTAAAACGCAGGGTCTGATGTCACGCTAGGAGGGCCTGAACACAGATGTGTTCAGGCCCTCCAGGCTTAAGGAATGTTCAGGCCCTCCTTGGGACTGAACACAATCTTGGATAAATATAAGTAAATTAAATAAAAATATTAATAGTTCTAGTTAGAGTTGAGCTAGGAGATGATATTTTTGGTATCCAAACTTCTAATGATTATAAATTATGTTGCAATAGGAGATTATTAGGTCTATCAGTAGGTTTTCACCAAAACCCACTGATGGACTTAGGATATTTGGATTTCTCAAAATCTAATATCAATAGTTAGAGTTGAGCTAGGAGATGGTATTTTTGATGTTCAAACTCCTAATGATTATAAATTATGTTGCAATAGGAGATTTTTAGGTCTATCAGTGAGTTTTCATCAAAACCTATTGATGGACCTAGAATATTTGGAATTCTCAAAATTAAATATCAATAGTTAGAGTTGAGCTAGGTGATGGTATTTTTGATGTCCAAACTCCTAATGATTATAAATTATGTTGCAATAGGAGATTTTTAGGTTTAACAATGAGTTTTCACCAAAACCCACTGATGGACCTAGTGTTGGTGCTTGGATGGCTAGAGGGGGGGGGGTGAATGTAGCCAGACACAAATTTCTTCCACTTTTAAAACTCTGCACTTAGGGTTAGTCGCAGCACAGCGGAAGCAATACAAAAACAGAGAGATGCACAGCGGAAGCAATACAAAAACAGAGAGATGCTGAAACTAAACCCTAAACTAAGCACAAGCACAAAACGCTAACAAAGAGAATTTATAAGGTTTGGGGATGACTTGCCCCTACTCCTTGGCATGCCCGTAAGGTGGGCGATCCCTTGATCGTCGGCAGATCAAGCCCCGGAAAATCCGGATAGAATGCAACCTCCTTCTCGGTGGAGTAACCTCTCCACAGCGTTTCAATCAGTGTATATGAAATTAAGCACAATGAAACAATAAGGAGCTTACAGAGCACTTAGGAAAGTAATGGCACAAGAGAGCTCCTCACCAAGCTCCACTCAGCACAGATCTCACGCAAGAACTCCCTGCTCTTCGTGTCTTGTTGATGGACTCGCCGAGCTCTCTGCCTCTTCCAAGTGCTCAGGTTGCCGATTGCTCAAGTGTATGCAAGAGTTGCTTTAAGGATCAGAATGTTGCCTCAGAGATGGAGAAGCAACTTGTTACTGGAAGAGATGATCAAATGTTGCCGCTCCTTCTCCACTTCACAGCTTAACCTGCTTTGCATCGCCAGGTCACAGACGCTCCTCTGGAGCTTGCCAGCTTCTCTCCTGTAACAGCCCAGCCATCCCTGACCTCCTCTGGACTCATTGAACCCTCTCTAGCTGAGCCCCAGGTCATCAGCTTCTCAGCCGTTGCAGCTTGCGCCAGAAGCCGTTGTTTCCTGTAAACGGGAAACATCCAAACTGTCGTAGCAAAATACCTCAGATGACTCTCCTTGAGTAAGCCCTGAGTTACCTGCACACTTAGCAGATCATTAGCACAACAAATCAACAGAGGATCAAATATCAAAAAACTCAGAGCAAAGATCAGTAGTGTATCAGTAGCAATCAGAACGCGATCAGAACTCTGACAGCGCTTTTGAACTAAAGCTGTCAGCTACTGATCGGTCACCAGACTGATCAGAGTGACTCCTGATCGGTCACCAGACCGATCAGGATGGGTCCAACCCCCAGTGAGAAATCAGAAATCGCGACTTCTTCGTGATCGATCACCAGACCGATCCCAAGTCGTGGATCGGTCACCAGACCGATCCACCCGTATGCAGAGTGATTTTCTAGCATCGCATCCCAAACCCACTGATCGGTTACCAGACCGATCAGGATGTGGCCTGATCGGTCTGGGGACCGATCAGAGCACCTCCTGATTGATCAGGCTCCAGCTTGATCGGTTATAGTGAGAAGCTAGCGATAATTGATCGTTCACCAAACCGATCTGAATAGACTCCCTGATCGGTCACCAAACCGATCAGGAGATGATCAGTAGCCTAACAAACTCACTGTATGCTCCCTGATCGGTCACCAGACCGATCAGACATCACTGGATCGGTCACTAGACCGATCCACGAAGGAAGTTCGTGTCAATTTCCCTGATCAGTCACTAGACCGATCCAGGCAAGGCCAAATCCACTCTAAGTCAAGAAAACGGGCTCCCTGCCTTCTCTGACTCGTGCTTAGTTCCCCGGACCAAGACTCCACGCCCAGTTTCACTCACCGGGACTTCAACCTAACTTCCCAATCTAGGACCTGGCTTCACTCACCAGGATTTCATCCAATCTAGCTTCTCAAGCTAGGACCTGGCCCTCCAAGCCAGGGTTTCATCCAACCTAGCTTCTCAAGCTAGGACCTGGCCCTCCAAGCCAGGGTTTCATCCAACCTAGCTTCCCAAGCTAGGACCTGGCCCTCCAAGCCAGGATTTTATCCAACCTAGCTTCCCAAGCTAGGACCTGGCCCTCCAAGCCAGGGTTTCATCCAACCTAGCTTCTCAAGCTAGGACCTGGCCCTCCAAGCCAGGGTTTCATCTAACCTAGCTTCCCAAGCTAAGACCTGGCCCTCCAAGTCAGGATTTCATCCAACCTAGCTTCCCAAGCTAGGACCTGGCCCTCCAAGCCAGGGTTTCATCCAACCTAGCTTCCCAAGCTAGGACTTGGCCCTCCAAGCCAGGGTTTCATCCAACCTAGCTTTCCAAGCTAGGAAGCCAGAGTTTCATCCAACCTAGCTTCCCAAGCTAGGACCTGGCCCTCCAAGCCAGGGTTTCATCCAACCTAACTTCCCAAGCTAGGACTTGGCCCTCCAAGCCAAGGTTTCATCCAATTCCGTGCCCATTCCCCTACCAGGATTTAATCCCAATCATCTTGTTAACTTAAACTAAAATCGGCGTCAACACCAAAACAACAATCAGGGTCAGACTGCATCAACAATCTCCCCCTTTTTGTGGTTTGACAACCCGATTTTAAATTTAGGGATTTGAAATCCATAGTCTCAAATTTCACTATCGTAGGAGAATCAGGATCCTCCCCCTACAACTGTTAAACTCGTAGTAGTCCTAAATTTAACCATCCACACTCTCCCTCTTTGTCAAACACCGAAAAAGGGTGTAGATCGGTTGTTAAGTTTAAACATACTCTCCCTCAAACCTAGGGGTTCTCCCAAAACAACAAAGATATGATTTAATTTTGAAAGCATATGAAACCATGTGATAAAGATAAAGCAGGATATATCAATCACATGCAGCATATGAATCAAGGAATAGGAATAAAACAAGAATTAATAATAAGCATGGAGTAGCAAGTCATACATGGAAATAGTCATATAGTCAGATGCAGAACACTGCATCATAGCATAGTCAAGAACAACATAAATCCAAAACAGACAAACAGTCAGATGCATAGCAATGCATCAAAGTATAGTCACATACATCACCAAGTCAACAGTCAAATGTACTCATAACAATCAGATCACAAGTCAAAGTACAACCACAATCAATCGTCAGCTGGGGGGGTCATTAGCCTGCATGGGGTCATAAGTCATGTCATCGTCAGGTATGAAGGACACCGGGGCAGTACTGCCAGAGGGCGCAGTTCCAGGAAACGTATGCTGGTGCCACTCCTCGTACCAGGTCTGCTGCTGGGAGCGGATCCCAGAGACGTCGGACTCTAGCGCGAGTAGTCTGCGATCGAAAGACCGAAACTCAGATCGAACCTCCTGTTGCCAGAGCTCGGAGATATGAAACTCGTGCTCCATCGTCAGCTCCAGCTCCGAAACCTGCCAGCGGATGTCGGGATCTAGCTCGTACTCATAGGCAGCTGCTGCGGCGGCCGCCTCCTGGTGTGTAGCCGGAGCTACTGGTACCTGAACATGTGCTCCCCGAGGAAGCTCGCCTAGACCTCGCCCGTCCTTCCATATAAGACCCTAATCGTCAGGCCCAACAACAATGCCAGATTTGGCAAATGCGCGTCTACCAAGTTGGCAATCCTGTCGAACCATGGGCACTGTCCTGCCCTTGGTCATGTCAATACCAACTAACTAAAGCCAATCAGTAATGACGTGACCGAAAGGCATATAAACAGTGCGACGGCTGGGGTCTTTATAGGAGATGATAGACTGGAAGATGCTCTCCATAATGTCAAAATCCAAGGAGCATCAGACAATGATATGGGCGAATCTCAGCAAGGGGTTTGGAGGTAATTGGCAGAATGCATTGAGTGATGATCTTGTAAAGAATATAATCGATAGGGGAAAGACGAAGGGTCGCAAAGGTAGGAAAATCAGACCCTAACTCATCAGGGCCAGCTGTCCTAGGATGGCCAAAGAAATGCTCGTATATGTCATCGGGGGTGACGCTCTCAAATGGAGGCAGTAAGGGGTCAGGTAGCTCTGGGTAGATAGAATAGAAGTTAGGCGATCGCGACCGCCAAGATACTCAGCCAAGATATCATAGGAAAACTCAAGATTTCTTTTAGCTACTCGAGTGATAAAGTCGAAACCCCTTGCGGTCCCTGTTGTAAATTGTTGTAGAATTTCGACACGAGGTCATAGTTGATTGTCCGCTCAAGGGCAAGGAGGAATTCAAGGTTGTAGAAGTCAACCACCTCCTTAATAGAGGGGTAGTGGTCATAGAGAAAATGTCAATCAATAGACCTACACGGAAGGAGTTTGAAAGTTCTAGATTGAAAAGCTTGTTCAAAGGCAGCATTAGGAAATCGAGCACTAATGAAGGTTGAGGCCTTCGAGATGGTGCAGACGATGAAGGGACTTTGCCCTTCGAGGTCTCAGCAGCCGACTCTTTACCTTTAGAGGATTTCCTAAGGATTGGAGCAATAAGTCACGGCAACAAATATGGGATTGATCAGTGAAGTGAATACACAAGTTTGATCATTCAATCAAGGACATAAGGAAAAGATAGAAAATTAAGGGCACTACAAGAATCACAATGAATTGATCATATGAATCATGACACAATGAATTGATCAAATGAGATTAGGTTTAATCAGTAAGATTAAGGATCATGGCAAGGTCACGGTACACACCAAAACGAACCATAAGATGAAATAACATGGTTAGCTCCCAAAGATCATGATAACTGCAAGAATGATAAACACCAAATAAAAATCGCACAAAATGCTTACTTTAGTGCCATCCGGTTGATTGAGTTGGTTGAGAGATATCACGCGGCTGAGTTGCGCAGAGATAGCACAAACAAGTGGTGCTTCGCGAGAAAGAACACAGGAGCAAAAGAGGAACTCCCAGCAGCGCAGAAGGAAAACAATCTCACGCACAGCAGGGAGAAGATCGCAAGAAGCCACGCCACGTGCAGGAAGAAGAAACTCAAGAAGAAGAACTCACGCGCAGGACAAGGATGATCTCACGCACAAGAAGAGAGTTTCGGCGCTAGGGTTCGGGAATGTAAGGTGTAGGAGGAGTTAATAGGTTGGTGGACCGATCCACCAATCAAAATTTATTGCGATCGAACGGATCATCGTTCGATCCAGGACCGCACAGACCGATCAGGCCTACTCCTGATCGGTCTGGCTTGGTCCTGATCGGTCGGGTGACTGATCAGGCAAGCCCTTGATCGGTCTGCCGATCGATCAGGGAGCGAACAGTGAGTTTGTGAGGTTTTCTGTGACCCTCCTGATCTGTCGGTGGACCGATCACCACAGGGGGCCAGATCGGTCAGTGGACCGATCCAGGCCAACACAGAGGGGTTTCAGTGGGTTATCACAATTCGGCTTGATCAGTCATTTGGACCGATCGATATCAGGAATTTTTCTGATATAATCAGAAACTTCAGTTTCAGACTTCCTAATGAATTCCAATACGATATGATGTAACTTTGCTGATTGTGGAGGTGTTCCCTTGACTATAATTGATCCCTTAACAAGGATCAAAAGTCCTTATGGATTTAACAAATCAATTTGCTCCACCCAAGTGAAGTCAAATTCAATCACAAACATCCATTCAATGTTTAACCAAGTTTGTATCAAAATAAGTCTCCAATCAAGTTTCCTTGATTGGAATGTCCAAGTATAATCATGGAGCCAAATACACATATGTTATGTATTGGTTTTCCCCATACTTGGTCAACTTAGTGATTATTATCTCGTCAACCTAATTTCTCAACGGATGTATTGACATTTTGAGTAATTAGGTTGATCCTAACATCTCACCCCATTTCTAGCAAATAAAAACATTTTGTTACACCTTATAGTTTGTGTGAGATGTCCCCATGTTGCCCAATTATTGTTTCCAACAATTTGAAATGATCATGAAGGGTTTTGAATGCTTTTTAATCCTATGAAGCACGACACATTCCCAACTCCCTTCGTAAGAAACTAAATTCATTCTCGGGGAGTGGTTTAGTGAAAATGTCCGTTAGGTTCGATTTTAACTCTACATGTGAGAATACAATATCTCCTCTAGCAACATGATCTCGAATGAAGTGGTGACACACTTCAATATGCTTGGTTCTAGAGTGATGAACTGGATTCTTTGTTAGGTTTATCATGCTTATGTTGTCACACAACACTTGCACACCCTTGTAAGTTAATCCATACTCCTCTAACATATGTATCATCCACAACAATTGTGATACACTCTCTCCCATGGCGATATATTCTGCCTCGGTCGTCGAGAGAGCAACACAATGTTGCTTCCGACTTGATCAACTAATTAATGATGATCCTAAGAATTGGCAACCCCCACTCGTGCTCTTCCGATCCAACTTGCACCCAGCATAGTCGCAATCGGTATAGCCAATTAGGTCAAATGATTCGGTACGGGGGTACCAAAGACCAACTCCAATTGTGCCCTTAAGGTATCTCAGAATTCTTTTAACAACAATCAAATGAGATTTCTTGGCACATACTTGGTACCTAGCGCACATACCCACAGCAAAATGAATATCAGGTCGACTACCTGTGAGGTATAGCAAACTACCTATCATGCTCCGATATTGAGTTAAGTCAACAGGTTTACCACTCTCATCATTGTCTAGTCGTGTGTTTGTTGCCATGGGAGTGGTTACCTCTTTAGAATCACTCATGTTAAATTTTCGGAGCATCTCTTGGGTGTATTTTGATTGGTGCACATGGATTCCATCTCGAGTTTGTTTGATTTCAAGTCCAAGGAAGAAAGTCAACTCTCCCACTAGACTCATTTCAAATTCACTCTCCATGTGACCAATAAACTCATTCAAATAGCCCTTATTGTTTGAGCCATAAATTATGTCATCGACATACACTTGGGCTACAAATATATTGTCACCATCTCTCCAAAGAAATAGTGTTGGGTCTATTTGTCCTCTCATGAAGCCTTATTCAATTAAAAATGTCGACAACTGCTCATACCAAGCTCGGGGTGCTTGTTTAAGGTCGTAAAGCGCCTTCTTGAGCTTGAACACGTGATTTGGAAATTCGGAACTCTCAAACCCCGGAGGTTGTTCTACATAGACCTCTTCTCTTATGAAACCATTTAGAAAGGCCGATTTGACATCCATTTAATAGAGTTTAAAACCTCGATGTGCTGCAAATGCAAGCATCAATCGGATGGATTCTAATCGTGCCACGGGAGCATCGGTCTCATCGTAATCAAGGCCTTCAACTTGACTGTAGCCCTTGGCTACTAAGCGTGCCTTGTTCCTTACGATATCTCCCTTATGGTTCAACTTGTTTTTGAAGACCCATTTGGTTCCAATAATGGTGGTCTTCTTGGGTCTAGGGACTAAGTCCCAAACTTGACTTCTTTCGAATTGACCTAATTCATCTTGCATGACAATGATCCAATTGGGATCATTTAATGCCTCGTCAATTTTCCTAGGTTCAATTTCGGAAATTAGGGCAACTTCATTAGCCTTATTCCTAAAGAATGATCTAGTCCTAACCCCATGATGGATGTCTCCAGCAATTTGGTCTTGGGGATGACTAGAGGCTAACCTAGTTTGCCTTGGTGTTGGAGGTGCTTCTTGGATGGTGTCACTAGACACAAGATCAGCCTCAGGATCCGGCTGATCTATGGGTTGTCTAGGCTCACCGTCATTAGACTCATCACCACCATCTACAACATTTGGACTTTCATTCAAACCTAGTTGCCTAAGTTCGAATTAAACCCGATATCTTCTGATTGATCATTTGCTTTAGGAATTTCCTCAAAAATAACATCAGAAGACTCTTCAACTAATCTAGACTTCTTGTTATAGACTCGGTAAGCTTTGCTGACGAGGGAGTACCCGACCAGTATCCCTTCATCAGCTTTTGATGTGAACTTTCCAAGGTGATCCTTGGTGTTTAGAATAAACACCTTACAACCAAACACCCTAAGGTGTTTAACTGTAGACGGTTTTCCAAACCAAAGTTCGTGAGGAGTCTTTCCAAGAAATCTATGTATTAGGACTCGGTTTTGCACGTAGCAAGCTGTGTTCACAGCTTCAACCCATAAGTAACTCGGTAACGAGTACTCATTTAGCATGCTTCGTGCAGACTCTTGTAAGACCCGGTTCTTCCTTTCTACAACACCATTTTGTTGTGATTTTCTAGGAGTAGAGAACTCGTGTCTATACCCTCTCTCTTGACAAAACTCTAAAAATCTTTGATTTTGAAATTCGCCTCCATGATCACTCCTAATTGTTTTAATTGTTGATGATTTTTCATTTTTAACTCTTCTACAAAAAGAAATAAAAATATCTAGGGTTTGATCCTTATATTTTAGAAAATATGTCCATATATATCTAGTAAAATCATCAATGATCACAAAACAGTATCTACTACCATTCAAGGATATAATAGTGCTACAATCAAACAAGTCCATGTGAAGTAAATCCAAAGCGGTAGAAGTACTTACAGTGCTTTTACCTTTATGTGCAGATTTCGTTTGCTTACCCATTGACATGCATCACAAATCTTTTCTTTTTCATACTTGATGCTTGGTAAGCCACGAACTAGTCCATTGTTGGCCAACTTCTGGATGTTCTTCATATTCACGTGTGCCAATCTCCGGTGCCAAAGGGTGGACTCATCTTCTCATGACATGAAACACTTAACGGAAATATTAGTAGCACTTTTAAAAGAAACTTGATAAATATTATCTATCCTTGTGCCTACTAGTACTGTGTCAAATGTGTCATGTTGTCTAACTAGACATTGATTTGATTGAAAAATCAATTGTGTAACCTGCATCACACAATTGACTGACACTTAGGAGATTAAATGTCATCCCCTTGACTAGAAGGACATTCTTAATCCTAAGACATTCGGATATTTGAATATCTCCTATCCCTACAACCTTGAGACTACCATTGTTACCAAAGGAAACATTACCTCTACTTTTTCTTTGAAGGGTGGTGAATAAGGATCTATCACCGGTCATATGTTTGGAGCACCCACTATCAACGAACCAAGTTGATAGATGCTCCCCCTCAATCACGACCTACACAATACGAAAAATAGAAGATTTAGGTACCCAAATCTTGGGACCTAAAACACCTACTATGCAAGACATAGGCACCCATGCCTTGACCACTTTCCTTTGAACCCTAGGTGTCTTAAGTGGTCTAACATCAGTCCTAGACATTAAGGAAACAAATGATGGTTCTTTAGGTCGGTAACCAATACCGGCCTTGTTGTAGACCGCCCTTTGTGCATTTAAAATCATATCTAATGTCTTGGAGCTAGTTGAGAATTTCTCAAGAACACTCTTGAGTCTCTCAACCTCACTCTTCAAAGATTTGTTCTCATCTTCTAACATTTCTACATGCAAGTCATCAACATCCTCATCCTTAGAGGATTTCAAATGTTCTACTTCAACTTTCAATGATTTAACTTTCTCTTAGGATTTCTTTAACAAACTAGTTAAACATGCAATAACTCTATAACATTTATCTAGTTCGGGAGAGATTACCTCTTCATCATCCGAAGATGATGAAGCCGTGTTTGAGGAGTCCATGGATTTATCATTGCTCTCCTCATCTTCAATAGCCATGAATGCTACATGGCGAGTACTCTTCTCCTCCTTCTCTTTTTCGGATGAGCTAGAGGAAGATTCATCCCATGTGGCCTTCAAGGCCTTCTTCTTTTTATTTGATTTCTCCTCCTTCTTCTTTAGCTTAGGGCAGTCTTTCTTGAAGTGCCCTTTCTTGCTACACTCATAACAAGTAATATTAGACTTATCAATTTTAACTTCACTCGGGTTACCTTTACCCTTGAAGCGCCGGCTTTTCCTCATCATTCTTCTAACAAAGTTGGTCATCTCAGAGGAAGAAGACCCGCTGCCATCCTCCTCGGACTCGGACTCGGACTCGGACTAGGATGAAGATGAAGAGACTTCCTTCTCCTTCTTCTTCTCCTTCTTGTTGATCTTTTCCCCTACAACAAGAGCAATCCCCTTCTCATTGGGGCCTTTGTTAGCCATCTTATGTAGCTCCATTTCACAAAATAGATCATCCAATTTTACAATTGACAAGTCCTTAGAAACCTTGTAGGCATCTACCATGGATGACCACAAGACATTCCTTGGAAAAGCTTTTAACTCATACCTCACAAGGTCGCGGTTCTCGACTTTTTCGTCAATTGAGTGGAGACACTAGTACAAAAAAGACCTTTAACAACGGCTTTTAACACCGGTTGTATTAAAACCGGTGTTAAAAAAAAGGCGGTGGTATTTTTGTAATTATTTGAACTTTAAAATACTTTTAACACCGGTTCTTTTAACAACCGGTGTTAAAAATATATTTAACTACGGTTTTATAAATAACCGGGGTCATATGTTATAATTATTTGAACTTTAAAATACTTTTAACACCGGTTCTTTTAACAACCGGTGTTATAATTTTTCATAATATATATATATGAATATTTATTTATAAACTTCTCCTTTTTTTATATATCCCCGTGCCCGTGCCTTTTTCACCGTGCCCTAATGCCCTCCCCTAAGTGCCGACGCCGCGTGCCCTAGCCACCGTCGCTCACCCTCTCCCCGTGCGCCGTCGCCGAGCGCCACCCTCCTCCCCTCTTCGCGCACGCAATGGAAGCCGGAGCGCCGCCTGCTTGCCCTTGCCGCCGGCCATTTTTCTCCCTCTACATCCTCGCCGGAGCCCCCTCCCTTTCGGAACACCGACGCCTGATGCCGACACTCTCGCCGATCGCCGCCGGCTGATAGGGAGAGCACGCCACCATCCCATTACCGCTCCTATTCTCCGATCATCGCCCACCTCCCTGAGACAGCGATGCTGCAGCCGCCGGCTAGGTTGGAGCGCCCATGATCATGTGGTTTTGATCCAGCCTGCTTGAGTCGAAGTAAGTTTTTGTCCGGAGCCTCTGTTCTTCTTCCCTCACAGCGGCTCCTCTCGCACTTGCGTTGGTCGTGTACACGGGGCATCACTGTATCCTTCTCGTAGTCGTGCCCTAGTGCTGGTTGCTTTGGATTCTCGATGAGGGGAGCAACACCGACGCGATCCAGGTAACGGTTGCTCTGTTTGGTATCAATTCTTGGGTGGTTTTATGTGTGGATCGATTTTTGGTTTTGGTTGTGGTGTGTTCTTCTGTCGTGGGTTGATAGATTGGAATGGGCAGAGTTTGGATCCGTTCTTAATCTTTGAGGTGTTACAAGGGTGTTTGTTATTAGGTTGGATTGGTTTTTGATGTCGTAAGTTCAGGGTGGTGTATATGCCATATTGTTTGGGTTTTGTTTACTTCTACATGATTTGTGGCTGTGATAGGTGGAGGAAGTTTGAAGGAATTGGATAGGTTGTCGAGCGTGGTTGCTTTGTGTGGGATCTTAGCTATAAGGGGTATGTTGTTTTTGATGGTCCGGTTAGGAATTTGTATTTGGTTTGTATTTGTGAATTGTTCATAAGGCTTACCATGCGTGTTTGCTCTCTTTAATTCATTATTTTTTTCCCTTGTCACTTTTTTTCTCCATTCATTATTTTTCCCTTTCCACATTTTTTCTCCATTCATCTCTCTTTAATTCATTGATTTTTTTTTTGTGGCATCTGTGTTCATTATTTGTTCTATTACAAAATATATCATAATCAATAGTAAGACTAATCCTATTGCAACGGACTATAATTATTGTAATGTAGTTCTTGTATTGATTAATTTTTATTGATGTGCATATATTTGTTGCAATTTTTTTTTGTTTTAGAGGATATCAAAAATAAATCGAGAAAATGGGAGTAAAAAATGAGGGATTCATGCACAAGGACAAACAAATATTCCCTTTTTGGAAGACAAATTTGTATGTATTTATTTGATCAATTTGTTATGTTAATAGCAATTTGTATGCATTTGAGCTATTATTATTTGCATATTCAATCTAAAATGATTTTTTTTACTTAGATTCAGGAAAATGGTAGAAAGTCAACTTGCATTGAACTATTTTATCTCGGTCGACAAAGTAAAAAAAAAAGGAGGTGCTCTTGTTGATGATGAAGCAATAAGAGTTGAGGTAATAATTGTTTTAACTTTTCGAAATAACTTTTCTATGCTATTTATTTTATTGACACAATTTTTGTGTTAGGATGAATTAAATAAAGTTGTGCAACGTCATCTCCGAGACAAGCCTGAGGGAACGCAAATAACAGAAGTACACGAAGATGCATTTCGGTATCCATTTAGAGTTTCATTTTTAAGATTACTAAATATTATACAATATTAATTATATATTTTTATTCAGGGAGGTATTTGGGTCAGAGCATTCTGGTCGTGTTCGATGTTTTGGAGCTGGTGTTTATACAACTATGATCTATAAGCATTTTTTTCATAGATAAATTTGGTTTATTTGTTGCCATTTATTATATTTTTTTATCATAGTGCTATGCGTTCTTTATTATTTGATGTCTTTTGGTATGCAAGCTCCTCTATGTGCATGCTTGAGATATTGGTTACTATAATGAAAAATTAGCATGACTTTGTAACTGATTTATCCTTTTCTGCTAATGTGTCATTTTGATATTTATTTGTAGTGCCAAAAACAAACTGGCAATACAGAGTGTGGATATTATGTAATGAGACATATGCTCAACATTGTCTCGGCGATCATAGTTGATTCATGGGACAAGGTAATTGAAGTTTTTTTAATTTTATAGATTTAATTATGTCTGGTTGAGTTGATAAGCTATTTTTTTTATATAAATGTACCTTGCAGAGATTCACAAATAAGGATCCATTCTCCGAAGATGCTTATAAGAGATGGAATGCTAAGCTGGTCGAAGTTCTGCAACGTACTCCTCACTATTTGATCTTGGACTAGACCGTTTACTTGCAAACTCGTGTGGCAAGCTTCTACATTGTCTTTGCTTGGAAAATCACATAGCGAGTAGGAGTATAATGTGTTATTTGATTTACATTTTGCTTTTGTTGAAAGAAAAATGGATAGTTGTAAAATACATGGATTGTTTTGTTTTTGAAACTAATTGGATGTTGCATTTACTTAATTCATGGTGTGTTATTGATTATGGATAAACTATTATATTATTGTGTTCTTTTATATGTCTAGAAAAATTATAAATAAAAATAAATATGAAATTTATATAAAAAATTAAGACTTTTGACACCGGTTGTTTCTAGAACCGGTGTTAAAACATCATTTTTAACACCGGTTGTTTCCAGAACCGGTGTTAAAAATGATGTTTTAACACCGGTTGTTTCCAGAACCGGTGTTAAAAATGATGTTTTAACACCGGTTGTTTCCAGAACTGGTGTTAAAAATGATGTTTGAACGCCGGTTATTTAAAATAACCGGTGTCTAAAATGGCTTTCCCGCCTCATAATTGAACTTTTAACAACGGTTATTAACTGGTGTTAAATCTATATATTACACCGGTTTGTTAACCGGCGTTAAAAGTCTATACTTACAATGCCGGCTGGATCAACACCGGTTCCGGAACCGGTGTTAAAAGTCGAAAATAACCGGTGTTAAAAGCCTTTTTTCCACTAGTGAGACCATTGAGAACTTCTTTGAATCTACTATGAAGCTCACTTACCGTTTCACTCTCCATCATGGAGAGATTTTGTAGTTGATTGAGAAACAAGTCTCTCTTGGCTATTCTCGAGTCTCGGGTACCTTCATGAAGTTCGATGAGTTTATTCCACAAATCCATTGTGCTTGTAAAGGGACCAACCTTGATTAATTGGTCTTTGTTCATTCCACATTGTAATGTCACCACCGCCTTCGCATCGGCTTCTCCTTTTCATGTTTGCTCAGCCGACCAACATGAAGATTCTAACTCATTTCCCTCCGCGTCTCTTGGAGGGGTGAAGCCTTCCTTCACGGAGAACCACATTCCAATGTCGGTCTTGAGGTAGTACTCCATGCGAGACCTCCAATATTAAAAATCGGATCCGTCGAAGAAGGGAGGTCGAGTGGTGCTAAATCCTTCTCTCAAAGCCATTGTTGATAGCTCTTGGATGTTAAGCCGCTTGAACAGAGCCCCAAGCTCTGATACCACTTGTTGGTGCTTGGATGGCTAGAGAGGGGAGGGGGTGAATGTAGCCAGACACAAATTTCTTTCACTTTTAAAACTCTGCACTTAGGGTTAGTCGCATCACAGCGGAAGCAATACAAAAACAGAGAGATGTAGAAACTAAACCCTAAACTAAGCACAAGCACAAAACACTAACAAAGAGTATTTACAAGGTTCGGGGATAACTTGCCCCTACTCCTTGGCGTGCCCATAAGGTGGGCGATCCCTTGATCGTCGGCAGATCAAGCCCTGGAAAATTCGGATAGAATGCAACATCCTTCTCGGTGGAGTAACCTCTCCACAGTGTTTCAATCAGTGTATATGAAATTAAGCACAATGAAACAATAAGGAGCTTACAGAGCACTTAGGACAGTAATGGCACAAGAGAGCACCTCACCAAGCTCCACTCAGCATAGATCTCATGCAAGAGCTCCTTGCTCTTCGTGTCTTGCTGATGGACTCGCCGAGCTCTCTGCGTCTTCCAAGTGCTAAGGTTGTCGATTGCTCAAGTGTATGCAAGAGTTGCTTCAAGGATCAGAATGTTGCCCCAGAGATGGGGAAGCAGCTTGTTACTAGAAGAGATGATCAAATGTTGCCGCTCCTTCTCCACTTCACAACTTAACCTGCTTTGCATCGCCAGCATCGCCAGGTCACAGACGCTCCTCTGGAGCTTGCCAACTTCTCTCCTGCAACTGCCCAGCTATCCCTGACCTCCTCTGGACTCACTGAACCCTCTCCAGCTGAGCCCCAGGTCATCAGCTTCTCAGCCGTTGCAGCTTGCGCCAGAAGCCGTTGTTTCCTGCAAACGGGAAACATCCAAACTGTCGTAGCAAAATACCCCAGTTGACTCTCCTTGAGTAAGCCCTGAGTTACCTGCACACTTAGCAGATCATTAGCACAGCAAATAAACAGAGGATCAAATATCAGAAGACTCAGAGCAAAGATCAGTAATGTATCATTGGCAATCAGAACGCGATCAAACTCTGACAGCGCTTTTGAACTAAAGCTGTCAGCTACTGATCGGTCACTAGACCGATCAGAGTGACTCTTGATCAGTCACCAGACCGATCAGGATGGGTCCAGACCGATCAGGCTCCAGCCTGATCGGTCCCCAGTGAGAAATCAGAAATCGCGACTTCTTCGTGATCGATCACCAGACCGATCCCAAGTTGTGGATCAGTCACCAGACCGATCCACCCCTTTGCAGAGTGATTTTCCAGCATCGCAGTCCAAACCCACTGATCGGTCACCAGACCGATCAGGATGTGGCCTGATCGGTCTAGGGATCGATCAGATCACTTCCTCACCGATCAGGCTCCAGCCTGATCGGTTATAGTGAGAAGCTCGCGATAATTGATCGTTCACTAGACCGATCTGAATAGTCTCCCTGACCGGTCACCAGACTGATCAGGAGACGATCAGTAGCCTAACAAACTCACTATATGCTCCCTGATCGGTCACCAGACCGATCAGACATCACTGGATCGGTCACCAGACCGATCCACGATGGAAGTTCATGCCAACATCCCTGATCGATCACCAAACCGATCCAGGCAAGGCCAAATCCACTCTAAGTCAAGAGAACGGGCTCCCAGCCTTCTCTAACTCGTGCTCAGTCCCCCGGACCAAGACTCCACGCCTAATTTCACTCACCGCGACTTCAACCTAGCTTCCCAAGCTAGGACCTGGCTTCACTCACCAGGATTTCATCCAACCTAGCTTCTCAAGCTAGGACCTGGCCCTCCAAGCCAGGGTTTCATCCAACCTAGTTTCCCAAACTAGGACCTGACCCTCCAAGCCAGGATTTCATCCAACCTAGCTTCCTAAGCTAGGACCTGGCCCTCCAAGCCAGGGTTTCATCCAACCTAGCTTCCTAAGCTAGGACCTGGCCCTCCAAGCCAGGGTTTCATCCAACCTAGCTTCCCAAGCTAGGACCTGGCCCTCCAAGCCAGGGTTTCATCCAATCTAGCATTCCAAGCTAGGACCTGACTCTCCAAGCCAGGGTTTCATCCAACCTAGCTTCTCAAGCTAGGACCTGGCCCTCCAAGCCAGGGTTTCATCCAACCTAGCTTCCCAAGCTAGGACCTGGCCCTCCAAGCCAGGGTTTCATCCAATTCCGTGCCCAGCCCCCGACCAGGACTTAATCCCAATCATCTTGTTAACTTAAACTAAAATCGGTGTCAACACCAAAACAACAATCAGGGTCAGACTGCATCAACACCTAGGATATTTAGATTTCTCAAAATCCAATATCAATAGTTAGAGTTGAGCTAGGAGATGGTATTTTTGGTGTCCAAATTTCTAATGATTATAAATTATGTTGCAATAGGAGATTTTTAGGTCTATGAGTGGGTTTTCACCAGAACCCACTGATGGACCTAGGATATTTGGATTTCTCAAAATCCAAAATCAATAGTTAGAGTTGAGCTAGGAGATGGTATTTTTGGTGTCCAAACTTCTAATGATTATAAATTATGTTGCAATGGGAGATTTTTAGGTCTATCAGTGAGTTTTCACCAAAACCCACTGATGGACCTAGGATATTTGGATTTCTCAAAATCCAATATCAATAGTTAGAGTTGAGCTAGGAGATGATATTTTTGGTGTCCAGACTTCTAATGATTATGAATTATGTTGCAATAGGAGTTTTCTAGGATGAATCAGTGGGTTTCGGTGAAAACTCACTGATGGACCTAGGATACTTGGATTTCTCCATACTTGATATCTCTATTTAGAATTTACTTAGGAGATATTATTTCTGATGTGCAAACTTAATACCAATAATTTTCAGTTATGTTCTCTAACCGTATCAGTTGGCACACAAAGATATATAAATATGACTGCATCTTGGGCACAGTTAAAAGAAACCTCTCTTTCAACATGATTTCAAAAATATAAAGAGCTAATTTTTTATATTTGATTAATCTAAATTAATTTAATAAATAATATTTAATAAATATATTAATATATAAAAAAACCTATAAAAATACGTGATTTCAGATTCAAATGCAGGGCCTGAAGTCATCCTAGGAGGACCTGAAGTAAAATAACTTCAGACCCTATAAATAATTAATTTAATAAATAATAATTAAATATAAAAAAATATTTTTAAAATAAATGAATTTTCAGTGCCCTTGGGCCTGAAGTTATTTGACTTCAGTCCTAAGGCTTGGCTTCAGCATTGTATGATGTATTAACAGAAGCACACGAAATACCAGAAAAATTCTTATTCAAGCAAGCAGAGGTTGAGGACTCCCATGCTCAGATTGAGAAATATTATTTATTATATTAATTTATATTAATCAAATATAAAAAATTATCCCTTTATATTTTTGAAATCATGTTAAAAGAGAGGTTTCTTTTAACTGTGCCCAAGATGCAGTTATATTTATACATCTTTGTGTGTCAATTGATACGGCTAGAGAACATAACTGAAAATTATTAGTATTAAGTTTGCACATCAGAAATAATATCTCCTAAGTAAATTCTAAATAGAGATATCAAGTATGGAGAAATCCAAGTATCCTAGGTCCATCAGTGAGTTTTCACCGAAACCCACTGATTCATCCTAGAAAAATCCTATTGCAACATAATTCATAATCATTAGAAGTTTGGACACCAAAAATATCATCTCCTAGCTTAACTCTAACTATTGATATTGGATTTTGAGAAATCCGAATATCTTAGGTCCATCAGTGGGTTTTGATGAAAACCCACTGATAAACCTAAAAATCTCCTATTGCAACATAATTTATAATCATTAGAAGTTTGGACCCCAAAAATACCATCTCCTAGCTCAACTCTAACTAGAAATATTGATATTTTTATTTAATTTACTTATATTTATCCAAGATTGTGTTCAGGCCTAAGGAGGGCCTGAACACATCTGTGTTCAGACCCTCCTAGCGTGACTTCAGACCCTGCGTTTTAATATGAAATTAAGTTTTTGATAGGTTTTTTATATATTAATATATTTTTAAAATATAAAAAAATTTGAGTCCACGTCGGGCCCAATCAAAAGATTTCAGGCCCAATGTGGGCCTGAAATAAAAATTTTCAGGCACAACGTGGGCTTGAAATAACAAATTTTTGGCCCAGCGTGGGCCTGAAATCTATTGATTTCAGGCCCACGCTCTATTTTTTTCAAAAAATTTTTATACATTAATATATTTATTAAATATATTAATTTCTATTAATCAAATATAAAAATTATTTATTTATATTTTTAAATCACGTTGGATGAGATATTTTTTAACTGAAATATTTTTTCAATTTTTATCTTACGTTTTTTAGTTTAGCGCTGGTTCTATAATATATTATTTTAAAATAAAAGTCTGAAAAAGCATGTGCAGACGTCTCGGAATTTATTACTGAGAGAGAAAGAGAAAGACAGTATATAGCAGGAGGGGTATAAGAGGAAGTTCACTAAAATGAGTGTGCCTTTGGTAAAAATAAAATCATAATACGTCTTTTGGTAAATATCAATTTTTAGGTATGTTCTTTGATAAATTATCGTATATTCTTAGGACATCTCCCATGCATGATCTTGAAAGGTTTGTAAATTAAAAAAAATGTTGAACAATAATCAAAGTTTAAATAATTACGGAGGTGAGGTTTAACATTTTTAATTTAAGAGTCAATAGTGAAAAATCAAATATACTTTTTTCTCTTTAAAATGAAATCCATAATTAATGATAAAATATTATTGCATATTTGAATCCTTTCAAAACAACTTTAAAATGAATTATTTTATCTCGAAGACCGTGAATTATTTTAGCTTGCAACGGTAACGTAGGCGAGCACTTCAATTGTTTAACTATTGCATCTATTAATTAACTAACCGTTGCTAATATATTTACTTCAATACATTTATTTTATTTTTTAAATTTTCACTATAAATAGATGATGAATTCCTTATTTTTTTTCCCAACTACAACTATTTATCACTTATTATTTCTCATTCACAGCTACTCATTTGATCCTACCATTCTTATTATTTCTCATTCACAGCTACTCATTTGATCCTACCATTCTAATTTTTATCCAAAATGGATAAAAATTCGGTAAATTTACTTTAAATCCCTAATGACAAGTCAAACTCTGCATTCAGTCCCCATTTGAATTTTTCTTTGTGTTAACTCCCTAATGGATTGAGTATAAAAGAGTGAAAATTGAGTATACATCAGTAAAAAATGAGTATAAAAGAGTGAAAAGTGAGTATAAAAGAGTGAAAATTGAGTATGCAGTTTCTTGATATGGTGGATGCAACCTTATATACTCAATTTTCTAACTTTTATACTCAACTTTCTTCAAATAATACTCACAAAGCTGTCTTGTCAATCCCATCAGGGACTGCATGCAAATAAAAATTTGGATAGGGATTGCATGCAAATGTAAGTTTGGAAGTGGGGAGTTTAAGAAAATTTACCCATGAAAATTCTCATGGATTTTTTTAGCATTTTTTTTAATTCACAAAATCTCGAGGAAAATGCAACGCTCCAAAATAACCACGCTCATCCTAATTCTCAATTTCCCTAACTTTCCTCTTCTCCACAAAAACCATCAAATTTTCAAAATGGTTCTTATGCTCCGTAATATCCATAAAATTTTTCATATCCTACACAATATCCTCCAAATTTTTAAAAATTGCAATATCTTCAACAATGTCCTTGTATGCGTCCTCCTTCACCACCATCGACCATGGTCTTGGATGAATCGAGAAGAACTAGTATAGGTGCATCTGGAGACAAGAAAGAACTTGTAACGCCATGTTCTCCCCTTGAGTCTCAGTTTCTACCACACTCAACACAAGTTGAGGTGGAAAAATTGATTCTAATGTTGATACGGAGACGGGGAGATGACAACCATTTTGTACTGTAGAAGAAGGGCAAAATCTTGTGAAATCATATATCAATATAAACAACGACTCAAAAATCGATAATTCCAAAAGTATAATATTTTTTGAAAATGTATCAGAGATTATTACAATGAGACTTGACCACATATAACTAAGAAGAGATATTTCATGACGCTAAAGTCACATTGTTAAATACCGAATTTTAAGGGGTTGAAAAGGGTGAATTTCGAGAATTTAGGGACCTAGTAGTGAATAGCAAATCTTGGAGGACCTTTTTGCAAAAAGGGCAAAACTAATATAAACCCCTAAAAAGCCCTAACTTCCCATTTTTCTTCTAACCCCTTCGGTTTCTTCCTCTGCCCCGACGCCGACCCCTCACGCGCGAGCGGTTTCGCCCGACACCGTCGCCCATCTTCTTCGGCCACGAGCGAGAGCAGAGAATGCGAACCCTCCACTTTATCTCGACCACAAGCCCTAATTTCTTCTCCCCTCTTCTGTGTTGTCGCCCGAAAACCAGTGCTGTCGGCAACCCTTGTCCGACGCGCAAAGCGGACGATCCTCCCCCTCTTGTGCCGAGTCGACAGTATTGGAGAGATATCAAGCAAAGATCGCTGTTGCTCCTTGATCCACTGTCGGCACAACCAAATACTCGGTAGGTAAGGTTTTTGGTTAGGGATTGCTTTGTGCTAGATTTGTGCCAATAATTTCTGTCAAGGAGTTTGGAAAGGGAATCTGATTTGGGTTTTAAATTCGAATTGCTTTGATTGTTGGTTTTAGGGTTTTCCCGATCACTGCCCTGGTTGCCGACGATTTCTTCTTCCTGCTAATTCAGGTAATGCTTGCTGTGTATTAAGACTTCCTTGAATCGAGTGATGGTTCAAATTTGTAGATCAATTACAGAAGGATCTGTAATTTCTTTGGGTTGTTATGTTCTGTTGTGGGTGTCCATTTAGCAGCAGGATAGTTGGGTTTAATTGCAATTCTGTAGGAATCTATATCGTTCTGGGGTTGTGGTTGTTTGGTGATGAGGCTGCCATTGAGCTTCTCAAGTTGGCATCTATTTTGGGTTGGACTTTGATCTGTTTGGTAAAAGGATAATTAAAGTTAATCCATTAAGGATTAGCTTAATGGTTAGGGTTAGGTCGAATTTGAAATTTGATCTGATAACCTAATTACAATAATTAGGTTAGGGAAAAAGGGATTTGTTGTAGTTTACGAGTTAATTAAATAAAGGTTGCAATTAGGATTTATCCTAATTGTGTTTCATATTTTGTTTAGCTAATTTGGTTAATGTATTTAATTTTACTAGTAGATAAATTTAGTCCTTGACACAGGACCTTGAGTTGGACTCGCACGGTTGATCGTGGGAGATTTATTTGGACACGTTCTACATAAAAGGCGGGTACTTCTCCTTTATACTCGAGTAGTTTTCTTTACCTTAAAAGCATGGCTTGTTATGTCTGATAGGTTGTTTGACTTTGTTCTTTGTCGTTTGATTATTTAAACATCGCCGTTGAGACTTACTCTTCGTTGATCTTCGAGTATTCCAAATTCGTTTATGTACAGTCCTCTGTTGATTTTCTGTTCTGTAAAGTACCGTCTGTACGCGAGTACTTAGAAGTCCATTAAACACAGATAGGTTTATTTGGCATTAGAAATACCCTACCTAGTAGTGTAGGTGCATAATCGTTGGTTTACAATTTCTGGATTGGTTGTATTGATGCATCGTATACTCGTTGGAATTTATTGCATCGTTGTTTCTCCGGTTGTTCGTGCATCGTATATCATGCACCATACTTGCACGTTGCATACTAACGACTGTTGGCTTACATTTGGTTAAGTTGTCGTTAGTCATATTGTTGCTCGATTCACTCAACCACATGATGTCATGGTAGTGGTTAGAGTGCGAGTGTTTGTCCTGTCATTCCAGACAGTGACACCCTCACCGTTGTTTTAGAGGGATGAGCTGTTGGTGGCTCACCCTCACCGTTGTTTTTCGAGGGATATATTGTAGCTGTAGTAGCTCCCCCGATGTACCGGGGTTTGGAGTGTAGGCTCCCCAGCATCCTGTCCACTCAACCACGCCTTATGTGGTATTATTGTTGTTGTTGGTTATTGTTGTTGCTGGAGTGATACAGTTGTCACAGCCCTACCCACTCGGTCACACAGATGGGATGTGTTGACGGCTTGACTGGCGTCAGGGGTGACACATGTCATTGCATCATGTGCATACGTATTTCTTTTGTGCATTTACTTGTGTTTGATGCACTTATATGAGCTATGATTGTTGCATATGTTTGACATGCATGTATATCTTGATATTATTGTTGTTGAGTTGTTATATACCTGCTTAGTGCTTATCCGAATTTTATGCTATGTCGTTTTACTATATGTTATGCATGATTAGGTTTCTATATTTTTTTTATGGATTGTACCCTGTTGGATTCTCTACCTGGTTATCTTGTATTATGTCATGCTTATTGTCTACTCATATACCCGCAGAGTCCGCCCGGACTCACCACCCCTGCTTCCCTTTTTGTTGTTTCAGATAGCAGGTAGTGGTATTGCTTGGAGCCAGGAGATGATCCAGTTGCCAGTCCCTCAGTCCCACCGTATCGGTTTGGTTTAGCAGTTGCTATTTCGGTATCGTGTTAGTTTTCCGTATTTTATTTGTTTATCGATTTAGCGGACGGGTTTGGTTATTATTGTTTCGGAGACATTTGAGTTCTATTTTGAGTTATGGTTTTCTTACATATTTAAGGTTGCTGAGCCACCCAATATCTTTTGTTCTAATATAAACTGTGTGGTTGTGTTTTTATATACTATTGTAATGCCAGCCGCTTGTGGCTGAGCCATATTGGTGAGATATCATGTATAATTGCCCCATATTGTCTGCCCGATTTTCGAGGAAGCATGTACCTCTGTGGGCGTGACAATTTTTGGTATCAGAGCCAAGTTTGCGAGTTCCTTTGGGATCTGTGGACTTTTACGATGTTGTTTTTGGTGCGTCAGTTCATCCAAGTTTGCGATGTTTTGGTGTCTGTGGGTTTACGGAGTTGTTTTACGAGGTCAATCTGTATGTTACAGATTTGTTTATTTTTGCGGAGTCTTTTTTCTTGAGAGTTGACGAAGTTGTTTTGTTTTACGAGGTCTATCTGTATTTTACAGATTTATTTTCCGGAGTCATTTTCTGGTTATGGTTGTGTTGGGACTTGGCAGCGATGGACTTCTCCAGGTGACGAGAAAATGAGGTATTTCTTTTATAAATAGCCTATCTTTTGTATGCTTTAGCTTGTTTAAGGTTGGTTAGACAATTCCTAGATAGGTGGGATTGTATATCTGCTCCTATATCAGACATTTCCTAGATTGTTGAGCTTTCAGTTTGATTATTAAAGAGAGACTGATTTAGATCATGATCTGATGATTCAATTTCTACTTGTTGATATGGGTTATGGGGGTTTTCTTTTCCTTACCACTCGGGAGAACCAGCTGGTGGCTGGTTATTGGATTGTTGTTTAGGCAGTAAAGATACTTTGGCTTATGGTGTAGAATTAATTAATATCTGTAATAAGGTTAGTGGTATAATGGCTTTAGTCCTACATTGATAAATTCGATTAGGAATTTCTACATTGAGTCTTCAAATTGTTTTTGCCATCCCTACCCTCCAAACAAGTTGTCGGCTTTCCTTATATTTGTAGGCCTTGATGTGTCAGCTGGGGAGGGTCAAATCAAGTTATTATCCCTTTCAGGCTTAACTTTCTGCAAAAAAAATACCTACATCACCATGTTTGTAATTGTCTATATTAGCAAATACCTTCAGGACATCTCAAAGTGGCTTGGTTGCATATCAACATAGCTAACATTGCCTACTGTTAACTGGCCTGACTGACATGGTTGTCCTTGGTTAAGCCACTCTATGCCTTTGAGACCTATCTAGTAATTCCCAACAATTAAAACAGCTGTGAAGAGATTATTGATTGCATGCTCCGTTACTTCCAGTTTTGTTTCGCCTACATGCATGAAAGTATTGTGTTTTTATTTTATTAGTCGAGTCTACTCGATTGTCTCTTGTATATTTTGTTTATTAGATTTTTTTCTCTAGTTTATCACAAGTTAGACATATACAATATTTATTCTCTAATTTGAGGTAGAGTGTTCAGAGTCTTAGGAATAAGATTATTGGTGTAGTGGGTTTATCCTATATTAGTATTTTAGATCATGGGTTTTTATACAATTAATGTGTATTCATACAACTTTCTATTTATGAGGTGATAAAATATTCTGCTTCTTAAATTCTACATAAAGTTATACTGAATAAGCAAGACATATCCAAAACCTTTTAAATTCATTCTAATTTATATTAAGCAATCTTCTTAGTCTTACTTTATCCCTCACACTTTCAGTTCTACTACAGAATTGTCAGAAACTATATGCAATTGAAAAGCTTATACCACTGGTTGGTACTTATCCACATAAGTCTAGGAGTTTCAACTGATAAGGTCAATCATAGGCTAGGAATCTAGGAACCAGTGGTGATATATTCTATATTTAGAACAACCATGAAAGTTTCTGACAGGCCTTGCAATTGCATAACTATTATAAAGTTTTAAGCACTCAATAGACTTTAGGATATGTATTTTATGTGAATCATGATAAACCAAACCAGTATGTAGAATTACCTAGTGAATTTCTTATAAATTGTTTGCATCAATTAATACGTTTGTGACTTCTGGTGTTACTATCTGGTGATGGAGACTAGTGGATAATGAGATATTTGTAACCTCTCACAACACAGTATGGTTAAGAAGTTATAATTTTTTTTTTTTTACATAATGTTACATGCAAAATGCATTATCATAAAGTAGGAACCAAATCAGACTACAATTCGCTACCAAGGTAAAGTAATTTACATAGTATATGGTTTGTTAATAGCACTTCATGGCCTAGGGTTCTTCAACCACCAATCTTTCTAGTGGCTAGACTAGGAGCTCAACTCTTAATATGTTGATGACGTTGTTGATAATTATACATAGGTGGGATCAAGCACCAAATAATAGTTTTCTCAGACTTAGATTTTTCCATAGTAATTGAGAACTTACAAGAAATGGGAGATATGGCAGTAATCCCTTGACATCATTGCATTCTAAGAGTTTGTTCCACTGAGACCGCTTAATCATTATAGATCATATGTAACCATCCTAACCATCGTATTTCTCTCTCTTGTTTTCTTCATTTTCTCCTAGCCATTCTATTATTTTGGTTCTCCTAGGGCTTGCAACATCATAGTTATTACATGGCTCATAGTTATTGCTCAGGTAGTTGTTTGAGAAAGCTAACCAAACATGTGTTAAAACATGGCAATTGTGATACATGCTAGCATTGCCTGTTGTATCTGCTAGTTATCACATGACTAACTACATGGTTACCTTAATCAACTTTAGCGATGTTCAAACCATAAAATATATGGACCAGTCAAGTATCAGACAGTTTGGACAAAGGACATTGCGTGACACTAATATGCCTAAAATATTACTGCATCAACTGATATGGGTGTTGTAGGTTGACTATATTGGTGTCAACTTAAATGATCTTATATACATTATATCACTATGGTTGTACTAATTTATGTGTAGGACAAGTGTAATGCGTCTAATGGCATATATCTTTGCATGCTTATTTGAATAAGAGAAGGTGCAGCCAAAAGGTTTGAATGTAACTTCTGCAGACTTTTCTGGAATAGGAAATCTGAAGGTTAGGACGCCACCTTTCAATGGTTCACCGTGGAATCTGGCTTTAGTTTAGAATCCTATTATGAATAGGTTGATGTTGTACGATAGTTTCGTTGTTCCGTTGTGGGAAAAGACCTATACTGATCTGTTCGGATCGAAATTCATGCCATAAGTTTTCATTGTTGAAGATCTATGATAAGAAAGTAGTTTGCTGCCTTGGTGAGGTTTTACTAGGTTTGTTGTGGTGGACATGAGTTGATGGGAACTTGATTCTTGGAAGAATTGAGTTTGGTTAATCATATTTAGAATTAGGAGTTTAACCTAATTATGATGATTAGGTTAGTAAGTAACGCGTTGTTACTTAAAATTTACTCAAGTAGGTGGTATAATTAGGATTTATTTTAGATATTAGTTATGTGTAGATCAGCTGTGCCTAACATATTAGTCTTCAGTTTACTAGCCTCAGCAGATAGTCGAAGCTACAAGTTATCAGACTCAGCAGATAGTGGGAGCTCCAACACCTCAGACTATGCGGTTAGCAGCAATTCAGATGATTCGGCCACTGCCGCTTCAGACGATGCCACCATCAGTTTCAGAGATGGAGTCGGTTTACACGCTCACCAGAGAGAAGGCACAGCAGGTCGATGAATCGATTTTCCGAGATATTAAAGAGCTATAGGGTATCTACGTGTAGGTCACTGCTTGTAACTGGGTAGCTACCGTTAGAGAGATGTTGAACATTTCCCAATATGATAGATAATGCATTTGACTCGCAATCAGAGTTAAGGTTGGTTGACAGCACTACTCTGATGAGGAAGCTACTTGGGAGCTCGAGGATTCGATCAGAGCTCGCTACCCTCATCTATTTACTTGGGGTGCGTATATTTGGTCTTATTCTAGATGTTGATACCTGTTGTGGTTGACTAGTAATTATTGTGGTTCACTAGCTAAATTTGGGGACCAAATTTTTGTTAGTGTGGGAGAATGTTAAATACCGAATTTTAAGGGGTTGAAAAGGGTGAATTTCGAGAATTTAGGGACCTAGTGGTGAATAGCGAATCTTGGAGGACCTTTTTGCAAAAAGGCCAAAACTAATATAAACTCCTAAAAAGCCCTAACTTCCCATTTTTCTTCTAACCCCTTCGGTTTCTTCCTCTGCCCTGATGCCGACCCCTCACGCGCGAGCGGTTTCGCCCGACACCGTCGCCCATCTTCTTCGGCCACGAGCGAGAGCAGAGAATGCGAACCCTCCTCTTTATCTCGACCACAAGCCCTAATTTCTTCTCCCCTCTTCTGTGTTGTCGCCCGAAAACCAGTGCTGTCGGTAACCCTTGTCCGACGCGCAAAGCGGATGATCCTCCCCCTCTTGTGCCGAGTCGACAGTATTAGAGAGATATCAAGCAAAGATCGCTGTTGCTCCTTGATCCACTGTCGGCACAACCAAATACTCGGTAGGTAAGGTTTTTGGTTAGGGATTGCTTTGTGCTAGATTTGTGCCAATAATTTCTGTCAAGGAGTTTGGAAAGGGAATCTGATTTGGGTTTTAAATTCGAATTGCTTTGATTGTTGGTTTTAGGGTTTTCCCGATCACTGCCCTGGTTGCCGAGGATTCCTTCTTCCTGCTAATTCAGGTAATGCTTGCTGTGTATTAAGACTTCCTTGAATCGATTGATGGTTTGAATTTGTAGATCAATTACAGAAGGATCTGTAATTTCTTTGGGTTGTTATGTTCTGTTGTGGGTGTCCATTTAGCGGCAGGATAGTTGGGTTTAATTGTAATTCTGTAGGAATCTATATCGTTCTGGGGTTGTGGTTGTTTGGTGATGAGGCTGCCATTGAGCTTCTCAAGTTGGCATCTATTTTGGGTTGGACTTTGATCTGTTTGGTAAAAGGATAATTAAAGTTAATCCATTAAGGATTAGCTTAATGGTTAGGGTTAGGTCGAATTTGAAATTTGATCTGATAACCTAATTACAATAATTAGGTTAGGGAAAAAGGGATTTGTTGTAATTTACGAGTTAATTAAATAAAGGTTGCAATTAGGATTTATCCTAATTGTGTTTCATATTTTGTTTAGCTAATTTGGTTAATGTATTTAATTTTACTAGTAGCTAAATTTAGTCCTTGACACAGGACCTTGAGTTGGACTCGCACGGTTGATCGTGGGAGATTTATTTGGACACGTTCTACATAAAAGGCGGGTACTTCTCCTTTGTACTCGAGTAGTTTTCTTTACCTTAAAAGCATGGCTTGTTATGTCTGATAGGTTGTTTGACTTTGTTCTTTGTCGTTTGATTATTTAAACATCGCCGTTGAGACTTACTTTTCGTTGATCTTCGAGTATTCCAAATTCGTTTATGTACAGTCCTCTGTTGATTTTCTGTTCTGTAAAGTACCGTCTGTACGCGAGTACTTAGAAGTCCATTAAACACAGATAGGTTTATTTGGCATTAGAAATACCCTACCTAGTAGTGTAGGTGCATAATCGTTGGTTTGCGATTTCTGGATTGGTTGTATTGATGCATCGTATACTCGTTGGATTTTATTGCATCGTTGTTTCTTCGGTTATTCGTGCATCGTATATCATGCACCATACTTGCACATTGCATACTAACGACTGTTGGCTTACATTTGGTTAAGTTGTCGTTAGTCATATTGTTGCTCGATTCACTCAACCACATGATGTCATGGTAGTGGTTAGAGTGCGAGTGTTTGTCCTGTCATTCCAGACAGTGACACCCTCACTGTTGTTTTAGAGGGATGAGCTGTTGGTGGCTCACCCTCACCGTTGTTTTTCGAGGGATATATTGTAGCTGTAGTAGCTCCCCCGATGTACCGGGGTTTGGAGTGTAGGCTCCCCAGCATCCTGTCCACTCAACCATGCCTTATGTGGTATTATTGTTGTTGTTGGTTATTGTTGTTGTTGGAGTGGTACAGTTGTCACAGCCCTACCCACTTGGTCACACAGATGGGATGTGTTGACGGCTTGACTGGCATTAGGGGTGACAAATGTCATTGCATCATGTGCATACGTATTTCTTTTGTGCATTTACTTGTGTTTGATGCACTTATATGAGCTATGATTGTTGCATATGTTTGACATGCATGTATATCTTGATATTATTGTTGTTGAGTTGTTATATACCTGCTTAGTGCTTATCCGGATTTTATGCTATGTCGTTTTACTATATGTTATGCATGATTAGGTTTCTATATTTTTTTTATGGACTGTACCCTGTTGGATTCTCTACCTGGTTATCTTGTATTATGCCATGCTTATTGTCTACTCATATACCCGCAGAGTCCGCCCGGACTCACCACCCCTGCTTCCCTTTTTGTTATTTCAGATAGCAGGTAGTGGTATTGCTTGGAGCCAGGAGATGATCCAGTTGCCAGTCCCTCAGTCCCACCGTATCAGTTTGGTTTAGCAGTTGCTATTTCGGTATCTTGTTAGTTTTCCGTATTTTATTTGTTTATCGATTTAGCGGACGGGTTTGGTTATTATTGTTTCGGAGACATTTGAGTTCTCTTTTGAGTTATGGTTTTCTTACATATTTAAGGTGGCTGAGCCACCCAATATCTTTTGTTTTAATATAAACTGCGTGGTTGTGTTTTTATATACTATTGTAATGCCAGCCGCTTGTGGCTGAGCCATATTGGTGAGATATCATGTATAATTGCCCCATATTGTCCGCTGTACAGGGGAGATGCTGCCCGATTTTCGAGGAAGCATGTACCTCTGGGGGCGTGACACACATTGGTTATTATTCATTGGCAAACAAATTTGGTGTAATGCACAATAATTTTTGGGAGAATCATTAAAGTGGTGAAAGTGACGAGGATATACTTGTAAAAACAAATATGAAGTGGAAGGAGATGCATAAGAACAAGCCTTTCAATTATGAAGATGTGTGGAGGATTTTGAAAGAGCAAGTGAAATGTGCTCCACAATCATAGGGTCATCGCACCGGAAAGAAAGTAAGGGCATTTGAATCATGGACACGCACATTCTCATCCAAACCCGGATGCTAGTGTTGATGCTGACGATTGTGAAGCACACAAACATCCAATTGGGCAAAAGCAGCAACAAAGAATGGTAAATCAATCACGCAATGGTAGAAATAATGGAACAAAGCATTGGCAACATGCAAAAGGAATTCAAAAGATATTCAACAAGATAAAGTTAGGAAGATAGATGAATTCGATAACGATGAGAAAGTCATAGAATCTGAAGCATTCCGACATGATTATAATATCCTTATGAGGGATACTTTGAGAATGACAAAGCAACAAGAGGATATACATAAAAAAGCATGTGAAATAATATACAAAAGATGAGGAATAACTTATTGTAGGATGGAGTGTGTGATAGAAGGGGGAATGAATATCCCACTTTGTATGCATTCGAAAATCATTCAAAATCAAAAGTCGTGCAATGGAAAAGTATTGATAGAAAAGTGAGAGACACGATAGTTTTACTTAGTTCATAGTCTCATGAATATTACTCCTAGTCCCACTGTCACTTTGACCGTTTTCGATGGACAATCAGTATTAACTTTCTTCTCAAAAGAGAAGAAGGTTCATTTCTTTTGCAATGATGGGGTTCGGTAACAGTCTTACAACCCTAAGAATAATTTAGTTTGAAAAGAAACTAATTACAAAAGGACGCAACTAACGAAGCTATACCCAATGCTAGGCTCGTTTGAGCTCGTAGTGGTGCCATGACGTTGTTGCGTCGTTGAAGCTTGGACATACCGTTTTAGAGTCTAGAAAGCGTGGAATAGCACTTCGATTGTTGTTGTGAGGCTTTGGTCGAGACCTTATTTTATAGCTGACTCTGGGTGCTTTGATCCCTTATGGGCCTTCTAGCTTGGCTTATCCGATCCACCTTTGTCGGTGAGTTAGCCATCTCCAGGTGCCAGGATGCGTTTTGGGCACCTGGGCTACTAACTTGGCATGAGCCGATCAAAGCTTGATCCATCGTCGTCCTCCTCATCTTTATCCCTTCCTAGCACCTGGATCCCTCCCGAGCACCTAGTTACTGACATACGCTATCCATCAGGGAGTGCAACCTCATTTAGACATGGAGCTAGATTTCTAGCCATGAGAGCGCTTAGATCCACTTAGGGCGCTCGGGCCTTCGGTCGTTTGGAACCTCTCCTGGTGCTCTAACCTCTAGTCGCTTGAAACTTCTCCGGGCGCTCGAAGTCTCCGATTCCTATTATCTTCTAATTTCTGATCCCTGCATCACAATATTAGCACAAGTATAAGTATGATTGACAAATTTCTAAGCTATCCGGTCTCAACTTTATGTCTCCCATGAAACTTTAGGTTGGACCAGGTGAAGTCTATTTTTCTTAACTTTTATTTTATTTTCTTTTTCTCCTTCTTTGCTAAATATCAAAATTTGGATGTTAAAGAAAATTTAAGTCAAAAAACTAATTTGTTAAAAAACTAATTTTCAAAAACATATGTAATTAAGTAAAAAAACTTTTTAATTAAATTTGAGGGAGCGAAATTTTTTTTTAAAAAAATTAAGAGAGAAAGAGGAAATTTTCAAAAAACAAAATTTTGTAAGAAGGAATTTCAAAAAAATAATTTTCAATGATATTTTTTAAGAATGAATTTTTAGCAAAGAAGAAATTTTTCAAAAGTGTTTTTAAGAGAAATTTTAGTTAGGAGAAATTTATAGGAAGAATAATTGTTAAAAAAAATCGGGAAAAATAATAAAAAAATTATTAAATTTTTTGTCCTTATGATCCAAACATATGGAAAAAATTGGTTAAATTAAAAATTTAATAATTAGTCCTTAATGGAATATCTAATCTCTTTAAGCTTAACCCAAATGATATAGATTTATCATTAAGTCAGGTTCGAGTTCAGTCACATTATGTGATTAATTTTTATTTAAGCTTCTTTTGGTTCTTGTCGATGCACTTGATCTAAATCTTGAATTTGGAGTAGATTCATAAACGTCTCACGTCGTTCTACGTGGTTTAATACACAATCAAGTTAAATCTAAAAGCTATGAGACATTTTGACTCTTTATGATTTCTATAGGATCATGATTCTATGATAGAGCTGTGACGACCAGACTTCCCTTAACTTCCTTAAAACGGACGTCACATTTGCTTAACCTTAACTTTACTTTATCCTTAGCCTTAGGTTACACCTACTTGAGTCCCCTTAACTTGCTCTGAATTTTTTTTTTTCTTCCTTCTTTTTTTTTCAAAAAAAAAAACAAAACAACTTTCATTTTATTTGCTTTGCCAGGATTTGACCCCTAGACCTCTTAGTTGTAACACTAAAGCACTAACCAGCTGCTCTACACAGTTTTTCTTTAATGGTACCAGTCGACTGCTATTATATCAGTCGACTGGTGTCAGTCGACTGGTATATGGTCAGTCGACTGCCATATCGAACAGAAGGTTCTGTTCGATATAGCAGTCGACTGGTATCTGAGCCAGTCGACTGGCACGCCTGAAACTGCAAATTTCAGACCTGAAAATCCCTTTCAAACATCCACAAATCACATACTATCACTTCGCATTAAGATATAACTTCAAATCTATCATATATACTAGTTTATTTGGCACATTGGCAGCTCAAAACAAATCCAAACTCTTGAAATTGAAACTAATACGGAACTTAACCAAACTAACCAAGCATATGGAAAAACATAAGTAAACATCTTCAAGTTGTATCAACTTCTTACTCTATGCGGAAATTAAACACATTGGTTCACTCTTTACTGTTCAAAACATAAAACTAAATGTTTCTAAATACCAAACTCTACTCATACTCAACCCAACGGATCTTTTACCCCGGTTCCACCTCCACTGAACATCAATGCAAGTCCTGTCGCCTCCCAACTTACGCTTTCTCTTTTCCTTTATCTGCAATAGAAGGAAAATACAACTAATAAGCACAATGCTTAGTAAGTAAATCCCTACTCACAAAATCACGATGTCAATACTAAACATGCTCATTTCAAAGAATAATTTAAAACTTTACTCACTTCAAAACTTACAACTAAACATGCTTACAACTTGAAACACTTTATCATGCTTGTTAATGTATCAAGGTACACAACTAACCATGCTTACTACTTGAACTACTTTATCATGCTTGCATTGTAACAAGGTACACATATAATAATTAAACACTTCCTCAAAAAGGAACTACTTGATCATACTTATATACTTGAAAATAAATAATCAACTTTCTCTTTAGGCCTTGACATTGTACCATGGTATCAGTGTACCAACTGCGCGCTTTTCTAATAGGTTGCGAGGTAGCTAGCCACCGCACCCTATTAGAACTTTACTTTCTAACTTTCGATGGGCCTTACATTTGCCCGGTACATGTCTCTTTCTCAAAGTAAAATACTTTTCTTACTACCATACTTAAACTTATCACTTTACTTGTTTTTGCATATATTTGCATGCTAAAAACCTTTACTTTTCTCACTTTAACTTTCCATCGAGCACCTTGTGTGCTTCTTAACTCAAATTCACTTTTAGGTCTTTTCATAAGTATGAAAACTCATCATGCTTGGCCTACATACATTCAATACAAACAAATTGAATTTCTAACATGATAAAACATGCAATTTTAATAGCTAAAACATAGAATAGCAAAATTCTCTTCACCATGCTTCTACTTTTCGAAAACTAGGGTTCTACAATGAGAATTTCGAAACGAAACTACTCCTATTGCAGGTGAGCGATTTACTTACCTCGTTCTTGAAGAAAACTCACAAAAACAGGGAGAAAACTCCCTAACGAAATCCTTTTTCTTCCTCCTTGTAAAAAGCTTCCACCTTTAGCCCTAGGAAGGAACCCTAGATGCTTCTACTCAAGGGGAAAGAAGAAGAAGAAGAAGAGCTCCCTTGAAAATCCCTTGTTTCGCAGCCCTCCCTTCTCCTCTCTCTCACGCGCGGCTACGGCTCCAACTTGGGGTTTCACGCAACCTAAGCGAGGTTTATATACCTCTTCATGAAAAACACTTAACTACACTACAACATTATTTCTCTCCTTCCTTTTCTGTGCTTGATACCCTAGCCCAGCTGGTCGCGCGCTCCCTTGGTCTCGTGGTGGTCGCGGGTTCGAACTCCGGTTGCCCCTTTAAACGTTTTTTTCCTTTTTTATTTCTTTCTCCTTTTTCTAAAATACCAAACGGACTCGGAAAATTCCATAAAAATATTCTAAAAATTCCTAAAAATATCTAGAATATTTCTAAACCATTTTTAAATAATTCTAAGGACTTTAAGAACTAAAAATGGAAATTTTGGGGCGTTACAATCCTCCCTACCTTATAAAAAGTTCGTCCTCGAACTTAGAACAGCTCTGGATACCTTTGCCTCATGCTCTCTTCTGATTCCCAAGTTGCCTCTTCATACTTCTGATTCAGCCATAAGACTTTCACTAATGGTACCACTTTGTTCCTCAGCTTCTTATTTGCTCGATCTATTATCTGAATAGGTCGACTTTCATAACTGAGATCTTCTTGCACTTGTACCATCTGTGGCTCAATCACTTGGTTGGCATCTGGGATATGCTTCTTTAACATTGAAACATGAAATACGTTATGTATTGCTGACATTTCTGAAGGTAGCTCCAACTCATAAGCTACTTTACCAACTCTCTTTATCACTGGGTAAGGTCCTACGTATCGAGGACTTAGCTTGCCTTTCTTACCAAATCTCATCACTCCCTTCATGGGTGCTACTTTGAGGAAAACTGTATCCCCAACTTCAAACTCTAACGGCCTACGACGTACATCTGCATAACTCTTCTGCCTACTCTGAGCAGTCTCTATCCTCTGGCGGATGCTCCTGATTGCTTCTGTGGTATCCTCTATAAGATCAGTCTGAGATCCCATTTCTTTCTTCTCACTACCTTCATACCAACAGAGGGGAGATCTGCACTTCCTACCATAAAGAGCTTCATAGGGTGCCATACCAATAGTGGCTTGGTAACTGTTGTTGTAGGCAAACTCAGCTAAACATAAATACTTGCACCAACTACCCTTGAAGTCCAATGCACAAGCTCTGAGCATATCTTCTAGTACCTGATTCACTCTCTCTGTCTGTCCATCGGTCTGGGGATGGAATGCTGTGCTGAATTTCAGTTTGGTGCCTAACGCTGTCTGTACACACTCCCAAAAGTGTGATGTGAAACGACCATCCCTATCAGAGATAATGGTCTTCGGGACTCCGTGTAGTCGGATCACTTCCTGCACATATAATTGGGCTAACTTCTCAATTGAGTAAGACACTCTGATTGCCAAAAAGTGGGCAGACTTGGTCAATCTATCTACTATCACCCAAATAGCATCATAGCCATTAGTTGTCTTTGGTAGACCAACTATGAAATCCATGGCTATGTCTTCCCATTTCCACTCTGGAATCTGAATGGGCTGTAGGACACCTCCTGGTCTCTGGTGTTCTGCTTTAACTCTCTGACATGTCAGGCAGGTGCTGACATACTTAGCTATGTCTCTCTTCATCCCGGACCACCAAAATCTTCTTTTCAAATCTTGGTACATCTTAGTGGAACCAGGATGCATTGAGTAGGGAGTTCCATGGGCTTCTTCAAGAATCTTCTTTCTCAGCTCTTCATGATTGGGGACACATAAACGGTCACCATAGTAGAGTATCCCACTGTCAGATACTCTAAACCCTTTACTCTCTTCTTCTTGCACCTCTTGCTTGATCCTTTGGATATCAGAATCCTCAGCTTGCTCTTTCTGTATCTCTTCAAGCAAAGTCGACTCTAGTGTCAATAGAGCTAGCTGCCCATCAATAATCTCCACTCCATAATCTACTATCTCCTTCTGTAATGGTGGTGCCAATGATGATAAGGACATCAAAGTGGCACAAGTCTTTCTACTCAGTGCATCTGCTACTCTATTTGCCTTACCAGGGTGGTAAAGAATCTCACAGTCATAGTCCTTCACTAACTCGAGCCACCTTCGCTGTCTCATATTGAGGTCTTTCTGAGTGAAGAAATATTTCAGACTCTGGTGATCTGTATAAATCTTACACTGCACTCCATACAAGTAATGCCTCCATATCTTTAGAGCAAAGACTACAGCTGCCAACTCCAGATCATGAGTGGGGTAATTCTTTTCATAGTCCTTGAGTTGCCTGGAAGCATAAGCTATGACTTTGCCTTCTTGCATAAGGACTGCTCCAAGTCCTAGCTTTGATGCATCACTATATATATCAAAGCTCTTATCACCTTCGGGTACTGTAAGAATAGGAGCGCTTGTTAGTCTCTTCTTCAACTCAAGAAAACTCTGCTCACAGTCTTCAGTCCACTCATACTTCTTATTCTTTCTGGTAAGGGATGTAAGTGGTGAAGCTATCTTTGAAAAGTCCTCCACAAACCTTCTGTAGTACCCTGCCAAACCCAGAAAACTTCTGATCTCACTAGCATTCTTTGGTTGACTCCAGTTACTAACTGCTTCAATCTTGGCTGGGTCTACCATAATACCTTCCTTGGAAATAATGTGGCCTAGGAAGGCCACCCGATCAAGCCAAAACTCACACTTTGAGAATTTGGCGTACAACTCCTTTTGGTGTAAGGTTTGCAACACTATCTTCAGGTGTTCTTCATGTTCTTGCTGAGTCTTTGAATACACTAGGATATCATCAATGAAGACAATAACGAACTTGTCCAGAAAATCCTTGAATACTCTATTCATTAGATCCATAAACGTCGCAGGGGCGTTTGTCACTCCAAAGGGCATAACCACAAACTCATAGTGCCCATATCTTGTACTGAAAGCAGTCCTTGGCACATCACTCTCCTTCACTCTGAGCTGATGGTAACCTGATCGCAGATCTATCTTGGAGAACACTGTAGCTCCCTTCAACTGATCAAATAAATCATCTATCCTTGGCAAAGGATATCTGTTCTTGATGGTTACCTTGTTCAAAGCTCGATAATCTATGCACATTCGCATAGATCCATCTTTCTTCTTGACGAACAGTACAGGAGCTCCCCAAGGTGAATGACTAGGGCGGATGAAACCCTTGTCAAGCAGCTCTTGCAATTGTTCTTGCAATTCTTTCAGTTCTGCTGGCGCCATGCGATAAGGTGCTTTCGAAATTGGGTTGGTTCCTGGGGCCAACTCAATTTCAAACTCAATTTCCCGATTGGGAGGGAGTCCTGGTAGCTCTTCAGGAAACACTTCAGGATAGTCACAGACTACTCTCACATCTTCTTTCTTTAATTCTTCCCTTTGACTTGCATCCACTATATGAGCTAGAAAACCAGAACATCCATTTTCTAACATCCTCTGAGCTTGTAAGGTAGATAAAAACCTTTTTGTCTTTCTCTTCGGGTCTCCAATAAATTCAAATGAAGGTTCTGCTTCTGGTGTAAACTTGACCCTTCTCTTGCGGCAGTCTATAGAAGCACTGTACTTGCTCAAGAAATCCATCCCTAAAATGACATCGTAATCCTTCATCTCAAGGATTACCAAGTCACTGTAGAGCTCTCGGTTGGAAATCCAGATTTGTACTGCCCTTAGCCTCTGGGTAGAGGCCATAACTTCTCCTGATGGTAGAGTTATTAGAAACTCCTGACTTAAACTCTCTGGTGGGATCCCTAGCTTTTTAGAGAATAGTATAGATACAAAAGAATGGGTTGCCCCAGTATCGAATAACACAATAGCATACTGAGATGAGATGAGTATTCGACCTGTGACCACAGTAGGAGCATTTGCCACATCTTCCTTGCTAATGGAGAAAATCCTGGCATTGGTTGTGGCTGGTGGGGCTTCCATCCTCATCTGGCTGTAATAAGGTCCCTCCATAACTGGCTGCATCTGGTGCAGCTGAGCAGGTCCACCTCCGTACTGAAGAAACTGTGGTGGAGGTTGCTTTGCTTTAGGACAAGCCTTGGCCATGTGCCCTACTACTCCACATATATAGCAAGCTCCAACACTTGACTTGTTAGGGCAGCCTTCATCATGTGTCCCTCTGCTCCACATATATGGCATCCACTCATGCCCTGACGACACGCTCCAGGATGTGTCTTTCCACACTTTGGGCAAGGAGGATACTTAGGCTGCTTGCTTGAGGTGCCTCCTTTATTTCCCTCAGAAGTCTTCTGGTCCCCCTGCTTTCTCTTGCTTGAATTCCCTTTCCAGTTCTGTTGATTCTGTGTACTCCCTTGGGACTTCTGAGCTGAGGTCTGTTGTTGTTGCGCCCGTGTAACCCTTATACTGTTTAAGTAGTGCTCAGTGATCAAAGCACTACTTACTAACTCCTCTGAAGTTTGTGGTCTGTTACCACTGCCGGCCACGTTCAAAGCTATCTGGGGCCTCAGCATCTTGAGCATCAGCCTAACTCTCTCCTTCTCAGTACTAACTAGCTCTGGGCACAAGCGAGCTAGTCGATTGAATTTCTTCACTGCTTCATCTACAGTCAGATCTCCTTGACGGAACTCAGTAAATTCATCATAGTGCTTGTTTGTCACTTTCATGTGAAAGTACTCTTCCAGAAATTCTGCTTCAAATTCGGCCCAGGTCATCTGATTCACATTCCTCTTAGCTTTCACTCTTTCCCACCACATCCTAGCATCTCCAGTAAGGCAGAAGGATGTGCACTTTATCTTCTCCACCTCGGGCCAGTCCAGTAACTCCATTATACTTTCCACCGTTTTGAACCATGCCTGAGCATCCCATGGTTCACTTGTGCCAGAAAAATTCTCGGGCTTCAGTCTCTGCCACTGGATCAGATATGCTTCCTGTCTCACTTCTCTTGTCAGAGGTACTGGGGGAGTCTCTGTCACCGCTGGTGTCGCTACTTGTGCCACTGGCGCCACTGGCGTGGCAACAGGGGTGGCTTGCTGATTAGCCATCAAGGCAGCAATGACTTGCTGCTGCTCAGCAAGTTGCCTCTGAAGCTGGGCCACCACTCCTTGAAGATCTGTGGGTGGTGCTGACTCAGTGGACTCCTGCTCTCTAGGAGTCTGCTCCTCATTTCGGACAGTTCTGGGACGTCCTCTTGCCATTCTCTTTCTCTATGGTGTATAGAAAATAAATAAGAAATAAATGCATATTATTTCTTACTAACTTGCTTCACTATCTCTATGCATACATTATCATATCATAGTAATACTATCATGCTTTTCTACTATCATGCACTTACTAATACTAGCAGTCAATAAAGAAAGCATATTAACAAAAACAAAACAACATTAAATTTCTTACTTGGTAGGCGGCAGGGTTGATGCTTGATGTCAGTGTGGCGGAAGGGTGGAGACCTGCTCTGATACCACTCTGTGACGACCCGACTTCTCTTAACTTCCTTAAAGCGGACGTCACATTTGCTTAACCTTAACTTTACCTTATCCTTAGCCTTAGGTTACACCTACTTGAGTCCCCTTAACTTACTCTGAATTTTTTTTTTCTTCCTTCTTTTTTTTTCAAAAAAAAACAAAACAACTTTCATTTTATTTGCTTTGCCAGGATTTGACCCCTAGACCTCTTAGTTGTAACACTAAAGCACTAACCAGCTGCTCTACACAGTTTTTCTTTAATGGTACCAGTCGACTGCTATTATATCAGTCGACTGGTGTCAGTCGACTGGTATATGGTCAGTCGACTGCCATATCGAACAGAAGGTTCTGTTCGATATAGCAGTCGACTGGTATCTGAGCCAGTCGACTGGCACGCCTGAAACTGCAAATTTCAGACCTGAAAATCCCTTTCAAACATCCACAAATCACATACTATCACTTCGCATTAAGATATAACTTCAAATCTATCATATATACTAGTTTATTTGGCACATTGGCAACTCAAAACCAATCCAAACTCTTGAAATTGAAACTAATACGGAACTTAACCAAACTAACCAAGCATATGGAAAAACATAAGTAAACATCTTCAAGTTGTATCAACTTCTTACTCTATGCGGAAATTAAACACATTGGTTCACTCTTTACTATTCAAAACATAAAACTAAATGTTTCTAAATACCAAACTCTACTCATACTCAACCCAACGGATCTTTTACCCCGGTTCCACCTCCACTGAACATCAATGCAAGTCCTGTCGCCTCCCAACTTACGCTTTCTCTTTTCCTTTATCTGCAATAGAAGGAAAATACAACTAATAAGCACAATGCTTAGTAAGTAAATCCCTACTCACAAAATCACGATGTCAATACTAAACATGCTCATTTCAAAGAATAATTTAAAACTTTACTCACTTCAAAACTTACAACTAAACATGCTTACAACTTGAAACACTTTATCATGCTTGTTAATGTATCAAGTACACAACTAACCATGCTTACTACTTGAACTACTTTATCATGCTTGCATTGTAACAAGGTACACATATAATAATTAAACACTTCCTCAAAAAGAACTACTTGATCATACTTATATACTTGAAAATAAATAATCAACTTTCTCTTTAGGCCTTGACATTGTACCATGGTATCAGTGTACCAACTGCGCGCTTTTCTAATAGGTTGCGAGGTAGCTAGCCACCGCACCCTATTAGAACTTTACTTTCTAACTTTCGATGGGCCTTACATTTGCCCGGTACATGTCTCTTTCTCAAAGTAAAATACTTTTCTTACTACCATACTTAAACTTATCACTTTACTTGTTTTTGCATATATTTGCATGCTAAAAACCTTTACTTTTCTCACTTTAACTTTCCATCGAGCACCTTGTGTGCTTCTTAACTCAAATTCACTTTTAGGTCTTTTCATAAGTATGAAAACTCATCATGCTTGGCCTACATACATTCAATACAAACAAATTGAATTTCTAACATGATAAAACATGCAATTTTAATAGCTAAAACATAGAATAGCAAAATTCTCTTCACCATGCTTCTACTTTTCGAAAACTAGGGTTCTACAATGAGAATTTCGAAACGAAACTACTCCTATTGCAGGTGAGCGATTTACTTACCTCGTTCTTGAAGAAAACTCACAAAAACAGGGAGAAAACTCCCTAACGAAATCCTTTTTCTTCCTCCTTGTAAAAAGCTTCCACCTTTAGCCCTAGGAAGGAACCCTAGATGCTTCTACTCAAGGGGAAAGAAGAAGAAGAAGAAGAGCTCCCTTGAAAATCCCTTGTTTCGCAGCCCTCCCTTCTCCTCTCTCTCACGCGCGGCTACGGCTCCAACTTGGGGTTTCACGCAACCTAAGCGAGGTTTATATACCTCTTCATGAAAAACACTTAACTACACTACAACATTATTTCTCTCCTTCCTTTTCTGTGCTTGATACCCTAGCCCAGCTGGTCGCGCGCTCCCTTGGTCTCGTGGTGGTCGCGGGTTCGAACTCCGGTTGCCCCTTTAAACGTTTTTTTCCTTTTTTATTTCTTTCTCCTTTTTCTAAAATACCAAACGGACTCGGAAAATTCCATAAAAATATTCTAAAAATTCCTAAAAATATCTAGAATATTTCTAAACCATTTTTAAATAATTCTAAGGACTTTAAGAACTAAAAATGGAAATTTTGGGGCGTTACAAGAGCATGAACTAAATCCATTTTGCGTAAACTGAATATACTATAAATAAATTATATAATAAGTACTATGTAAGAAAAACATGAATTTCCTATTCTACCAAACATAGTCCTCCTCATTATCTTATGAGTGTGCTAAACTTAGTTTCTAGAAGGGATATAGTGAAGATATCATCTATGTTTGATTTGGATTCAACATAGCCGAGTACAATGTCGCCTGTAGCTATATAGTATTTAACAAAGTGATATTTAACTTCTATGTATTTGGTTCGTGAGTGGTGGATTAGAATTTTTTGTTAGGTTAATTAAATTTATATTGTCAATTAGGACTTTGATATTTTTTAAGTCAAGTTGAAGGTCTTTTAGTGTACATATCATCTATAATAGTTGAGCTACACATTCTCCCATTGCTATGTACCACTTGTGCTTTTTTTTTTGTCTATTTTACAGCTAACATAATCTGAATTTAAGTACTCTATTAAGTTCAAGTTATTTGTTCTAGCATACTAAATTCCTACATTTAGGGTTTCTTTGATATATCTTAGGATCCTTTTGGTAGCAGTTAAGTGAGACTCTTTGATACAAAATAGATATCTTGCACACATACCTACTATAAAGAGTATGTCAGGTTGGCTTGTAGTTAGGTATAAGAGAATACCTATTATACTTCTATAATATTTTAGGTTAACTTCTTTTCTATGGAGTCACTATCGCTTTTTTACAATTGTTGCCCTAGAAGTTTATATTTCTTTAGTATTTTTCATGTTGAATTTTTTAATCAATTCTTTGCATATTTATTTAGTGAATATAAATTCCATCATGAGTTTGTTTTATTTGTAATTCTAAAAAGGAATTCAATTCTCCTACTAAACTCATTTCAAATTCATTTTCTATTAGTTTGGTGAATTTATTTAAAAAATTTAGAGTTGGTTGTTTCAAATATTATATCATCCATATATACGTGAGCTACAAAAATTTCTTTGTCTAGGGTTTTTACAAACAAGGTTGGGTCAATTTGATCTTGATTGAACCCTTTTGATATTAAGTAGGGGGAAAACCTTTCATACCAATCAAGCACTTGGAGGTTGTTTTAATCCATATAAGGCTTTCTTAAGTCTTAACACATGGTTTGGATTTTTAGGGTCTTTGAATCCTTGCGGTTGACTTCTATATACTTCTTCTTTTATAAATCCATTTATGAAGAAAAATTTAAGATCCATTTGATATAAGTTAAAGTATTCATTGTTAGTGTTAACCCTAGAGCCAATTATGAGATAATTTTCTAGGGAATATTTTGTATCATATTCTATTTAATAAAGGCAAAGTTTAATTATTATATTTATTTCATGAATGTACTCAATAAATAAGTATAATAATATCTTTGGGTAATAGATTCTGATCTACATTATATCAATTGATTAAATTGATAGTGAGATGATATAGAGAACATTACTCTTAACTATTCTTAGTCAAGTATTAATATTCAAGATTAAAATTAATGCATTGAGATTAATATGTAGGTCAATTGATCACTTGATCTCATAAGTAATGGGTATGGGATATCAAGTTGACACATAGGTACATATTAGAGAATGTGTACTGAATTCACCCGCTATGAGAAAGTTTCATGGATCATTATATGAGTGTCATAAACTTTCTAATATGACTATTAGTATGAATAATCCTTAGACCTGAAGTCACTATGGTTCCCTACATAAGGAGTTGTGTATTTTGGTATCGTCAAACGTCACCCGTAATAGAGTGGACTATAAATGTGATTACTGGGTATGCAACAAATTATACGGAGGAATATGAGTGAAGTAGATGATATTTATCCCTCTCATATAACGAGAGTGATATCTGTGGGTATCTTGATTGAGCAAGACTACTAGATGCATGACCATGCTCAAATGTGTTAATATGAGATATTGAGCTCATTTGCTTGAGTGAGTCTACTTAGGGAACAAGAAACACAAAGATTAATTAGAGGATGAAACGATCTATGCCTTGTTGATCAATCTAGACATCGAGGATAAATGAACAAAGTTATATATTATAATAGTCACGGAAAGGTTATGTCGGATCTTGACACTCTTGTCACTTGGGTAGCAATAATGCATTGCTAGATGTCCCTCATTATTTATGTATCTAAAGTGATTTAGATATATTGCCAACATTGCGAGAACCTATTGGGTCACATACAAAGGATACAATGTCTCTGAGATAAATTAAATTTAGTTTGACTAAATTATGATCCAAAATTGGATTAATTAAGTTAGACTCAATGAATTCAATTGATTTGAGGGATTGAGTCTAATTCGAGTTAGACTCTCTTAGATTAGACTCAACCACTTGAGAATGAATATTATTTATTAAAAAGTTAATGAATATTATTATTAGAGGAAGATTAAGAGCTATTCTCTTCATTAGATGAAGAGAAGATGAAAAAAAAAACATAATTGAATATTAAGATGTTTTATTATTTATTGAGTTTTATTGACATTCACATTAGCTAAGCTCAAGGGACAAAAACCCTTGGTATTTATTGGATGACTATAAAAGGGTCTCTTGTCATTTTGAAAAAAAAACTAGTGTTCATTGTTCTTTTTCCTCCTTCTTCTCCCTCTTGGCCGAACCCTTCACTTGGGGGTTTTGGTGTTTTGTGAACGATCCGAAGTTGCTAGCACAACTAAGGTGGTTCTTCTACGAGGCATAGATTGGTTTGTGTGGATACTATTAGAGGCACGAACACTTGAACGTGCAAGAGATTTGGTGAACCGATGATGAGCGGAATAACCGCAGGACACGCACCAATGGTATAACCCTTAGTTAGGTGGATCAAACTTCGTACGAGTTTTTCTTTCGAATGGATCGCTCAAAGGAATCTCAAATTTTTACTGCATTTTAAAGTATTTTTCGCTTAGAGATCTCTACAGTGGTATCAGAACCACTTGTGAAAGATTGTATAAAGGTTAGAAGACTTTTATATGTGATATAGAAGTAGGACATATCATTTGTTATGGATTGTATGAATGTATGAGCATTTGTCAAGATATAAAAGTTTATGTTGATCAAACTAAAGGTCTATAGCATCATCATATGCAATATGAAAGTATGCTATGTGTTGAGGCAATCTGTGGTCCGGAGTGACCAAGTGTTTTGATGTTTGGGCAAAGGGTTTAAGTTATGTTTACCCTTGTATTCTTATATGTGTATACTGAGTGTGCAGGTTGTACAGGTTACACATATGGACTTGGCTGGATGGCCTCGGTACGGTGAAGGGTGGCATGGAGACAAGCTGGAGGCTTGTGTGCACCCGAGGGACCTTGGAGAGCATGGACGATGAGCTGAGGGGCGCGGACTTCGAGGCATGCGTGAAGGATGACATGGAGGCAAGCTGGAGGCTTGCGTGCATCCGAGGGACGGGAGCCAAAGATGAAGAGGGCGCGAAGGCGATAGTCGAGGCTGCGGATGAGGAGTTAGTCAAGTAGTGAGGGTACGAGTGCTGTGTGATTGTACTCGAGAAATCCTAGGGTTCGAGTGCAGAGTGAAGTGTACTCGGGAAAGAAAACCTTAGGTATGTGAGTGGGGCAGTCGACTGTCCTTGGGGCAGTCGACTGATAAAACTCACAGAATATTTTCGACGCTGGACCAGTCGACTAGTAAATGGGCAGTCGACTGGTAACCTCGAAAACTAGCCGTTGGCTAGCAATTAAAGATAGACCAGTCGACTGCCCTGGGAGCAGTTGACTGGTGGCGAGGGTTTCAGCCCGAGTCCTATTTAAAGAGGACTTCGTGGTGGCTGAGATCCTTGACGAATCTTGTCTTGGCTAAAGACAAGATAATAGTCTTTGTGCTTAGATCGTGTCAAAGTGCTGTGGCGAGGTTTCTCCACCCACAAGGAGCGACGGGGGCTAGCCGGAGGTTATCCGGGGAGTGATCCACCGACGGATTCTTGGATTAGTCACCCATCCGGAGTGGATACCAAGTAAATCTGTTTTGTTAGCATTGTTCTCTATTGTTAGTTTATTTTTATTTGTATTTCTGCTGTGCAACTAACAACGTAGGTGAAAAGAGTCAAAGAAACGCTATTCACCCCCTCTAGCGTACACAATCGATCCTAACAATTGGTTTCAGAGCGAGGACCGCTCTTTATTTGACTAACCGCCGAGGGAGCACATGCTAGAGGAAGAAGAACAATGGTGGATAAATTTGGGGACGACATCTACACTCCACCAGCCTATGACCAAAGGATAAACACGGGAAGAAGCTTAGGCCTAGATGTTGGAATCAAGAGCAACAAAATCAAGCAAGGGCAAACAAGAAGGTAATCGATGTATTAATCAATGTTTTGCATAACAATATCTTGAGTGGTGTAGGGGCATATGAAAATGCGCATTAATTATGGAACAAAATAGAAGATTTTCATAAAAATATCATCCAAGTCCAACTAATAGAAGATCCCGATGAAGTGAGCTCCATGATTCATGAAGAGGAGAAAATTGAGTCAACTACATCTTCAAGTGAGAAAGAGAGTGAAAGATCATCAACCTCCTCAAGAGAAGAAGAGGAGGTATCGATCTCAAGAATTGAGGGGGAGGAGAGACCCAATTCAATGCCGGATCAAGAAGAGGCATCCACATCATCCAAGGTTGAAGAAGAAGTCAACCTAGCCTCCACCTCCACCTCCACCTCCACCAAAGCAAAGAGCAAGGACCATATCACATGCTTTGGGTGCAACGAAAAGGGGCACTACAAGGACAAGTGTCCACTAGGTAAAAAGTGTTGGTGCTTGGATGACTAGAGAAGGGGGGGGGGTGAATGTAGCCAGACACTTGAAACTTAGCAATTTTTAATTTTCTCTGCACTTCAGAGGTTAGACAGCGGAAGCAAAACAAATGCAGAAACTAAGTAACAAGCAAAAACTCTAACGCAAGGATATACAAGGTTCGGGGATAACTTGCCCCTACTCCTTGGCCTGCCCGTGAGGTGGGCGATCCCTTGATCGTCGGCAGATCAAGCCCCGGAAATCCGAATATCAAATCCTCCTTCTCGGTGGAGAAACCTCTCCACACAAATGGTTTCAAATGTATCATAAATTAAGCACAGAGACAACAAGGAAGATCTTACAGATCGCTAGCAAAGCACAAGGATGAGAAATGAGAGAGCAGATCACAGAGCACAGCACAGCGCCACCAACACAAGAGCTCCCAGCTCTTCGTTTGCTTGTTGATCCACTCGCGACTCCCTCCACAGACTCAAGGTTACAGCTTCGCAAGAGATCACTTCAAGTGATTCACAGTAATGCACACAGATGATTGAGCAGAGCTTTCGATGTTGAGAACTTCTCCACTCCTTCTCCACTCCACGGCTTATCCTGCTTCCATCGCCAGGTCACACGCTCCTCTGCAGCAGCTCCCAGCTGCTCACCTGCAACAGCCAGCTACCCCTGACCTCCTCTGGACTCACTGAATCCCCTCCAGTCGAGCCCCAGATCATCAGCTCCTCAGCCGTTGGAGCTCACGCCAGAGGACGTTACAACCTACGGAAGCAAACAACCAAACCTGCTGTAGCGAAAGCCTTCGTTTGACTCCCCTTGGATGATCCCTGAGTCACCTGCACACTTAGCAGCTCATTAGGGCAACAAATCAATAGAGAATCAAACAATCAGAAGTTAAGAGCAGAGAAAGCAGATGTGATTAGACGTGATCAGAGCGCCTGATAGCGCGTTTGAATTAAAGTGATCGGTCACCAGACTGATCAGAGAGACTCCTGATCTGTCACCAGACCGATCAGGATGGGTTCAAACCGATCAGGCTCCAACCTGATCGGTCCCCAACGTGTAATCAGAAATCGTGACTTCTCCGGGACCGATCACCAGACCGATCCTCCCAAGTCGTGGATCGGTCACAAGACCGATCCACCCCTTCTCAAAGTGATTTCCCAGCTTCGCAGTTACAAGGGCCTGATCGATCACCAGATGGATTAGGCTATGCCCTGATCGGTCAATGACCGATCAGGAAGCTCTCCGACCGATCAGGCTCCTGCCTGATCGGTTATAAGGAGGAGTCCGCGACACTTGATCGTTCACCAGAACGATCTGAACAGTATCCCAGATCGGTCACCAGACCGATCAGGAGCCGATCAGTAGAGTTCCCAACTCACTGTGTGCTCCCTGATCGGTCACCAGACCGATCAGACATAGCTGGATCGGTCACCAGACCGATCCACGAGGGAACTCCATGCCAACTTCCCTGATCGGTCACCAGACCAATCTAGGCAAGGTCAAATCCACTCTAAGTCAAGAGAACGGGCTCCCAGCTTTCTCTGACTCGTGCTCAGTCCCCCGGACTAAGACTCCATGCCCAACTTCACTCACCCGGACTTCAGTCAACTTGGCTTCACTCACCAGGACCCGGCTTCACTCACTGAGATTTCAGTCAACCTGGCTTCACTCACCAGGACCCGACTTCACTCATCGGGATTTCCAATCACCTCACCCTCCGAGTTAGGAATTTTCACACCTAGCCCTCCAAGCTAGGACTTTTTCACACCTAACCCTCCAAGCTAGGACTTTTCACACCTAGCCCTCCAAGCTAGGACTTTTTACACCTAGCCCTCCAAGCTAGGACTTTTCACACCTAGCCCTCCAAGCTAGGACTTTTTCACACCTAGCCCTCTAAGCTAGGACTTTTCCATTAATCCAAAGCCCAGTCCTCGACTAGGACTTAATCATAATCATCTCATCAACCTAAACTAAAATCGGTGTCAACACCAAAATAACAATCAGGGTCAGACTGCATCAACAATCTCCCCCTTTTTGTTGTTTGACAACCCAATTTTAAGTTTAGGGATTTGAAATCAATAGTTGCAAATTTTACACTCATAGGGGAATCAGGATCCTCCCCCTACAATAATTAAGCTTGTAATCATCTTAAACTTAACTAACCACACTTTCCCCCTTTGTCAAACACCGAAAAGGGTCTAGAGGGGTTATTAAGTTTAAAGATAAAACCTCCCCCTTAATCCTAGGGGTTATCCTAAAGCAACAAAGGTATGATTGAATTTTGAAAGCATATGAAACCATATGACAAATATAAAGCATGACAAAATAATCATATGTATCATATGAACATGGAGTAAGAATAAGCATAGCAATGCATAATATAGCAAGGCATACATGAAGATATCTATCATATGAACAAACATATGAACTAGCTGTTGATGCAGTCTGGCCCTAATTGTTGTTTTGGTGTTGACACCGATTTTAGTTTAGGTTGATGATTATGATGATTATGATTAAGTCCTGATCGAGGATTAGGCAGGGTTTGGAAAATCCTAACCTGGAGGGTTAGGTGTGTAAAATTCTAGCTTGGAGGGCTAGGTGTTGGAAAGTCCTAATTCGGAAGGGTTGGGTGAAAAGTCCTAGCTTGGAGGGCTAGGTGAAAAGTCCTAACTTGAAGGGTTAGGTGCAAAGTCCCAACTTGGAGAATTAGGTGAAAAGTCCTGGCATGGAGGGTCAGGTGCCTAGCTTGGAGGGCTAGGTTGGATGAAGTTCTAACTCAGAAGGGTTGGGTGAAAAGTCCTAGCTTGGAGGGCTAGGTGAAAAGTCCTAGCTTGGAGGGCTAGGTGAAAAGTCCTAACTTGGAGGGTTAGGTGCAAATTCCCAACTTGGAGAGTTAGATGAAAAAATCCTTAGCTTGGAGGGGTAAGGTGGATGAAACCCGAGCTTGGAGGGCTGGGTTTGACTCCCTGGATCGGTCTGGTGACCGATCAGGGATATTGGCACGCTGCTCCTTCGGGGATCGGTCTGGTGATCGATCCAGCGATGTCTGATCGATCCGGTGACCGATCAGGGAGCAAGCAGCTTCCTCACTGACTTGCTCCTGATCGGTCTGGTGACCGATCAGGGAGCGAACAGTGAGTGAGTTCTCCTCCGGATTAGACCCTGGATCGGTCCGGTGACCGATTAGGGACTTAGGATCTGATTACAGAATTACTGTTCATATGTCCTGATCGGTCTGGGTGACCGATCAGGCTTCACTCTGATCGGTCCAGTGACCGATCAGGCTGTGTTGCCGTGAGAGCTGGGAATCCCAACACAGAGGTGGATCGGTCTGGTGATTGATCCACAAGCCCTGGATTGGTCCGGTGACCGATCACTTTAATTCAAATTGGATTGCAGACGCGATCAGAGCGTCTGATCGTATCCGATTCTCTGCGCTTCACTTCTGAATCTTGATTTACTGCTTGATATGCTGCTCTAACACTTTGATTAAGCTACAGGTGACAGGGGAGGATTCAAACACTCAAGGAGAAGTCAATGGAGGCTTTCCTTGGAGCAGGTTTGTCCATTTTCCATCTCAGGTTGCAACGGCCGGAGCTGCAGACTGGAGCCGCTGACTGGAGCTTGGCTGAGGGAGCTCAGGAAGTCCAGGGAAGGCTCAGTGGTAGCTGGCGTTGGCAGTGAGGTAGTTGGAGGCTGCAGGAGATGCTGTCACCTGATGCTGAGTGGAGAAACAAAAAGGGCGGAGAAGGCTTCGTGAAGTAGAACGGCTGTTTTTGTGAACTGAGTTTTCTTGCCGCGCCTTGAGTTCTCCACAACTTGCTTGCTGTGTGTCTAAAGTTCTCATCACCTTGAGCAAGCTACTGCATTCTTGAAGCAACCATTACTTGAGCTCTTGAAGGAGAGAATAAGAGGCTTGGAGTCCGACAGCGGGAAGACACGAGGAAGGGTTCCTTGCGTGAGATCGCCGCTGGGTGGAACTCGGGAAAGCTTGCTGTGTTCTTGTCTTTGCTGAGTGCTTGAGTAAGATCCTTCCTATTGTTTCATTGTGCTTAAACATATATTTGTGATTGAAACGCTGTGGAGAGGTTTCTCCACCGAGAAGGAGGTTGTCTTCTATCCGGTGTTAACCGGGGCTTGATCTGCCGACGATCAAGGGATCGCCCACCTTAAGGGCATGCCAAGGAGTAGGGGCAAGTTATCCCCGAATCATGTAAACCCTCCTTGTTAGCGATCTTGCTAGTTGAGTTCGTTTTGCTTTCGTTTCTGTTTTTAGTTTTCTGCACACTCTGTTTTCAACTCTTTTCGCTGTGCTACTGATATCTGAGTTGCAGAAACTTCATAAGTGTTTAAAGTCAAAGTGATTGACTATATTCACCCCCCCTCTCTAGCCATCCGTTTCCAACAAGTGGTATCAGAGCTTGGGGCTCTATCTACGGCTTAACATCCGAGAGTTATCAACAAGATGACGTTGAGAGAAGGCTTCTCCACCACCCGACCTCCATTCTTTGATGGCGCCGACTTTCAATATTGGAGATCAAAGATGGAATACTATTTGAAGATGGATATCCACACTTGGTTGGCGGTGGAGGAGGGATTCACCCCTCCGAAGGATGATGAAGGTAAAGAACTTGAGTCATGAAGGTGGACTGCCGAGCAAACGCGAAAGAGTGAAGCCAACGCGAAGGCGGTTGTCACTCTACAATGTGGCATGAACAAAAACCAACTCATCAATGTTGGTCCTTTCACAAGTGCTAAGGACTTGTGGAACAAGCTCATCGAACTCCATGAGGGCACCCGAGATTCAAGAATCGCCAAGAGGGACTTGTTCCTCAATCAACTCCAAAATCTCTCCATGAAGGAGAATGAAACGGTAAATGAGCTCGATAGCCGGTTCAAGGAAGTCCTCAATGGGCTTCATTCGATTGATGAAAAGGTCGAGAATCGCGACCTTGTGAGGTATATCTTGAAAGCCTTTCCAAGGAATGCTTTGTGGTCATCCATGGTGGATGCCTACAAAGTTTCCAAGGATCTATCTATTGTAAAGTTAGATGATTTATTTTGTGAGATGGAATTGCATGAAATGGCTAACAAAGGCCCCAAGGAGAAGGGGATTACCTTAGTTGCAGGGGACCGAATCAACAAGAAGAAGAAGGAGAAAAAGAAGGAGAAGGAAGTCTCTTTATCTTCATCCTCTTCCGAATCTGAGTCCGATTCCGAGGAAGATGGCAGCGGCTCTTCTTCCTCCGAGATGGCGAACTTCGTGCGAAGGATGATGCGAAGGAATCGACGCTTCAAGAGTAGAGGTAACTCTAGTGAATCCAAACTTGATAAAACTAATGCATCTTGCTTTGAGTGTGGTAGGAAAGGACACTTCAAGAATGAATGCCCGAAACTGAAGAAGAAGGATGAGAAATCCAAAAAGAAAGAAGAAAAATCCAAGAAGAAGAAGAAGGCTTTGAAGGCCACTTGGGATGAGTCATTCTCAAGCTCATCCGATGAAGAGAAGGAGGAGAAGAGCACTAGGCATGTGGCACTCATGGCTCTTGGAGAGGAGAGCAGTGATGAATCTTCGAGTTCCTCAAACGCGGCTTCATCATCTTCGGATGATGAAGAGGTAACTTGTCCCGAACTTGAAAAGTGTTATAGAGCAATTGCATGTTTAACTAGTATGCTTAAGAAGTCCAAAAATAAGGTTAAAGCATTGCAATTAGAAATTGATCAATTGAAGGTATCTAGGATGATGACATTGATGATTTGCATGTTGAATTGTTAGAAGATGAAATTAAATCATTGAAACATGAGATTGAAACTTTGAAATCCTCTAAGGTTGAGGAAGTAAATGATTTGCATGATAACTTGCTAGTAGAAGAGAACAAATTATTGAAGAGTGAAGTTGAGAAGCTCAAGAATATTCTTGGGAAGTTCTCAACTAGCTCTAAGACCCTAGATATGATGCTAAATGCCCAAAGGGCAGTTTACAATAGGGCCGGTATTGGTTACCGACCCAAAGAAGCCTCATTCGTGTCTTTGATGTCTAGGACTGATATGAGACAATCTAGGATACCCAAGACTCAAAAGAAAGTTGTCAAGGCATGGGTGCCTAAGTCGTGTTTAGTTGATGCTTTAGGTCCCAAGGTTTGGGTACCTAAAACTTCTATTTTTCGAATTGTGTAGGTTATGATTGAGGGGGAGCATCTATCAACTTGGTTCGTTGATAGTGGATGCTCCAAACACATGACCGGGGATAGATCATTGTTTACCACACTTCACAAGAAAAGTAGAGGTAATGTATCATTTGGTAACAATGGTAGTCTTAAGGTCATAGGGATAGGAGACATTCAAATATCCGAATGTCTTAGAATTTCAAATGTTCTTCTAGTCAAGGGGATGAAATTTAATCTCCTAAGTGTGAGTCAATTGTGTGACACGGGTTACACAATTGACTTCCAACCAAGTCAATGTCTAGTTAGACAACATGACACCTTGGACACAGTACTAGTAGGAACAAGAGTAGACAATATTTATCAAGTTTCATTTAAAAGTGCTACTAATGTTTCTGCTAAGTGTTTCATGTCAAAAGAAGAAGAGTCTACCCTTTGGCACCGGAAGTTAGCACATGTTAACATGAAGAACATCCGGAAGTTGGCCAACAAGGGACTAGTCCGTGGCTTACCAAGCATCAAGTATGAGAAAGACAAACTTTGTGATGCATGTCAAATGGGTAAGCAAACAAAATCTGCACATAAAGGTAAAAGCGCTGTAAGTACTTCCAATGCATTAGATTTACTTCATATGGATCTATTTGATTGTAGTACCATCATATCATTGAATGGAAGTAGATATTGCTTTGTTATCATTGATGATTTTACTAGGTATACATGGACTTACTTTTTAAAATATAAGGACCAAACCTTAGATATATTCATTTCATTTTGTAGAAGAGTTGAAAATGAAAAATCATCAACCATTAAGACAATTAGAAGTGATCATGGAGGTGAATTTCAAAACCAAAAGTTTTTAGAATTTTGTCAAGATAGAGGTTATAAGCATGAATTCTCTACTCCTAGAACACCACAACAAAATGGTGTTGTAGAGATGAAGAACAGTGTTTTACAAGAGGCTGCACGAAGCATGCTCAATGAGTACTCACTACCGAGTTACTTGTGGGCTGAAGCTATAAATACAGCTTGCTATGTGCAAAATCGGGTCCTCATTCATAGGTTTCTAGGAAAGACTCCCCATAAACTTTGGTTTAGGAAACCACCTACGGTTAAACACCTTAGGGTGTTTGGTTGTAAGGTGTTCGTTCTAAACACCAAGGATCACCTTGGAAAGTTCACGGCAAAGGCTGATGAAGGGATACTAGTCGGGTACTCCCTCGTTAGCAAAGCCTACCGAGTCTACAACAAGAAATCTAAATTAGTTGAAGAGTTTTCTGATGTGGTTTTTGAAGAAATTCCAAAATCAAGTGACCAATCAGAAAATGTAGAAGGAGTCCAACTTGAACTTAGGAGACTAAGTTTGAATGAAACTCCAAGTGTTGTTGATGGTGATGAGTCTGATGACGGTGAACCTAGACAACCCATTGATCAGCCGGATCCTGAGGCTGGACTTGTGTCTAGTGAACCTGTTCAAGAAGCACCACCAACACCAAGGCAAGCTAGATTAGCCTCTAGTCATCCCCAAGACCAAATTGTTGGAGACATCCATCATGGGGTTAGAACTAGATCATTCTTCCGGAATGAGACTAACGAAGTTGATCTAATTTCCGAAATTGAACCTAGAAAAATTGATGAAGCATTAAATGATCCCGATTGGATCATTGCAATGCAAGATGAACTAGGTCAATTCGAAAGGAGTCAAGTTTGGGACTTAGTCCCTAGACCCAAGAAGACCTCCATTATTGGAACCAAATGGGTCTTCAAGTACAAATTGAACCATAAGGGAGAAATCATTAGAAACAAGGCACGCTTAGTAGCCAAGGGCTACAGTCAAGTTGAAGGCCTTGATTATGATGAGACTTATGCTCCCGTGGCACGATTAGAGTCCATTCGATTGATGCTTGCATTTGCAGCACATCGTGGTTTTAAATTATATCAAATGGACGTCAAATCAGCCTTTCTAAATGGTCTAATTAGGGAAGAGGTCTATGTCGAACAACCACCGGGGTTTGAGAGTTCCGAATTTCCAAACCACATGTTCAAGCTCAAAAAGGTACTTTATGGCCTTAAACAAGCACCCCGAGCTTAGTATGAGCGGTTGTCGACATTCCTAATTGAGAAGGGCTTCGTTAGAGGCCAAATAGACCCTATACTATTTCTACGAAGAGATGGTGACAATATTTTTGTAGCCCAAGTATATGTCGATGACATAATTTGTGGCTCAAACAATAAGGGCTATTTGAATGAGTTTATTTGACACATGGAAAATGAATTTGAGATGAGTCTAGTGGGAGAGTTGACTTTCTTCCTTGGACTCGAAATCTAGCAAACTCGTGATGGGATCCATGTGCACCAATCGAAATACACACAAGAAATGCTTCGAAAATTCAATATGAGTGATTCAAAAGAGGTAACCACTCCCATGGCTACAAACACAAGATTAGACAATGATGAGAGTGGCAAACCCGTTGATTTGACTCAATATCGAAGCATGATAGGCAGTTTGCTATACCTTACAGCTAGTCGACCTGATATACTATTTGCTGTGGGTATGTGCGCTAGGTATCAAGTTTGTGCCAAGGAATCTCACCTAATCGCTGTTAAGCGAATTTTGAGATATCTCAAAGGCACAATTGGAGTCGGTCTATGGTACCCCCGTACCGAATCATTTGATTTAATTGGCTATACGGATTCCAACTACGCTGGATGTAAGTTGGACCGGAAAAGCACAAGTGGGGGTTGCCAATTCTTAGGTTCGTCCTTAGTAAGTTGGTCAAGTCGGAAGCAACATTGTGTTGCTCTCTCCACGACCGAGGCAGAATATATCGCCATGGGAGAGAGTGTATCACAATTGTTGTGGATGATGCATACTTTAGAGGACTATGGATTTAGTTACAAGGGTGTGCATGTGTTATGTGATAACATAAGCACAATTAACTTAACCAAGAATCCAGTCCATCATTCTAGGACCAAACATATTGAGGTGCGTCACCACTTCATTAGGGATCATGTAGCTAGGGGAGATATTGTACTCTCTCATGTGGAGTCCAAATCAAACCTAGCTGACATTTTCACTAAACCACTCCCCGAAAATGAATTTAGTTTCCTAAGACGGGAGTTGGGAATGTGTCGTGCTTTATGAATTTCAAATTGCATTTAAACCCTTCATGATTATTTCGAAATTGTTGGGAAACAATTGGGTAACTTTGGGAACATCTCACACAAACTATAAGGTTCACCAAAAGGTTTTTGTTTACTAGATATGGGGTGAGATGTTATGATCAACTAAATTTCTTAAAATGTCAATGCATCCCTTGAGAAATTAAGTTGACGAGATAATAATTACTGTGGTGACCAAGTATGGGGAAAACCATTGCATAACATATGTGTATATGGCTCCATGATCATACTTGGATATTCCAATCAAGAAAACTTGATTGGAACACTGAATTTGGAATAAAACTTGATTGAATTTGCTTGAATGATTGTTGATTGAGTTTGACTCCATCTGGGTGGAGCAAAGTGATTGTTGAACCTATAAGGACTTTAGACCCTTGTTCAAGGATCTATTTTAGTCATGAGATCATATCCAAGTTCGATAAACTTCATCAGATCTCGTGTGAAAATTTCTGAAAATCTAAAACTGAATGTTTCAGATCGTATCAGGGAGTATCAGGAACCCTGATCGGTCACCGGACCGATCAGGCATAAGGCTGATCGGTCCACGGACCGATCTGGCTCCACTCTGCAATGATCGGTCCACAGACCGATCGGAGGGCCTTCAGTGACTCCACGAAATTCTGATCAACCTTACTGAGCCAGCCTGGATCGGTCCTCGGACCGATCTGGCACCCTGCTGAGACCGGTCCACAGACCGATCAGGGGGCTCACAGTAAGCCTCGTGAGCCTACTGATCTCTCCCTGATCGATCAACCGATCGATCAGGAGCATGCCTGATCAGTCACCCGACCGATCAGGCTCGGTTCAGTCCGATCAGGCTATAGCCTGATCGGTCTGGGCGCTATCAGATCGAACGGTGATCCGTTCAATCGCATTAAATTCTGGTTGGTGGACCGATCCACCAACCGATTAACTTCACGACAAACTCTACAGCGGCGAACCCTAGCGCCGAAGCCCCTCACTCGCGCAACCTTTGCTTCGTGCGAGAGCCTTCCCAGTGCCCTCGTCTCCCTTTCGTGAGTGTGAAGAGAGTTTTCTCCAAGTTCTGTCTTCCTCCAGCATCCTGCGACGCTCTCTCTCTCGCTTAAGGATTTCGCGATCTCACTTGCGCTGACTGCTTCTCCTGCGCAAACTTTTTTCCTTTCAAGAACCTTACTAATGGCACCAAAGTGAGTTTTTGGTTTAGTTCTCTTTACAAATCATTTCATAAATTATGTTGTAAGGCTAACCATGTTTTGTGTCGTGACTTTTTGTTGTGCCGTGATCTCTTACTTTGACTGTGACCTATCTATGTTCTATCCTGTTCTTGATCAATTCTATCTTCTGATTACTATGTGCTTTTGATTCATGGGTCTTGATTACATTCTCTGATTGGATCTTTCCTTGTATGATCAACTCTTGACTTTGTATGATTCAACTTACATTCGTATCAACCTTGCTCAATTGATTCAAACCGTGTATGATCAATTCCTGATTAAATCCTGTGTCTTGATCATTTCAATTACCTAGAAAATCTTCTAAAGGGAAAGAAGTTGTTGAGGGCAGCTCGAGGGGGAAAGCCCCCTCTTCACCTACGCCATCCAGAAGGCCTCAGCCTTCTTCGAGCTCCCGATTCCCAAAAGCGGCTTGTGAACAGGCCTTCCAGTCAAGGACTTTCAAAATGCTACCCTGCCGATCAATAGATGTCCCCTTCCTGACTGAGTATTGTCCATCGGTCATGGAGATAGTCGTGCATTACAACCTTGGTTTTCTCCTCTCTTTGGAAAGAACTATCAATTATGACCTCGTCTCTGAATTCTATAACAATCTTCAACAGGGATCTCAAGGAGGCTTCGAGTTCACCACTCGAGTCGCCAAGAAGAACCTTGACTTTTCTTACAAGATCTTGGCAGAGTATTTGGGTGGTCGTCGATCACCAAACATGTATTCGATCTACCCTGAGCTTCCCGATCCGTTATTGGCACCGTTTGCGGGTGTCACTCCAGATGGTATCCATCAGTACTTCTTCGGTCTTCCTCGTCCCGACGGACTTGATGAATTGGGCCCTGACTTTTCTACCTTTGCTGCACTGCGTCTTTCTCCCACTAGCTACATATTATTCAAGATTATCACAAACTGTATTCTCCCAATCACCTCCAAACCTTTAACTGAGATTCGACCCTATTGTTGGATCGATAGAACCAATAGAGGGGTGAATATCGGTATTCGTTTATTCGAAAAATTAAGAGCAGGTGCACAGCGGAAATAAAAACACAATAACACAGAGACGCAGTCGTTTTTACTTGGTTCGGAGCCTGGGTCGACTCCTACTCCAAGGCCCACGGTCGTTGACCGTTTACTTTGGGCAATTCTATATCAGGCGCAAATAGTTTACAAAAAGATTATTACAGAATTCAATAACGTAAACTTAAATAGCTCTTTTACCGACGTCCGAGGTAGTTCAACTTTTTCGGGGCAGCGGGACGTCGTCGGCTCGAGTTGGAAGGATTCCGGGGCGTAGCGCGAGAGCAGAAGAGCGTAGAAGCGTCGAGTGAATTGATGCTTTGAGCCAAGGGGTCGAGGGGCCTTTAAATAGACCTGGGGGCGCCCGGGATGTCGAGGGCGCCCCCCCACGTGTCACATGATCCGCCAATGTCTCGGTTAGCGTCTGATCCCTTTATCTTTGGGATCCGCTTTGACCGGGGCGCCCGGAGCGCTTGGGGCGCTCGGGTTGACCGGGTCAAACTCTATCCCTTCGCTTCGCTGGCTTCTGTAGGGTGCGCTTCTGTAGCATGCGCATGGGGGCGCCCGGGACGCTGGGGGCGCCCGGGAGCACGGGGGCGCCCGGAGGTTGTACTGTCGAAGAGCGCTTCTTGTTTGTGTGTTTTGTGTTCACCTTGGGGGCGCCCGGGAGACTCCGGGCGCCCTGGTCAGCTGTTGCCTCATTCCTTTGAGGCTTTCTGAGCTGCAGACACACATTCCTTCGGTCCTGGATCCAGGGTTAGTCCAAAACACAATAAAATAATAAAGTATTAGATTATACAGCCTTAGCTGTCTTGGTTCTGACTTTGGTCTCCAAAATGGAGCCCTAGGTCGAACCGACGCCTACTGTTCCCTCGACGGGGAACGCGTCCTCACCTACTCCTCTCGGGAGAATTTACCTGATGCCAACCATTCCTCTGGTTGGACTTTTGCCTGACGGTCCTTTGTCAGGTCTTGGAGGCCGAGCTGCCCTTCGCCCGGTGCCTAGCATTCCTTCGCTAGGGCTTCAGTCCCAGGCTGTCCTTCGCCTGGCGCCTAGCAGTCGTTCGCTAGGGCTTTTGACTCTGGCATTCCTTCGCCAGTGCCTAGCAGTCCTTCGCTAGGGCTTTTTACCCTGGCATTCCTTCGCCAGTGCCTAGCAGTCCTTCGCTAGGACTTTTCCTGCACACTAGAGTAACTTGTTAGAAAACAAGTAAGACTTAACTTTTGACCTCTGTTGCCATTATCAAAATACAGGTTTGACTTGGGTGCATTCTGCACCAACAATCTCCCCCTTTTTGATTTATGGCAACCCTAGTTCAAAGAGTTAAGTTTAAGCATGAAAGGTTAAATTTTGTTCCCTCCCCCTGGAAGGAATCTCCCCCTAGATTTTTCAAAAATTCGTGGGGTTAAAAAACTTTACTTGTACTTTGAAAACTTAAGTTTTTAGGTACTTGAAATCTTTTAATAACTTAAGTTAAAAGTACATAGGAGAGTTTTTTGAAGCATTGATTTTAGAGTACTTAAAAAGTTTGAAGCTTTAAGTTTTAAGGTACTCACAAGTTTTGAAAAGTGTTAGCTTAAGTACTTAGAAGGATTTAAACAGCTTAAGTACTTAGTAGGATTTAAAACACTTTAGTATATTTGGAAAACTTAAGTACTTAATAAATTTGAAAAGCCTAAGTACTTAGTAACATTGTACTTATACAGTTTTGAAAATTTTTAAGCTTAAAGTACTTATGGAAAAAAAAATTTTGATAAGCTTAAGTAAGGAAATTTTGAAAAAAGGCTTGAGTGCTTAGCAAAATTTTGAAGGCTTAAAAAATTTTTTTTTGAAAGCTTTAAGAACCTAAAGTTCTTTAGTCAATTTTGAAAAGCTTAAGTATTTTTGAAAAAAAATTTTGAATAAAGGATAAGAAAATTTTTGAAAACTTTTTGATTAAGGAAAATTAATTTTTGAAAACTTTTTGAATAAAGAAAATTAATTTTACTCTCTCCTTTCTTATCTCTCCCCCTTTGCCATATATCAAAACAGATAAATATAGCAGAAATAAGATTGTATAAAGGAAATAAGTTAAATTTTGCTGTACTGAATCATTTCATAACTAGACTTAAACTAAATTAGTCAATTTTCTCTGTAGGGACTTGTCTAACCCAATTAGCTACTTACTAACTGCTAGAAGCAGTAGTTTTTGCTAGGGTTAGTCAAGTTAAGTGTTTCTGTTCAAGTTAGATTTTTTAAACTTGACACTTAACTTGATTGCTGTGTAAGTTGTGTTTAGTGCCCCAATTACTGCAGATGCACTGACTTAAAGAATCTTGAATTAAGGCAAAGACCTAAGCATCTCAACCCTTTCTAGGTTATCAATCAAAGTACCCTAAGGTGCTTGTGAGATGCTGGCTTCTAAGTCTATAGGTGCATGCAGTTCTAGGGTTAGGGCCTAGGCTAAGTCCATTTTCGAAAAAGCCCTAGTTTTGAAAGGGGGTAGTTTTGAAATAAAAATAAACTAAGTCGAAAATGAAAACTGATTTTGAAATTAAGTAAAACAGTTTTTCAAATTCTATTTTAAAAAAATTTTAAATCAAGTAGAGCAAAAAAAATTAATCTATTCTACAGAGCATAGTCCTAAATGTCGAATTGACAAGAAACCAGTAATCATAAGCTAGAATAAAGCAGGTAGTCAAGGCTCAATATAGTCATACAGTCAAACTCAAGTCAACCCTACTGAGTAGGGGCAGTCAAATAGGATCTAGTACAATACTAATCAAATATAGGACGAGGGACCGGGATGATCAGATGGGCCAGGCTGCCATGCATCGAATCGTGCCATCATCTCAACGAATCGTGCATCAGCCACTTCTCGATCGGCTCGACGAGCGTCCATCTGCTCTATATGATAGGCTTCGACCTCCTCTCGGAGACTCTGAACCTTTGTCTCTAAATGTGTCACTCTCTGGTAGAGTGTCGGTGGAGCGGACTCGTCGATGTGTGCGCGGGCTGCTGCTGCCAGATCCCCAATGTTGACTTTAACCTCCTCGTCTGATCCGATCGGAGCCCCGGCCTGCTGTCGTCTCCAACTCAGAACCCCGGTGGCCGATACCTCTAGACCTGCTAATGAGAAGTTCCTAAATCCTATTTCGTCAAAGTTGGTCATAGCAGTTATTTCACCCAAGGTTATGTCACGACCGTGGTGATGAAGGAGAGAAGTGATGATGTCACAGTATGGAGTGCGTACTCGTCCTTGAGTGTTGACATTGGACGCATGCAGAATGGTATGAAACATATGGAGTCCGATGTCTATGTCAAGGTGATGGACTAGGGCATATAGAAGAAAAGCATGAAAGGGTCGCATAGTCCCGAGATCTCTGGTGGAGAGTGGTAAGATACAACGGACCAGGACTCTATACAAGACATAGTCCTGTGCCTGAAGTTCAACGGTTTGGAAACGTCTATTTGCGGGGAGGTCTGCCCTATAGAAATAGGAGTGGATGGTATCTAGGGTAATGTCTGAGTAGGGAGGATCAAATGGGGGGTTCCTAAGAGGATAGCAGCAGAATGTAGACTGAGAGGGTCGCAATCCTAGGAATCGGTTCAACAAAGTAGGGGTGATAGTCAGAGGTATCCCTTGGACAGTAGTGTGAAATTGGGGGCGCCCGGGACAGCCCGGGCGCCCTTGACAGGCTGCTTTTGCAGCTTTTGCTGCAATGATTTTGATGGGGGCGCCCGCGTGGGTCCGAGCGCCCTGGTCAACTGTCAGAGGCAGCTTTTGCCTTGAGAGAGGGGAAAAAGCTATGGTGGGGGCGCCCGCGTCGTTCCGGGCGCTCGGGTTTGTATAGATAAAGACAAAATTTGGTCTTGACATCATTTGACCATGGTTTAATTGGTTTGACCATGGTTGGAATTGATTTGACTATTTTGACTATGGTTTGACTGCTTTGACCATGGTTTGACTATGTTGACCATGGTTTGACTGTGTTGACCATGATTTGACTATGATTTTAAATACAAGATTATCTCATACTATAGGCATCAAAATTATTTCCAATCTTAATCTTACTGTCTCACCCAAATCTAGGGTTTTCAATCACGTTAGCCTTATAGGTTTCGTGAGACAGGTTTTGATAGTTAAGATTATTTTGAAAAAGTTTGCTTATTTTGAAAACAATTAAATTTTGAAAACTTAATTAATTTTGAAAACAATTAAATTTTGAAAACTTAATTAATTTTGAAATAATTAACTTTTAAAAAGATGTTTAAATCTACAAATAACTGAAATTTTGTGTTAGATTCGAATTTGACAAAAAATAATTTGAATTTGAATTTCAAAAATTGGCTTCCAGGTCTTGGCGAGGCACAAGGCCTTCTTTGGCCGTAGCCTTATGGGATCATCCACCCTTTCCTTGACAAAGCCTTTTAATGAAATTTCATTTTCAAAATTATTCTTTGAAAAATTTCTGGTCTAACTAGTTTGGGTCTTGGATCGGTAGCTTCGGCTAGTTCCGCCAAATTGGCTTCCCTAACGTACTATCATCTCACCTCCACCCAATACTATGTTGTCAAATTTCAGTTAAGTTTGTTCAGTCCTTATACTAACCATACCTAAATCTGAGCATGGTAAATTGCAAGAATTTTAAATAAACAATCAATCAAGCAATTGCNGGGGGGCGCCCGGGACGCTGGGGGCGCCCGGGAGCACGGGGGCGCCCGGAGGTTTGTACTGTCGAAGAGCGCTTCTTGTTTGTGTGTTTTGTGTTCACCTTGGGGGCGCCCGGGAGACTCCGGGCGCCCTGGTCAGCTGTTGCCTCATTCCTTTGAGGCTTTCTGAGCTGCAGACACACATTCCTTCGGTCCTGGATCCAGGGTTAGTCCAAAACACAATAAAATAATAAAGTATTAGATTATACAGCCTTAGCTGTCTTGGTTCTGACTTTGGTCTCCAAAATGGAGCCCTAGGTCGAACCGACGCCTACTGTTCCCTCGACGGGGAACGCGTCCTCACCTACTCCTCTCGGGAGAATTTACCTGATGCCAACCATTCCTCTGGTTGGACTTTGCCTGACGGTCCTTTGTCAGGTCTTGGAGGCCGAGCTGCCCTTCGCCCGGTGCCTAGCATTCCTTCGCTAGGGCTTCAGTCCCAGGCTGTCCTTCGCCTGGCGCCTAGCAGTCGTTCGCTAGGGCTTTTGACTCTGGCATTCCTTCGCCAGTGCCTAGCAGTCCTTCGCTAGGTCTTTTTACCCTGGCATTCCTTCGCCAGTGCCTAGCAGTCCTTCACTAGGGCTTTTCCTGCACACTAGAGTAACTTGTTAGAAAATAAGTAAGACTTAACTTTTGACCTCTGTTATCATTATCAAAATTCAGGTTTGACTTAGGTGCATTCTGCACCAACAATCTCCCCCTTTTTGATTTATGGCAACCCTAGTTCAAAGAGTTAAGTTTAATAAAGCATGAAAAGGTTAAATTTTGTTCCCTCCCCCTGGAAGGAATCTCCCCCTAGATTTTTCAAAAATTCGTGGGTAAAAAAAACTTTACTTGGACTTTGAAAACTTAAGTTTCAGGTACTTAGAAATAACTTAAGTTGAAAGTACATAGGAAAGTTTTTGAAGCACTGATTTTAGAGTACTTTAAAAAGTTTAAAGCTTTAAGTTTTAAGGTACTCACAAGTTTTGAAAAGTGTTAGCTTAAGTACTTAGAAGGATTTAAACAGCTTAAGTACTTAGTAGGATTTAAAACACTTTAGTATATTTGGAAAACTTAAGTACTTAATAAATTTGAAAAGCCTAAGTACTTAGTAACATTGTACTTATACAGTTTTGAAAATTTTTAAGCTTAAAGTACTTATGGAAAAAAAAAATTTGATAAGCTTAAGTAAGGAAATTTTGAAAAAAGGCTTGAGTGCTTAGCAAAATTTTGAAGGCTTAAAAATTTTTTTTTTGAAAGCTTTAAGAACCTAAAGTTCTTTAGTCAATTTTGAAAAGCTTAAGTATTTTTGAAAAAAAATTTTGAATAAAGGATAAGAAAATTTTTGAAAACTTTTTGATTAAGGAAAATTAATTTTTGAAAACTTTTTGAATAAAGAAAATTAATTTTACTCTCTCCTTTCTTATCTCTCCCCCTTTGCCATATATCAAAACAGATAAATATAGCAGAAATAAGATTGTATAAAGGAAATAAGTTAAATTTTGCTGTACTGAATCATTTCATAACTAGACTTAAACTAAATTAGTCAATTTTCTCTGTAGGGACTTGTCTAACCCAATTAGCTACTTACTAACTGCTAGAAGCAGTAGTTTTTGCTAGGGTTAGTCAAGTTAAGTGTTTCTGTTCAAGTTAGATTTTTTAAACTTGACACTTAACTTGATTGCTGTGTAAGTTGTGTTTAGTGCCCCAATTACTGCAGATGCACTGACTTAAAGAATCTTGAATTAAGGCAAAGACCTAAGCATCTCAACCCTTTCTAGGTTATCAATCAAAGTACCCTAAGGTGCTTGTGAGATGCTGGCTTCTAAGTCTATAGGTGCATGCAGTTCTAGGGTTAGGGCCTAGGCTAAGTCCATTTTCGAAAAAGCCCTAGTTTTGAAAGGGGGTAGTTTTGAAATAAAAATAAACTAAGTCGAAAATGAAAACTGATTTTGAAATTAAGTAAAACAGTTTTTCAAATTCTATTTTAAAAAAATTTTTAAATCAAGTAGAGCAAAAAAATTAATCTATTCTACAGAGCATAGTCCTAAATGTCGAATTGACAAGAAACCAGTAATCATAAGCTAGAATAAAGCAGGTAGTCAAGGCTCAATATAGTCATACAGTCAAACTCAAGTCAACCCTACTGAGTAGGGGCAGTCAAATAGGATCTAGTACAATACTAATCAAATATAGGACGAGGGACCGGGATGATCAGATGGGCCAGGCTGCCATGCATCGAATCGTGCCATCATCTCAACGAATCGTGCATCAGCCACTTCTCGATCGGCTCGACGAGCGTCCATCTGCTCTATATGATAGGCTTCGACCTCCTCTCGGAGACTCTGAACCTTTGTCTCTAAATGTGTCACTCTCTGGTAGAGTGTCGGTGGAGCGGACTCGTCGATGTGTGCGCGGGCTGCTGCTGCCAGATCCCCAATGTTGACTTTAACCTCCTCGTCTGATCCGATCGGAGCCCCGGCCTGCTGTCGTCTCCAACTCAGAACCCCGGTGGCCGATACCTCTAGACCTGCTAATGAGAAGTTCCTAAATCCTATTTCGTCAAAGTTGGTCATAGCAGTTATTTCACCCAAGGTTATGTCACGACCGTGGTGATGAAGGAGAGAAGTGATGATGTCACAGTATGGAGTGCGTACTCGTCCTTGAGTGTTGACATTGGACGCATGCAGAATGGTATGAAACATATGGAGTCCGATGTCTATGTCAAGGTGATGGACTAGGGCATATAGAAGAAAAGCATGAAAGGGTCGCATAGTCCCGAGATCTCTGGTGGAGAGTGGTAAGATACAACGGACCAGGACTCTATACAAGACATAGTCCTGTGCCTGAAGTTCAACGGTTTGGAAACGTCTATTTGCGGGGAGGTCTGCCCTATAGAAATAGGAGTGGATGGTATCTAGGGTAATGTCTGAGTAGGGAGGATCAAATGGGGGGTTCCTAAGAGGATAGCAGCAGAATGTAGACTGAGAGGGTCGCAATCCTAGGAATCGGTTCAACAAAGTAGGGGTGATAGTCAGAGGTATCCCTTGGACAGTAGTGTGAAATTGGGGGCGCCCGGGACAGCCCGGGCGCCCTTGACAGGCTGCTTTTGCAGCTTTTGCTGCAATGATTTTGATGGGGGCGCCCGCGTGGGTCCGAGCGCCCTGGTCAACTGTCAGAGGCAGCTTTTGCCTTGAGAGAGGGGAAAAAGCTATGGTGGGGGCGCCCGCGTCGTTCCGGGCGCTCGGGTTTGTATAGATAAAGACAAAATTTGGTCTTGACATCATTTGACCATGGTTTAATTGGTTTGACCATGGTTGGAATTGATTTGACTATTTTGACTATGGTTTGACTGCTTTGACCATGGTTTGACTATGTTGACCATGGTTTGACTGTGTTGACCATGATTTGACTATGATTTTAAATACAAGATTATCTCATACTATAGGCATCAAAATTATTTCCAATCTTAATCTTACTGTCTCACCCAAATCTAGGGTTTTCAATCACGTTAGCCTTATAGGTTTCGTGAGACAGGTTTTGATAGTTAAGATTATTTTGAAAAAGTTTGCTTATTTTGAAAACAATTAAATTTTGAAAACTTAATTAATTTTGAAAACAATTAAATTTTGAAAACTTAATTAATTTTGAAAATAATTAACTTTTAAAAAGATGTTTAAATCTACAAATAACTGAAATTTTGTGTTAGATTCGAATTTGACAAAAAATAATTTGAATTTGAATTTCAAAAATTGGCTTCCAGGTCTTGGCGAGGCACAAGGCCTTCTTTGGCCGTAGCCTTATGGGATCATCCACCCTTTCCTTGACAAAGCCTTTTAATGAAATTTCATTTTCAAAATTATTCTTTGAAAAATTTCTGGTCTAACTAGTTTGGGTCTTGGATCGGTAGCTTCGGCTAGTTCCGCCAAATTGGCTTCCCTAACGTACTATCATCTCACCTCCACCCAATACTATGTTGTCAAATTTCAGTTAAGTTTGTTCAGTCCTTATACTAACCATACCTAAATCTGAGCATGGTAAATTGCAAGAATTTTAAATAAACAATCAATCAAGCAATTGCAATCACGAAATAAATTCTTATCTAATAATAAATATTGTTTTCAGTTTGGCTCCCCCTGGACTAAAGCCGCGGTGATGGTTAGGCAAGATGTGAATCTTGTCCTTGGGGATCCAATACTGATTTGATCCAGTTGGTTTGTTCAGGTATAGTTTAGGTACCCATGACTGAATTTTACCTCTGGACTGATTCAGTATAGCAAAGTAAGATCTTTGCCGGGATTTGGTTCTATAGCCAAGTCCGGATCGATTTAGAACTGATTTATGTTTTCCAAGGATCATGTCAAGACCCTTGGAACCAGATGTAAATCGTTCTAAAGCTGATCTAAGATCCTTAACCTGAGTTTTCAGGGAGGAGTTCTCCTTTTCAAGTTTTTCAACTTGAGTAGGAGTTCCTTCCTGAACCTTCTCGGTTAAGGGTTTAGAGTCAGCTCCCTCTTTCAGGAGTTTTACTTCCTGTCGGAGGGATTCGACTCGGAGTTTGGCTTTTGCCAAATCTCGAGAAAGAAATGAAATTAATTCAGTTAATTGACATCTATTGAAACCAGTTACCTTAATTTCGCCGTCTTCTGTAAAGGTCAGCTCGCCGTCGTCCTGTTCTGATTCTGACTCAGTCTCGACTTTATCTGAGGCGGTCAGAGCTAGTAGGTTTGATTGGGGTGCTTCTTCTTCTTCTTCTGTGGAAGATTCGTCCCAGGTTGCTTGGAGCGCTTTCTTTCTTCTTGTCTTTTTGATTTCCTTTAAGTTTAGACATTCTGTCTTGTAGTGGCCCTTTTTCTTGCACTCGTAGCAGGTTACGTTGGGCTTGTTTTTATCATTCGCGGGTTCAGCTGGTTCGTCCTTTCTTCGGCTGATTTTTCGTTTGTTGGTTCGGTTCTTCAGCTCCTTGTAGTAGCTTCAGGCTAGTCGGACCAGCTTAGTTTGATCTCCTTCTTCGTCTTCTGAGTCTGAGTCTGAGTTAGACTCGGGTTCAGGTTCAGGCTTCTTCTTTGTTGTCCTTCCAGTTTTACCTGCAACGAAAGCAATACCTTTCTCGACCATATTGGTGTTAGTTTGTTCGTGCAGTTCTAATTCTGAAAATAATTCGTCTAACTTTATTTTTGAAAGATCCCTTGAGACCTTCTATGCATCTACCATAGATCTCCACAAGGTGTTTCTAGGGAAAGCGTTTAAGGCATACCTTATTAAGTCACGGTTTTCAACCTTGTGACCTATCGTGTGAAGACCGTTCATCAACTCTTGGATTCGTGCGTGGAGTTGGGCTGCTGTTTCGTTGTCGGCCATCTTGATGGTGTACAATTTGTTCAGTAGCAGATCCCTTTTACTGATTCGAGTATCTGATGTCCCTTCGTGCAGCTCGATCAGTTTTGCCCAAAGCTCCTTCGCACTGTTGAAGGGGCCCACCCGGTTCAGCTCCTCTTTTGTCAATCCGTATTGGAGAGTCTGAGTTGCTTTTGCGTCGGCTTCTATCTTGCGTTTTAGGGCGTTGTCCCATTCTGAGTAGCTTTGAGGAAGTCCTTCGGCGTTTCTGGGGATCTCCAGACCGGACTGGATAATGATCCACATGTCCACCTGAGTTTTCAGGTGGACCTCCATGCGACTTTTCCAGTAAGAAAAGTCTTCTCCACTGAAAAGTGGAGGTCTGGCGGTGCTAAAACCTTCTTGCATGGCCATTTTAGTCTGTAACAGAAAACTAACAGAAAAACAAATTTTCCAAGACTAGGTCTTGGATTAGTAGTGCTGGATAAATAAAATAACGAGGGGTGTTGCACCAACCTCGCTTGACGAAAATATTTAACGAAAATTCGTAAGAAAAAGAAATAGAAAATAAAGATCCGAAAAAAAATTTCAAACTGGTGGTTGCACCAGGTTTGAACTTCCCCGCTCTGATACCACTTGTTGGATCGATAGAACCGATAGAGGGGGGGGGTGAATATCGGTATTCGTTTTTCAGAAAATTAAGAGCAGGTGCACAGCGGAAATAAAAACACAATAACACAGAGACGCAGTCGTTTTTACTTGGTTCGGAGCCTGGGTCGACTCCTACTCCAAGGCCCACGGTCGTTGACCGTTTACTTTGGGCAATTCTATATCAGGCGCAAATAGTTTACAAAAAGATTATTACAGAATTCAATAACGTAAACTTAAATAGCTCTTTTACTGACGTCTGAGGTAGTTCAACTTTTTCGGGCAACGGGACGTCGTCGGCTCGAGTTGGAAGGATTCCGGGGCGTAGCGCGAGAGCAGAAGAGCGTAGAAGCGTCGAGTGAATTGATGCTTTGAGCCAAGGGGTCGAGGGGCCTTTAAATAGCCTTGGGGGCGCCCGGGATGTCAGGGGCGCCCCCCCCCCCCCCCCCACGTGTCACATGATCCGCCAATGTCTCGGTCAGCGTCTGATCCCTTTATCTTCGGGATCCGCTTTGACCGGGGCGCCCGGGTTGACCGGGTCAAACTCTATCCCTTCGCTTCGCTGGCTTCTGTAGGGTGCGCTTCGGTAGCATGCGCATGGGGGCGGCCGGGACGCTGGGGGCGCCTGGGAGCAGCGGGGGCGCCCGGGAGCACGGGGGCGCCCGGAGGTTGTATTGTCGAATTGCGCTTCTTGTTTGTGTGTTTTGTGTTCACCTTGGGGGCGCCCGGGAGACTCCGGGTGCCCTGGTCAGCTGTTGCCTCATTCCTTTGAGGTTTCTGAGCTGCAGACACACGTTCCTTCGGTCCTGCATCCAGGGTTAGTCCAAAACACAATAAAATAATAAAGTATTAGATTATACAGCCTTAGCTGTCTTGGTTCTGACTTTGGTCTCCAAAATGGAGCCCTAGGTCGAACCGACGCCTACTGTTCCCTCGACGGGGAACGCGTCCTCACCTACTCCTCTTGGGAGAATTTACCTGATGCCAACCGTTCCTCTGGTTGGACTTTTGCCTGACGGTCCTTTGTCAGGTCTTGGAGGCCAAGCTGCCCTTCGCCCGGTGCCTAGCATTCCTTCGCTATGGCTTCAGTCCCAGGCTGTCCTTCGCCTGGCGCCTAGCAGTCGTTCGCTAGGGCTTTTGACTCTGGCATTCCTTCGCCAGTGCCTAGCAGTCCTTCGCTAGGGCTTTTTACCCTGGCATTCCTTCGCCAGTGCCTAGCAGTTCTTCGCTAGGTCTTTTCCTGCACACTAGAGTAACTTGTTAGAAAACAAGTAAGACTTAACTTTTGACCTCTATTGCCATTATCAAAATACAGGTTTGACTTGGGTGCATTCTGCACCAACACCTATCACTGTCTGATGCTCTACGACATGCACCATCGATTGGACTTCGATATCATGGAGAGCATCTTCCAGTCCATTCTATCTTATCGAGAGCCCAGCCGCCGCACGGTCTACATGCCTTTTGGTCACGTCATCACCGACTGGCTCATGTCAGTAGGTGTTGACGTCACCAAGGGTCGGACGATGCCTATGGTCCGACAGGATTGCAGACTTGGCCGGCGAGCATTCGCCAAGTCCGGCATCATTATTCGGGAGCACGATCGGGCGTTGGTTTGGAAAGATGGTAGGGTTCTTGGTGAGTTACCGAGGGGAGGTCCACAGGTTCAGGCGCCAGCCGCTACTGCTGCTGCTGATGATGATGACTACGACGAGCCAGATCCAGATCTGCGCTGGTAGATCTTAGAGCTGGATCAGACGCTACAGGAGTTTATTCAGTTGGGGGCGACAGATCGCGAGGAGTTTCGGTCAGGCTTTCGCTCCCTCGATTGCCGAGACTGACCACGATCGAGACCGAGGTCTCGGGGACCCGTACCCTCCAGCAGACATGGTATGATGAGTGGTGCAGCCACACATTTCCAGGAGGTGCACCTTCATCGAGTACTGCACCAGGGTCCTTTGCTCCTACTGATGCCACGATGGATGATCTCGTGCACGATGACGATCCCCCCGCTGATAGTTGAGTTGGTTGTCCATTGTCTCTCCTGGTGATATGTGTATTTGACTACTCTGTTGTGTGACGTTTAGCTGAATGCCCCTTGACTTGCCTATTGTGGCCTTGTGCCACACGCACTGTGACTGTGATGCATGTGTATTGCATCTTGTGTTTTATCTGGATATTTCATGAATTGCCATGTCTGCCCTTGCTGCGTTTTTATCCTACTTCAGTATGCTACTTGTTGATGCTATGATGACTACTATTTGCATACTTGCTACATTGCCATGATTATGTTTTTGATGCCATGTCCACTTGATGTATATAACCGTTATGACATGTTATAGATTCATATGATGTATGTGATGGTTTCATCTTGATCTATCATTTCCACATGATATCATATACTTCGAAAACAATTCCATCGAATCTTTGTTGTTCTGGGATACCCCTAGGGTTGAGGGGGAGTTTGTTTTCAACTTAGCAGCCCCTCTAGCCCCTTTTCGGTGTTTGACAAAGAGGGAGAGTGTGGATTGGTTAAGTTTAGGATGATCATGTTGTAGGGGGAGGATCTTGATTCCCCTATGATTCTAAATTTGAGAAAAGTAATTGAGAATCCCTAAACTTAAAATCGGGTTGTCAAACAACAAAAAGGGGGAGATTGTTGATGCAGTCTGGCCTTGATTGTTGTTTTGGTGTTGACACCGATTTTAGTTTAGGTTGATGATTATGATGATTATGATTAAGTCCTGATCGAGGATTAGGCAGGGTTTGGAAAATCCTAACCTAGAGGGTTAGGTGTGTAAAATCCTAGCTTGGAGGGCTAGGTGTTGGAAAGTCCTAATTCGGAAGGGTTGGGTGAAAAGTCCTAGCTTGGAGGGCTAGGTGAAAAGTCCTAACTTGGAGGGTTAGGTGCAAATTCCCAACTTGGAGAATTAGGTGAAAAGTCCTGGCTTGGAGGGTCAGGTGCCTAGCTTGGAGGGCTAGGTTGGATGAAGTTCTAACTCGGAAGGGTTGGGTGAAAAGTCCTAGCTTGGAGGGCTAGGTGAAAAGTCCTAGCTTGGAGGGCTAGGTGAAAAGTCCTAACTTGGAGGGTTAGGTGCAAATTCCCAACTTGGAGAGTTAGATGGAAAAATCCTTAGCTTGGAGGGCTAAGGTGGATGAAACCCGAGCTTGGAGGGCTGGGTTTGACTCCCTAGATCGGTCTGGTGACCGATCAGGGATATTGGCATGCTGCTCCTTCGAGGATCGGTCTGGTGATCGATCCAGCGATGTCTGATCGGTCCGGTGACCGATTAGGGAGCAAGCAGCTTCCTCACTGACTTGCTCCTGATCGGTCTGGTGACCGATCAGGGAGCGAACAGTGAGTGAGTTCTCCTCCGGATCAGACCCTGGATCGATCCGGTGACCGATCAGGAACTTAGGATCTGATTACATAATTACTGTTCATATGTCCTGATCAGTCTGGGTGACCGATCAGGCTTCACTCTGATCGGTCTGGTGACCGATCAGGCTTCACTCTGATCGGTCCGGTGACCGATCAGGCTGTGTTGCCGTGAGAGCAGGTTTGTCCGTTTTCCATCTCAGGTTGCAACGGCCGGAGCTGCAGACTGGAGCCGCTGACTGGAGCTTGGCTGAGGGAGCTCAGGAAGTCCAGGGAAGACTCAGTGGTAGCTGGCGTTGGCAGTGAGGTAGCTGGAGGCTGCAGGAGATGCTGTCACCTGATGCTGAGTGGAGAAACAAAAAGGGCGGAGAAGGCTTCGTGAAGTAGAACGGCTGTTTTTGTGAACTGAGTTTTCTTGCCGCGCCTTGAGTTCTCCACAACTTGCTTGCTGTGTGTCTGAAGTTCTCATCACCTTGAGCAAGCTACTGCATTCTTGAAGCAACCATTACTTGAGCGCTTGAAGGAGAGAACAAGAGGCTTGGAGTCCGACAGCGGGAAGACACGAGGAAGGGTTCCTTGCGTGAGATCGCCGCTGGGTGGAGCTCGGGAAAGCTTGCTGTGTTCTTGTCTTTGCTGAGTGCTTGAGTAAGATCCTTCCTATTGTTTCATTGTGCTTAAACATATATTTGTGATTGAAACGCTGTGGAGAGGTTTCTCCACCGAGAAGGAGGTTGTCTTCTATCTGGTGTTAATCGGGGCTTGATCTGCCGACGATCAAGGGATCGCCCACCTTAAGGGCACGCCAAGGAGTAGGGGCAAGTTATCTCCGAACCTTGTAAACCCTCCTTGTTAGCGATCTTGCTAGTTGAGTTCGTTTTGCTTTCGTTTCTGTTTTTAGTTTTCTGCACACTCTGTTTTCTACTCTTTCCGTTGTGCTACTGATATCTGAGTTGCAGAAACTTCATAAGTGTTTAAAGTCAAAGTGATTGACTATATTCACCCCCCCTCTCTAGCCATCCGTTTCCAACACTAGCAATAAGCATAATATGGCAAAGCATACAAGGAAATCAATCATAGGGTCAGATGCATAACTCAGCATCAAAGTCAAGTCGAATACAGCACAAAGCCATAATAGTCAGAGCATAGACATACAGCTATAAAGTTAGATCAATCAAATAGTCAAATGCAAGTCACGGGCAGAGACAGAGTACATCCATAATCAATCGTCGGCCGGGGGATTAGCCTGTATAGGGTCATCAATCGTGTCATCATCAGGTATGAAGGACCCCGGGGCAGTCCTGCTAGAGGGTGCAACTCCAGTAGATGAAGGCTGGTATGGATGACCAGCTGCCCAACTGCGCCACTCCTCATGCCATGTCTCCTGCCTGGAGCGGACCCTAGAGACGTCAGACTCGATAGCCAGCAGTCTGCAGTCGAAAGCCTGAAACCCAGACCGGACCTCCTCTCACCAGAGCTCTCTCAAATGAAGATCATGCTGGATGGTCCGATCAAGCTCTGAAATCTACCAGCGCAGGTCTGGATCTGGCTCATGGTCATAATTAGCTCCGGCGTCGGGCGCCTCCTGATGGACAGCCGGTGCGGCTGGTGCCTGAATATGTGCACCCCTGGGAAGCTCGCCGAGACCTCGCCTGTCCTTCCATATCAGATCCTGCTCCTGATCCCTGATGATGATGCCAGACTTGACAAACGCTCGTCTGCCCAGTCGGCAATCCTGACGCACCATGGGCACTGTCCTACCCTTGGTCACATCAATACCTACTGACATAAGCCAGTCAGTAATGACATGACTGAACGGCATGTAAACAGTGCGCCGACTGGGCTCTCGATAGGAAATGATCGACTAAAAAATGCTCTCCATAATGTCAAAGTCAAGGTGGCGGTGCATGCCATAGAGCATCAGACAATGATATGGTTGAATCTCAGTCAGGAGTTTGGAGGTTATTGGCAAGATGCAGTTCGTGATTATCTTGAAAAGAATGTAATCAGTAGGGGAAAGACGGAGGGCCGCAAAGGTCGGAAAGTCAGGCCCCAACTCATCAAGGCCAGCAGGTCGAGGGTGTCTGAAGAAGTGCTCATAAATGGCGTCGGGGGTGACGTTCGCGAATGGAGACAATAAAGGGTCAAGAAGCTCTGGGTAGATGGAATAAAAATTAGGCGATCGTCGACCACCTAGATACTCAGCCAAAATGTCGTAGGAGAAGTCAAGACTTCTCTTGGCTACTCGAGTTGTGAAATCAAAGCCCCCTTGAGGTCCTTGTTGCAAGTTATTATATAATTCCGAAACAAGGTCAAAATTGATAGTTCGTTCGAGGGAGAGAAAGAAATCGAGGTTATAAAACTCAATCACCTCTATGATAGAAGGACAATGCTCAACCATGAAAGGTCGATCAATAGACCGACATGGAAGTAGTTTGAAGGTCCTGGACTGAAAAGCTTGTTCAAAAGCCGCATTAGGGAACCGGGAACTAGACGAAGGCTGAGTCCTTTGGCAGGGCGCGGAAGAAGAAGGGCCTTTGCCCTTCGAAGTCCCTTCAACTGGTTCCTTGCCCTTGGATGACTTTCTAAAAGGTGGAATCAGTTGATCACGACAACAAATATGAGATTGATAAGTGAAGTTAAACGTCACACAAGTTTGATCATGTAATCAATGACACAAGGAAAGATAGAAAATCAAGGGCACGACAAGAATCACAATGAATTGATCATAAGAATGAAAACACAAGCATTTGTAAGGCAAGGTTGATCACGGGATGGGCACGGCAGAAAAGAAATGATACGGGTGAGGTCACAACAATAGATACCACACACCAATGCGATTGAGGGAAGGGCAAGACACAAAATAAATCACTGATTAGTGTAACAATCATACTTTATGAACTGATCAGCAGAGTAAAATCAAATCAAAACTCCTTACTTAGGTGCCATGACAGTAGGTTGTGTGGGAAGAACCTTCAGACAAGCTGCGCAGAGAATGAAACGGCGTGCGCAGGAAGACGAAGCTCACACGAGAACTTGACCTTCAGAGAAAACCCAAAAAATGGCGCAAGGAGTTGCAGAAACACAAGCTCGCAGCGAGGAGTTGCTGAGAACACCAACAGCAAGAAGAAGACCTTACACGCACAGGGAGAAAGATCGCTAGCTGCCACGCGCAGAAGAACTCACGCATAGGAAGAGAGGGATCTCGCGCGCAAGAGGAGACTTTCGGCGCTAGGGTTCGGGCATGTAAGGTTTAGAAGAAGTTAATAGGTTGGTGGACCGATCCACCAACCAAAATTTAATATGATCGATTGGATCACCGTTCGATCTGGGAGCGCCCAGACCGATCAGGCTCCAGCCTAATCGAACTGGATTAGTCCTGATCGCTCGGGTGACCGATCAGGCAAGCCCCTGATCGGTCTGCTGATCGATCAGAGAGCGGACAGTAAGTTTGGGCGATTTTCTATGAGCCTCCTGATCGGTTTGTGGACCGATCACCACAGTGATCCAGATCGGTCTATGGACCGATCCAGGCCAACACAGAGAGATTGCAGTGGGTTTATCGCAATTCGGCTTGATCGGTCCGTTGGTCAGATCAGACATACTCCTGATCGGTCTGGTGATCGATCAGGCAACCTCCTGATCGGTCCAGTGACCGATCAGGTATCAGGAATTTTTCTGATACGATCTGAAATTTCAGTTTCAGACTCCCTATCGATTTCTGATAAGATCAGATGAAAAATCATCGATCTTGAAGGTGTTCCCTTGACTATAATTAATCCCTGAACAAGGATCAAAGGTCCTTATGGGTTTAGCAAATCAATTTGCTCCATCCAAGTGGAGTCAACCTCAATCACAAACATTCAATCAATTCAAACCAAGTTTGTATCAAAATAAATTCTCCAATCAAGTTTCCTTGATTGGAATGTCCAAGTATGATCATGGAGCCAAGTACACATATGTTATGCATTAGTTTTCCCCATACTTGGTCAACTTAGTGATTATTATCTCGTCAACCTAATTTCTCAAGGGATGCATTAACATTTTGAGTAATTAGGTTGATCCTAGCATCTCACCCCATTTCTAGCAAATAAAAATATTTTTGTTAAACCTTATAGTTTATGTGAGATGTCCCCAAGTTACCTAATTGTTGTCGACAATTTGTAATGATCATGAAGAGTTTTGAATGCTTTTTAATCCTATGAAGCGCGACACATTCCCAACTCCCTTCGTAGGAAACTAAACTCATTCTCGGGGAGTGATTTAGTGAAAATGTCCGCTAGATTTGATTTTGACTCTACATGTGAGAGTACAATATCTCCTCTAGCAACATGATTTCTAATGAAGTGGCGACGCACTTCAATATGCCTGGTCCTAGAATGATGGACTGGATTCTTGGTTAAGTTTATTGTGCTTATGTTGTCACACAACACTTGCACACCCTTATAGGTTAATCCATAGTCCTCTAGTGTATGAATCATCCACAACAATTGTGATACACTCTCTCCCATGACGATATATTCTGCCTCGGTCGTGCAGAGAGCAACACAATGTTGCTTCCGACTTGACCAACTAATTAATGACGAACCTAAGAATTGGCAGCCCCCACTTGTACTTTTCCGGTCCAACTTGCATCCAGCATAGTCGGAATTGGTATAGCCAATTAGGTAAAAAGACTCTGTACAGGGGTACCAAAAATCAACTCCAATTGTGCCTTTAAGGTATCTCAAAATTCTTTTAACAGCAATTAGATGAGATTCTTTGGCACAAACTTGATACCTAGCGCACATACCCACAGCAAAAAGAATATCAGGTCGACTGGTTGTGAGGTATAGCAGACTACCTATCATGCTCCGATATTGAGTCAAATCAACAGGTTTACCACTCTCATCATTGTCTAGGCGTGTGTTTGTCGCCATAGGAGTGGTTACCTCTTTAGAATCACTCATGTTAAATTTTCGGAGCATCTCTTGAGTATACTTCGATTGGTGCACATGAATTCCGTCTCGCGTTTGTTTGATTTCGAGTCCAAGGAAAAAGTCAATTCTCCTACTAGACTCATCTCAAATTCACTCTCCATGTGTCCAATAAACTCATTCAAATAAACCTTAGGGTGCGTTTGGTTCAGGGTGATTAGTGATAACCTTGGTTATCTATCCAAGGTTATCGTTGATAACCTTGTTTGGTTTAGATTATCATCAATTCCCAAGTAATGCAGTATTACCGCCACATTAGCAAAACGTCATCAAATGGGGCATGCAACTCGGAATTGGATAACCAAGGAAAACGGAGGTTTTTCTTGATTCCGGGGTTAAGAAACTTTTCTTTTCCAAATTATCCCTTAATATTTACATTTTAAGTTAAAAATATTCCTAATAATTAAATAAATTACAACTCGTTGCCGACTCACCGACCGTCGGCGGAGCGACCGCCGCCGGCAGACGACCGGCGACCGCCGACGGCCGACGGCCGACGACCGGCGACCGCCGCCGGCCGACGACCGGCGACCGGCGCCGGCCGACGACCGGCGCCGGCCGACGACCGGCGCCGGCCGACGACCGGCGACCGGCGCCGGCCGACGACCGGCGCCGGGCGCCGGCGACCGGCGCCGGCCGACGACCGGCGACCGGCGCCGGCCGACGACCGGCGACCGGCGCCGGCCGACGACCGGCGACCGGCCGGCCGACGACCGGCGCCGGCCGACGACCGGCGACCGCGCCGGCCGACGACCGGCGACCGCCGCCGGCCGACGACCGGCGACCGCCGCCGGCCGACGACCGGCGACCGCCGCCGGCCGACGACCGGCGACCGCCGCCGGCCGACGACCGGCGACCGCCGCCGGCCGACGACCGGCGACCGCCGCCGGCCGACGACCGGCGACCGCCGCCGGCCGACGACCGGCGACCGCCGCCGGCCGACGACCGGCGACCGCCGCCGGCCGACACCGGCGACGCGGCCGGCCGGCCGCGACCGGCGACCGCGGCCGGCCGGCGACCGGCGACCGCGGCCGGCCGACGACCGGCGACCGGCGACGCGGCCGGCCGGCGACCGCGGCCGCCGACGACCGGCGACCGCGGCCGGCCGGCGACCGCGGCCGGCCGGCGACCGGCGACCGCCGCCGGCCGGCGACCGGCGACCGCCGCCGGCCGGCGACCGGCGACCGCCGCCGGCCGGCGACCGGCGACCGCCGCCGGCCGGCGACCGGCGACCGCCGCCGGCCGGCGACCGGCGACCGCCGCCGGCCGGCGACCGGCGACCGCCGCCGGCCGGCGACCGGCGACCGCCGCCGGCCGGCGACCGGCGACCGCCGCCGGCCGGCGACCGGCGACCGCCGCCGGCCGGCGACCGGCGACCGCCGCCGGCCGGCGACCGGCGACCGCCGCCGCCGGCGACCGGCGACCGCCGCCGGTGACCGACAGGCGACCGGCGACAACCGTCAGCCGATTGACGACCGGCGACCGGCGACTGCCGCGGGCCGGCCAACGACCGGCGACCGGCGACCGCCGCCGGCTGCCTGCCGGCGACCTGCGGCGACCGGCGACCGCCACCGGCCGCCTGCCGGCGAACGCCGCCGGCCGCCTGCCGGCGAACGATCGGTGGCGGTCGAGCAATAAATAATTTTTAAATTTTTTTTAGTATTTTAATTAAAATCGTATTAATTAAAATAAATTATAATTAGGATAAACTAAATAAATTTAATACAAAATATTACCTTAATTTTTAATTTTTAGTATAAATAAACATATAATATCATAATCCTTAATTTTAAACTAATGGGCAATATGGTAAAATATTACATTAGATTATATACTATTACCTTCAAATAAATAAGATTTTCTTTGATCATCTAAATTTAACCAAACAACATTAGGTTATGTTTCATTCCCCATAACCTTGGTTATGTGATTACCAGGTAATCACATAACCAAGGTCATGTATGATAACTTGAACCAAACACACCCTTATTGTTTGAGCCACAAATTATGTCATCGACATATACTTGGGCTACAAATATATTGTCACCATCTTTTCGTAGAAATAGTATAAGGTCTATTTGTCCTCTCACAAAACCTTTTTCAATGAGAAATGTCGACAACCGTTCATACCAAGCTCGAGGTGCTTGTTTAAGGTCATAAAGTACCTTCTTGAGTTTGAACACGTGGTTTGGAAATTCAGAATTCTCAAACCCCGGAGGTTGTTCGACATAGACCTCTTTTCTTATTAAACCATTTAGGAAGCACGATTTGACATCCATTTGATATAGTTTGAAACCTCGATGTGCTGCAAATGCAAGCATCAATCGGATGGACTCTAATCGTGCCACGGGAGCATAGGTCTCATCGTAATCAAGGCCTTCAACTTGACTGTAGCCCTTGGTTACCAAGCGTGCCTTGTTTCTTACGATTTCTCCCTTATGGTTCAATTTATTCTTGAATACCCATTTGGTTCCAATAATGGTGGTCTTCTTAGGTCTAGGGACTAAGTCCCAAACTTGACTTCTTTCGAATTGACCTAGTTCATCTTGCATGACAATGATCCAATCAGGATCATTTAATGTTTCGTCAATTTTTCTAGGTTCAATTTCGAAAATTAGGGTAACTTCATTAGTCTCATTCCTAAAAAATGATCTAGTCCTAACCCCATGATGAATGTCTCCAACAATTTGGTCTTGGGGATGACTAGAGGCTAACCTAGTTGTCCTTGGTGTTAGTGGTGCTTCTTGGATGGTGTCACTAGACACAGGCTCAGCCTTAGGATCCGGCTGATCTATGTGTTGCCTAGGCTCACCATCATCAGATTCATCAACATCATCTCCGACACTCGGACTTCCATTCAAACCTAGTTTCCTAAGTTCGAGTTGAACTCCTTCTACATTTTCAGATTGATCATTTGATTTTGGGATTTTCTCAAAAACAACATTAGAAGACTCTTCGGCCAATCTAGACCTCTTGTTATAGACTCGGTAAGCTTTGCTTACGAGGGAGTACCCGACCAGTATCCCTTCATCAGCTTTCGCTGTGAACTTTCCAAGTTGGTCCTTGGTGTTTAAAATAAACACCTTACAACCAAACACCCTAAGTGTTTAACCGTAGGTGGTTTTCCAAACCAAAGTTCATGAGGAGTCTTTCCTAGAAATCTGTGAATGAGGACTCGATTTTGCACGTAGCAAGCTGTATCACAGCTTCAGCCCATAAGTAACTCGGTAATGAGTACTCATTGAGCATGCTTCGTGCAGCCTCTTGTAAGACTCGGTTCTTTCTCTCTACAACACCATTTTGTTGTGGTGTTCTAGGAGTGGAGAACTCATGTCTATATCCTCTCTCTTAACAAAACTCTAAAAATCGTTGATTTTGAAATTCACCTCCATAATCACTCCTAATTATTTTAATTGTTGATGATTTTTCATTTTCAACTCTTCTACAAAAAGAAATAAAAACATCTAAGGTTTGATCCTTATATTTTAGAAAATATATCCAAGTATATCTAGTAAAATAATCAATGATCACAAAGCAATATCTACTACCATTCAATGATATAATAGTGCTACAATCAAACAAGTCCATGTGAAGTAAATCTAAAGCGGTAGATGTACTTACAACGCTTTTACCTTTATGTGCAGATTTTGTTTGCTTACCTATTTGACATGCATCACAAATCTTTTCCTTTTCATACTTGATGCTTGGTAAGCCACGAACTAGTCCCTTGTTGGCCAATTTCCGGATGTTCTTCATGTTCACATGTGCTAGTCTCCGGTGCCAAAGGTTAGACTCATCTTCTCTTGATATGAAACACTTAACAAAAGCATTAGTAGCACTTTTAAATGAAACTTGATAAATGTTATCTATCCTTGTGCCTACTAGTACCGTGTCAAATGTGTCATGTTGTCTAACTAGACATTGACTTGATTTAAAATCAATTGTGTAACCCGCATCACTCAATTGACTGACACTTAGGAGATTAAATATCATCCCCTTGACTAGAAGGATATTCTTGATCCTAAGAAATTCGGATATTTGAATGTCTCCTATCCCTATTACCTTAAGACTACCATTATTTCCAAAAGAAACATTACTTCTATTTTTGCATTGAAGGGTAGTGAATAATGATCTATCACCGATCATATGTTTGGAGCACCCACTATCAACGAACCAAGTTGATAGATGCTCCCCCTCAATCAAAGCCTACACAATGCGAAAAATGGAAGATTTAGGTACCCAAACCTTGGGACCTAAAACATCTACAATGCAAGATTTAGGCACCCATGCCTTAACCACTTTCTTTTGAACCCTAGGTGTCTTAAGTGGTCTAACATCAGTCCTAGACATCAAAGAGACAAAAGATGGTTCTTTAGGTCGGTAACCAATACCGGCCCTATTATAAACGACCTTTTGTGCATTTAGAATCATATCTAAAATTTTTGAGCTAGTTGAGAATTTCTCAAGAATACTCTTGAGTCTCTCAACTTCACTCTTCAAAGATTTATTTTCATCCTCTAACATTTCTACATGTAAATCATCAATATCCTCATCCTTAGAGGATTTCAAATGTTCAACCTCTACTTTCAATGATTTAACTTTTGCTTTTGACTTTTTCAATAAATCGGTTAAGCATGAAATGGTCCTATAGCATTTATCTAGTTCGGGAGTGATTACCTCTTCATCATCCGAAGATGATGAAGCCGCGTTTGAAGAGTCACTCGATTCACCACTGCTTTCTAGATCTTTAAGGGCCATGAGTGCTACATGGAGAGTACTCTTCTCCTCCTTCTCTTCTTCGGATGAACTCGAGGATGATTCATCCCATGTGGCCTTCAAGGCCTTTTTCTTCTTCTTGGATTTCTCCTCCTTCTTTTTGGATTTCTCCTCCTTCTTCTTTAGCTTTGGGCATTCACTCTTGAAGTGCCCCTTCTTGCTACACTCATAACAAGTAACGTTAGATTTATCATTTTAACTTCACTAGGGTTACCTTTACCCTTGAAGCGCCGGCTCTACCTCATCATTCTTCTGACGAAGTTGGCCATCTCGGAGGAAGAAGATCCGCTGCCATCCTCTTCAAACTCGGACTCGGACTCAGACTCGGAAGAAGATGAAGATGAAGATGAAGATGAAGAGACATCCTTCTCCTTCTTCTTGGTCTTTTCCACTGCAACAAGAGCAATCCCCTTCTCCTTGGGGCCTTTGTTAGCCATTTCATGAAGCTCCATTTCACAAAATAAATCATCTAGTTTGACAATTGATAAATCCTTGGAAACCTTGTAGGAATCCACTATGGATGACCACAAAACATTCCTTTGAAAAGCTTTTAACACATACCTCACAAAGTCGCGGTTCTCGACCTTTTCGTCAATGGAGTGGAGGCCATTCAATGCCTCTTTGAATCTACTATGAAGTTCGCTTACCGTTTCACTCTCCTTCATGGAGAGGTTTTGGAGTTGATTGAGGAACAAGTCCCTCTTAGCAATTCTTGAGTCTCGGGTACCCTCATGAAGTTCGATAAGTTTGTGCCACAAATCCATTGCGCTTGTAAAGGGACCAACCTTGATTAGTTGGTCTTTGTTCATTCCACATTGCAAAGTCACCACCGCCTTCGCATCGGCTTCTCCTTTTCTCGTTTGCTCAGCCGACCAACGTGAAGATTCCAATTCTTTACCCTCCGCGTCTCTCGGAGGAGTGAAGCCTTCCTTCACAGAGAACCACATTTCGATGTCGGTCATGAGATAGTATTCCATGCGAGACCTCCAATATTGAAAATCGGAACCATCGAAGAAGGGAGGTCGGGTGGTGCTAAATCCTTCTCTCAAAGTCATCGTTGATAGCTCTCAGTTGTTAATCCGCTTGAACAGAGCCCCAAGCTCTGATACCACTTGTTGGTGCTTGGATGGCTAGAGAGAGAGGGGGGGGTGAATGTAGCCAGACACTTGAAACTTAGCAGTTTTTAAATTTTCTCTGCACTTCAGAGGTTAGACAGCGGAAGCAAAACAAATGCAGAAACTAAGTGCAGAAACTAAGTAACAAGCAAAAACTCTAATGCAAGGATATACAAGGTTCGGGGATAACTTGCCCCTACTCCTTGGCGTGCCCGTGAGGTGGGTGATCCCTTGATCGTCGGCAGATCAAGCCCCAAAAATCCGGATATCAAATCCTCCTTCTCGGTGGAGAAACCTCTCCACACAAATGGTCTCAAATGTGTCAGAAATTAAGCACAGAGACAACAAGGAAGATTTTACAGATCGCTAGCAAAGCACAAGGATGAGAAATGAGAGAGCAGATAACAGAGCACAGCACAGCACAGCACAGCGCCACCAACGCAAGAGCTCCTAGCTCTTCGTTTGCTTGCTGATCCAATCGCGACTCCCTCCGCAGACTCAAGGTTACAGCTTCGCAAGAGATCGCTTCAAGTGATTCACAGTAATGCACACAAATGATTGAGCAAAGCTTTCATGTTGAGAACTTCTCTGCTCTTTCTCCACTCCGCGGCTTATCCTGCTTCCATTGCCAGGTCACACGCTCCTCTGCAGCAGCTCCCAGCTGCTCACCTGCAACAGCCAGCTACCCCTGACCTCCTCTGGACTCACTGAATCCCCTCCAGTCGAGCCCCATGTCATCAGCTCCTCAGTCGTTGGAGCTCACGCCAGAGGACGTTACAACCTGCGGAAGCAAACAACCAAACCTGCTGTAGCGAAAGCCTTCGTTTGACTCCCCTTGGATGATCCCTGAGTCACCTGCACACTTAGCAGCTCATTAGGGCAGCAAATCAACAGAGAATCAATCAATCAGAAGTTAAGAGCAGAGAAAGCAGATGTGATCAGACGTGATCAGAGCGCCTGACAGCGCATTTGAATTAAAGTGATCGGTCATCGGACCGATCAGAGAGACTCCTGATCGGTCACCAAACCGATCAGGATGGGTTCAGACCGATCAGACTTCAACTTGATCGGTCCCCAACGTGTAATCAGAAATCGTGACTTCTCCGGGACCGATCACCAGACCGATCCCAAGTCGTGGATCGGTCACTAGACCGATCCACCCCTTCTCAGAATGATTTCCCAGCTTCGCAGTCACAAGGGCCTGATCGATCACCAGACCGATCAGGTTGTGCCCTGATCGGTCAGCAGACCGATCAGGAAGCTCTCCGACCGATCAGGCTCTTGCCTGATCGGTTATAAGGAGGAGTCCGCGACACTTGATCGTTCACCAGAACGATCTGAACAGTATCCCAGATCGGTCACCAGACCGATCAGAAGCCGATCAGTAGAGTTCCCAACTCACTGTGTGCTCCCTGATCGGTCACCAGCCCGATCAGACATTGCTGGATCGGTCACCAGACCGATCCACGAGGGAACTCCGTGCCAACTTCCCTGATCGGTCACCAGACCGATCCAGGCAAGGTCAAATCCACTCTAAGTCAAGAGAACGGGCTCCCAGCCTTCTCTGACTCGTACTCAGTCCCCCGGACCAAGACTCCATGCCCAGCTTCACTCACTAGGACTTCAGTCAATGTGGCTTCACTCACCAGGACCCGGCTTCACTCACCGGGATTTCAGTCAACCTGGCTTCACTCACCAGTTCCCGACTTCTCTCACCGGGATTTCCAATCACCTAACCCTCCGAGGTAGGAATTTTCACACCTAGTCCTCCAGGCTAGGACTTTTTCACACCTAGCCCTCCAAGTTAGGACTTTTCACACCTAGCCCTCCAAGCTAGGACTTTTCACACCTAGCCCTTCAAGCTAGGACTTTTTCACACCTAGCCCTCCAAGTTAGGACTTTTTCATTCATCCAAAGCCCAGTCCCCGACCAGGACTTAATCATAATCATCTCATCAACCTAAACTAAAATCGGTGTCAACACCAAAACAACAATCAGGGTCAGACTGCATCAACAAAAAGGAAGTAAAATCTAAACTCATTTCAAATTCTATTAAATCTAATGTGAATTGTAGGAATGGAGAAACCCAAGAAAAGAAAAAGAAGATTAGATGTTTCACATGTGGAGAGCTAGGGCACTACCACACCAAGTGCCCTAGAAATGGTGAGCTAAAGACAATGGAGCACTTGAGGAGATGGGAGAAAGAAGAAAGGAAGAAGAGAAGAAGCCCACATCAAGGAGGAACTCCAAAGGTAAGGAAGGTAATTTCTAACCTTAAGCCAAAGTTTAATTCATATTCAAGTCTCTCTATGCATGATAAAAATAGAATTAATCATTCATCCATGCATGCTAGAAACCATGAAAATTGCTTACTTGTGCACAACTTTGGATTTAGATATAATGATAGGACTAGGGTTAATAAGGTAGATCATAATCCTAGGAAAAGCATGCATCATGAGCCCAAGACCTCTAGACCTAAGGATCATGGTACTAATACCAAGAAGGGGAGGAATGTGTCTAGAAAAATGGATAGGTCTAGGAATGTCCAAGGTGGACATATGGAAACTAAGGTTAGAAATTTGGCAAGGGAAAATCAAGCCTTGAGGGCAAGGCTTGGTACATTGGAAAAGACCCTAGAAAGATTCACGGTTGGATCTAAGGGTCTAGATATGGTGTTGGGAAGTATAAAACCTAACAATGATAGATCGGGGTTAGGATACCGGTCTCAGACCTCCAAGACCATCAAAAAGAAGTTGTTGGTGAAGAAAGCACCCAAGTCGAACCTAAAGTTTTGATAATGGCAAAAGGGTTCAAAAGTTAAGTCTTATTTATTATCTAACATGATACTCAAGTGTGCAGGAAAAGTCCTAGCAAAGGACAGCTAGGCACTGGCGAAGGAATGCCAGGGTAAAAAGTCCTAGCGAAGGACTGCTAGGCACTGGCGAAGGAATGCCAGGGTACTGAAGCCCTAGCGAAGGACTGCTAGGCGCCAGGCGAAGGACAGCTTGGGACTGAAGACCTAGCAAAGGACTGCTAGGCGCCAGGCGAAGGACAACTTGGTATCCAAGACCTGGCGAAGGACCGCTAGGCAAAAGTCCAACCGGAGGAGCCGGTTGGCATTAGGTACATTCTCCCAAGAGGAGTAGGTGAGGACGCGTTCCCCGTCGAGGGAACAGTAGGCGTCGGTTCGACCTAGGGCTCCATTTTGGAGGCCCAAAGTCAGAACCAAGACAGCTAAGGATGTATAAACTAACATCTTATTGCTTTATGGTGTTTTGGACTAACCCTGGATGCAGGACCGAAGGAACGAGTGTCTGCAGCTCAGAGAGCCTCAAAGGTGTGAGGCAGTAGCTGACCAGGGCGCTCGGAGTGTCCCGGGCGCCCCCAAGGTGAACACAAAACACATGGAGCAAAGGAACTGCTTCTGCAGCTCATGGGCGGGGTGCCCCCGTGCTCCCGGGCACCCCCGCTGCTCCCGGGCACCCCCAGCGTCCCGGGCACCCCCTGTGCAAGCCATCGAAGCAGAAGCCAGCGAAGCCAAGGGATAAGCTCTGACCCGGTCAACCCGGGCGCCCCCAGCGTCCCGGGCGCCCGGTCAAGATCTGATCCCGAGTTTGAAGGGATCGAAAGCTGACCGAGTGAAAGGCGGATCAGCCGACACGTGGGGGGGCGCCCCCAACGTTCTGGGCGCCCCCAGGGCCTATAAAAGGGCCCTCGACCCCAAGGCTTTGAACATCACTTCATTCAACGCAATCACGCTCTTCTGCTCCCGCGCTCTGCTCCAGAAACCTCCCGACTCGAGATACAAGCGCCGACGACGTCCCTCTGCTCCGAGAAACATTCCACACCGGACGTCAGTAACAAAAAGTGATATTTTACTTTTGTGTTTACTATACTGCAATTGTAACATTTATTTGTAAATAAATTTGTGCACTTATTGAATTGCCCGTAGAAAACGGTCAACGACCGTGGGCCTTGGAGTAGGAGTCGACCTAGGCTCCGAACCAAGTAAAACTACCTGTGTTTGCGTTTGTTTGTTTTAATTTCCGCTGCGTAATTTCTCTATCTCTTAAATCCGAACGTTTTTCGATATTTACCCCCCCCTCTATCGGTTCTCTCGATCCAACAAGTGGTATCAGATCGGGGAAGTTCAAATTTGGTGCAACCACCAGTTTGAAAATTTTTTCGGATTTCTTTAAATTTTTCTTTTAATATTTGTTCGAATTTCTTCTAATATTTTTTTTCATTCGAATTTCTTCTCGTTGATCGAGGTTGGTGCAACACCTCTCGATATTTAATTTTCTTTATCCCGCACTACTAATCCAAGACCAAGTCTTGGGACAAAGTTTTTCTTTCTCTTATCTCTTTTTCAGATAAAATACCTAATGGCCATGCAAGAAGGATTTAGCACAGCCAGACCTCCTCTTTTCAGTGGAGAAGACTTTTCTTACTGGAAAAGTCGAATGGAGGTCTACCTGAAAACTCAGGTGGACATGTTGATAATCATCCAGTCCGGACTGGAGATCCCCAAAAATGCTGAAGGAGTACCTCAAAGCTACACAGAGTGGGACACCGCTCTAAAATGGAAAATTGAAGCGGATGCAAAGGCGACCCAGACCCTACAATGCGGCTTAACAAAAGAGGAGCTGAACCGGGTGGGCCCTTTCAACAGTGCCAAGGAGCTGTGGGGAAAACTGATCGAGCTGCACGAAGGAACATCAGACACTCAGATCAGCAAGAGAGATCTGCTCCTGAACAAGCTGTACACCATCAAAATGGTCGACAACGAAACAGCAGCTCAGCTTCACGCTCGAATCCAAGAACTAATGAACGGTCTTCACACCATTGGTCACAAGGTAGAAAACCGTGACCTAATAAGGTATGCTTTAAATGCTTTCCCGAGAAACACCTTGTGGGCATCTATGGTAGATGCATACAAGGTTTCAAGGGATCTTTCAAAAATAAAATTAGATGAATTATTCTCCGAATTAGAATTACACGAACAGACTAACTACAATTTGGTTGAGAAAAGTATTGCCTTTGTTGCAGGTAAAACTGGGAAGACAACAAAGAAAAAGCCTCAACCTGACCTAGAGTCTAACTCAGACTCAGACTCAGAAGACGAAGAAGGAGATCGACCTAAGCTGGTCCGACTAGCAAGAAACTACTACAAGGAATTGAAGAACCAAACCAACAAGCGGAAAGTCAGCCGAAGAAGGGATGAACCTGCTGAATCCGCAAACGAAAAGAACAAGCCCAACATGACCTGCTACGAGTGCAAGAAGAAGGGTCACTACAAGACGGAGTGTCCGAACCTAAAGGAAACCAAGAAGAATAGAAGGAAGAAGGCACTTCAAGCAACGTGGGACGAGCCCTCCTCCTAAGAAGAAGAAGAGGTCCCAGAGTCGAACCTACTAGCACTAACCGCTTCAGAAGAAGTCGAGTCCGAGTCAGAATCAGAACAGGACGATGGCAGACTGCCCTTTTCAGAAGATGGCGAAATCAAGGTAAGTGGATTTACTAGATGTCAATTAAATGAACTAATTTCGTATCTTTCTCAAGATTTGGCGAAAGCCAAACTCCGAATTGAATCCCTCCGACAGGAAGTAAAACTCCTGAAAGAGGGAGCTGATTCTAAACCCTTAACCGAGAAGGTTCAAGAAGGAACTCCTACTCAAGTTGAAAAACTTGAGAAAGAGAACTCCTCCCTGAAAACTCAGGTTAAGGATCTTAGATCAGCCTTAGAATGATTCACCTCTGGTTCCAAGAATCTTGACATGATTCTTGGAAAGCAGAAATCAGTTCTAAATCGATCCGGACTTGGATTAGAACCAAATCTCGACAAAGACCCTATTTTGCTGTACTGAACCAGTCCAGACCAAAAGTTCAAGCATGGATACCTAAACTGTACCTGAACAAACAATCTGGATCAAATCATTATTGGATCCCCAAGGACAAGATTCACATCTTGCCTAACCATTATCGTGGCTTTAGTCCAGGGGGAGCCAAATTAAAAACTATATTTATTGTTAGATAGAATTTAATTCTTGATTGAAATTTGCTTGCTTGATTGTTTATTTAAATTCTTGCAATTTACCATGCTTAAACTTAGGAATGGTTAGTATAAGGACTGAACAAACTTAACTGAAATTTGAACAACATAGTATTGGGTGGAGGTGAGATGATAGTACGTTAGGGAAACCAATTCTAATAAGGTCAAGTATACTTGGTCTCTTTAGACTGGTGAAACTAGCCGAAGCTACCAATCCAAGACCCAAACTAGTTAGACCAGAATTTTTCAAAGAATAATCTTGAAAATGAAATTTCATTGAAAGGCTTTGTCAAGGAAAGGGTTGATGATCATCCAATAAGGCTACGGCCAAAGAAGGCCTAGTGCCTCGCCAAGACCTGGAAGCCAATCTCTGAAATTCAAATTCAAATTAGTCTTTGTAAAATTTAAATCTAACACAAATTTTCAGTTACTTGTAGACTTAATCATTCTTTTCAAAATAAATTCAACTGTTTTCAAAATTAATTAAGATTTTCAAAATAAATCATGTTTTTCAAAAATTCTTTTATCGAAACCTGTCTCACAAAACCTATAAGGCTAACGTGATTGAAAACCCTAGATTCAGTGAGACAGTAAGATTAAACTCAATTAAAATTTCTTTAATACCTAAATTATGGCTTAATCCTGTAGCCAAACCATGGTCAAACCATGGTCAACATAGTCAAACCATGGTCAACAGAGTCAAACCATGGTCAAAGCAGTCAAACCATAGTTAGAGCAATCAAATCATGGTCAAACCAATTAAGCCACGGTCAAACGATGACAAGACAAAAAGCTGCATTCACCCTTGACCGGGGCGCCCGGAACCATGCGGGCGCCCCCATGACAGTCAAAGCAGCAAAAGCTACAAATTCAGCCTGACCAGGCTGCCCGGGCCGTTCCGGGCGCCCCCAACCAGCCCTAAGCCACTGCCAATGGCAGTAGGCACTGTCCCGGGTGCCCGGGAGCTCCCGGGCGCCCCCAATGACCAGCCTATAAAAGGGCATCCGAACCCTTCCTTCTTCCCACACCAAAAACCATCCTCCTTCCTCACTTCCTTCCTTCCAAGGAGATCAAGTGACACTTATGCTTCCTCAATCTCAACCATGCCTCCCCGGTATGATTTTTTTTGCATCTCGAATTATTTTCTTAATTTATTCCTTTTAGAATTTTTTTTCTTAATTCATTCCTTATAAATACATCTTTCTTAACTTAGAAAACGCCGAGCAAACCAAGCGAACCCCGGTGCCGAACCAAGTCCCGACCCTAGGTTCCTGACTCTAGAACTGTGTAATAAGTTCGCTCGAACAACTTACAAACCTATCAAAACTAGCTATCTAAATAGACACTTCTTTACTCAATCTTGTCCTTTATCCATGAATGTTATAAATTTCTATCAACTAGACAATCTAGTCTTCTGCACTCATACCATTAACGAATCCTTATGTGCAGAATTCTACAATAACATAGTTAGACAAAACAATCTCATGTTTAACATTACTGTTCAAGGGATACCCTTGTCTATTACCCCTACCTTGCTAAATTGATTCCTTGGACTACGACCCTCCCAGTCCACCTTTTGTTGCTATCCACCTAGGAATCCTCCATTTGATCCTCCTACTCTCACATTACTTTAGACACTCTTCACTCCTATTTCTATAGGGAAGCTAGACTCCCCGCAGATAGACGATTCCAGTCCGTTGACCTTCAGGCACAGGACTACGCCCTGTACAGAGTCCTGGTCAGCTGTTTCTTACCACTCTCCACTAGAGATGTCGCGACCATGCGACCTTTTCATGCCTTCCTTCTGTATGCCTTGATCCATCACCTTGACATTGACATTGGGCTACACATGTTTCATACTATTCTGCATGCGTCCAGTGTTACGACCCAGGGACAAGTGCGCACTCCCTTCTGCCACATCATCACCTCCCTCCTTCATCACCACGGTCGTGACATTACCTTGGGTGAAATAACAGCGATGACCGATTTTGATGAGATAGGGTTTAGGAACTTCTCTTTAGCTGGTCTAGAGGTGTCGGCCACCGGGGTTTTAACTTGGAGACGATAGCGAGCCAGAGCTCAGATCGACTCAAACGAGGAGGTAGACGTTGACGTTGCGGATCTAGCAGCTGAGGCTCGAGCACACATAGACGAGCCCCCTCCACCGACACTCTACGAGAGAGTGACACGGATGGAGACGCAGGTCTAGAGCCTCTGAGAGGAAGTGGAGGCAAATCACGCCGAAAATATGGAGACAAATCTAGGCTACTACACTGGGTATATGAGCGCCCTTAGAGCTGAGAGGGAGGCCAGAGACGCACAGTATCACGAGATGATGACACTATTTCGATCATGGCAGCCTGGCTCATCTGACCACCCTGGCCCTTCTTCATAGTTAGACTATTTCAGCATTGTACTAAGTAACTAAAACTTGACTCATGTTTGACTCTACTGGACCTCTGTTTGACCAGTAAACCTATTTTGTTTGACTACTTATTTGACTTGAGTATCTGATCTATACTATGCTTGGTAGAATATGTCAAGTCTACTATTGGTTTTCTTACTCAAACCAGTTTTAAAGAAATTTTTAAATGCTTTCAAAATCAGCTTTTACTTAGTTTTGAAAAGTTTTAAAATAAAGTTTTTTCGACTTAGTTTTATTTTAAACATACCCCCTTCAAAACTAGGGCTTTTTCGCAAAATGAACTTAGCCTAGGCCCTAACCGTAGAACTGCATGCACCTATAGATTTAGAAGCCAGCATCTCACAAGCACCGTAGGGTTCTTTTGATTGATAACCTAGAATGGGTTGAGATGCTTAGGTCTTTGCCTTAATTCAAGATGCTTTAAGTCAGTGCATTTGCAGTAATTGGGGCACTAAATACAAACTACACAGCAATCAAGTTAAGTGTCAAGTTCAGAAAATCTAACTTGAACAGAACACTTAAGTTGACTAACCCCGTCGAAAACTACTACTTATAACAGTTGTAAGTAGCTAACCGGGTTAGACAGAACCCTAAAAGAAACTGATTTGGTCTAGTTTAGATCCTGAATTGGGTCAATATAGCAAATTATGAAGTTTATTATTCACTTTTATGCAAATTAATTATCATGTTTATGTTGTATTTATTTGCTTTTGATATATGACAAAGGGGGAGAGATAGGAAAGGAGAGTTTAAATTTTTGTTTAATTTTGAGTTTAAAGTTTTGTTTAATTTTTTCAAAATTCCAAACTCTATCCTTTATTCAAAAAGTACTTAACTTATTTTCAAAATCTACTAAGTACTTAAGTTTTCAAAATTTTTACTAAGTACATAAGTTTTCAAAATTTTTACTAAGTACTTAAGTTTTCAAAATTTACTAAGTACTTAAGTTTTCAAAGTACTTAAGTTTTCAAAAACGTGCTTAAAACTAAAGTTTTCAAGTTTACCAAGTACTTTAAAACTTAAAGCTTTCAAAACTTGTGAGTACTTTAAGCTTAAGGCTTCAAAATTTTCCTTAGTACTCAAACTCATGTTTTCAAAAACTTTCTAAGTACTTTAAACTCAAAAGACTATCTAAGTTTTCAAAAGTTTCCCAAGTACTTAAACTTAAGTTTTCAAAGTGCACAACTAAAATTAGTTTGGAAAACACACCGCCTTCTGTTGAAAATTATTCTAAGTAAAATCCATCTTTAGACTCAGAATCTATTTTCAAAACCCCACAAACTTTTGAAAAATCTAGGGGGAGATTCCTTCCAGGGGAAGGAAACAGAATTTAACGTTACTTGCTATGATTAACTTAACTTTTTGAACCAGGGTTGCCATAAATAAAAAAGGGGGAGATTGTTGGTGCAGAAAGCACCCAAGTAGAACCTAAAGTTTTGATAATGGCAAAAGGGTTCAAAAGTTAAGTCTTATTTGTTATCTAACATGTTACTCAAGTGTGCAGGAAAAATCCTAGCAAAGGACAGCTAGGCACTGGCGAAGGAATGTCAGGGTAAAAAGTCCTAGCGAAGCACTGCTAGGCACTGGCGAAGGAATGCCAGGGTACTGAAGCCCTAGCGAAGGACTGCTAGGTGCCAGGCGAAGGACAACTTGGGACTGAAGACCTAGCGAAGGACTGCTAGGCGCCAGGCGAAGGACAGCTTGGTATCCAAGACCTGGCGAATGACTGCTAGGCAAAAGTCCAACCGGAGGAGCCGGTTGGCATCAGGTACATTCTCCCGAGAGGAGTAGGTGAGGACGCGTTCCCCGTCGAGGGAACAGTAGGCGTCGGTTCGACCTAGGGCTCCATTTTGGAGGCCCAAAGTCAGAACCAAGACAGCTAAGGCTGTATAAACTAACATCTTATTGCTTTATGGTGTTTTGGACTAACCCTGGATGCAGGACCGAAGGAATGAGTGTCTACAGCTCAGAGAGCCTCAAAGGAGTGAGGCAGTAGCTGACCAGGGCGCCCGGAGTGTCCCGGGCGGCCCCAAGGTGAACACAAAACACATGGAGCAAAGGAACTGCTTCTGCAGCTCATGGGCGGGGCGCCCCCGTGCACCCGGGCGCCCCCGCTGCTCCCGGGCGCCCCCAGTGTCCCGGGCGCCCCCTGTGCAAGCCATCGAAGCAGAAGCCAGCGAAGCCAAGGGATAAGCTCTGACCCGGTCAACCCGGGAGCCCCCAGCGTCCCGGGCGCCCCGGTCAAGATCTGATCCCGAGTTTGAAGGGATCAAAAGCTGACCGAGTGAAAGGCGGATCGGCCGACACGTGGGGGGGCGCCCCGACGTTCCGGGCGCCCCCAGGGCCTATAAAAGGGCTCTCGACCCCAAGGCTTCGAACATCACTTCATTCAACGCAATCACGCTCTTCTGCTCCCACGCTCTGCTCCAAAAACCTCCCGACTCGATATACAAGCGTCGACGACGTCCCTCTGCTCCGAAAAACATTCCACACCGGACGTCGGTAACAAAGAGCGATATTTTACTTTTGTGTTTACTATACTGCAATTGTAATATTTATTTGTAAATCGATTTGCACACTTATAGAATTGCCCGCAGAAAATGGTCAACGACCGTGGGCCTTGGAGTAGGAGTCGACCTAGGCTCCGAACCAAGTAAAACTACCTGTGTTTGCATTTGTTTGTTTTAATTTCCACTGCGTAATTTCTCTATCTCTTAAATCCGAACGTTTTCCGATATTCACCTCCCTCTATCAGTTCTCTCGATCCAACAGAAGTATGTTGGGGAAGCATATAATCTTGGCAAGAAGGAGAAGACCAAAAATGGCAAGGGGATGTCATTTGAGGGTTGAAGGTACAACTTAACCAAAGATAAGATGTCTAAGGTTAAGAAGTTCATTATGTAGGCCAAGAGTCACCGGGGGCACACCGGTGTGGTCTAGTATGGATTGAGTCACCTAGGGAGGTGACTAGGGTCAAGAGCTCAACGGAGAGCTCTAGGAGCCTCCGGGGTCCATGGTAAATGGATCTCAATAGATTTTCTCCTAGGAAATAAGGTGAAATGTGCCAAAAAGGGTTGGAAGACTTGGGTAAGTCTCAATCCTAGGTTTTGGCACATTAAAAGGGAATTTAGGGAGAAAAAGATGAAAATAAGGTTATAATTGACAAAATCAGGGTTTAATGGGTAAATACCAAATATTTCAGTGATAGAAATGAGTTATGATCAAGTATAAGAAGAAACATTGAGGAGAAACCACAATTGGGACTTTTGGGAGAAGCTAAACTGATACAATTTAGAGAAAGTTGAGTTTCGTGGTAATCTTGGGATTTGGAGTACATTTATTTGGAAACATATTTTTTCCAAGTAGATATAGGCTTCACAAATCTCCCCACAAAATTTCAGATTTTTTCGAGATTTGTAGAATTATTTAGGCATTTCTGAAACTGGGCTGAAAACCTGAAATTTTGGTATCAGTCAACTGCCCCCCAGGGCAGTCGACTGATCCGAGTGAATTCAGCTTTGAGAGCTCTCTGTTCGATTTGCAAGTCAACTGCCATTTGGGCAGTCGGCTGATCCATTAGGTTACAGAAGAAAAGGCCTATTAAATGATAAGAAATTGCAAGATTGAAATCATAGGAAAGTGTCATGCTATCTTGTGAGACTTTATGTTATGATTTGATATTATATGGGTTGAAAGTCATTAAATGATAAGCTTGTGGTGAATGAAAGGATATGGAGGTTTTCCATAAGGTATCTAGGACTAAGAAATAAGGAAGGGAGAGCTAAGGACAGCTCCATGTGTCAAAATATAATGGTTAGCCTTGGTAGAAACATTGAATTACAAATGAATTTCAAAGTTGATAAGAAATGCCAAACTTTTAGGAAATTAGGTATGTACCAAAAGTCAAGCACACTTAATATCTTCTTGAAATTATATTTTTCTAGGATAGGGTATATCCTAACAAGTGTGTTTGCAAATTTTTAGACTTTTTCAAAGTTTTGTTGAGTTCTTATTGGCACTAAGGATAAGGTTGCTTGGGGGGCAATCCTTTAATGGTGACAAAGGGAGAAGAACTTGATTGTTAGGTTGGGTAGAACCTAACTTGGTGTTAGGGTGTTAAGTTGGGTAGAACTTCATCTAGGAAAATTGAAAATTGGGAGAAGACATAGGTTAAGGTGGAGGTTGCCTCATTGGATTAATTTTCATAAGAAATTTTTGGGTTTTGTATCCAACTTGGGAATGGTGATAGATACATGGTTGGATGTATTTTTCCCAAGTAGGTATGGATACCACAAAGTTTTCCACGAAATTTGGGAATTTTTGAAGATTTGTGGAATTTCTGGCGCATTTCTGAAATTGGCCAGAAAACTGATATTCAGAGTATCAGTCGACTGCCCTGGGATCAGTAGCTGGTTTGGTGTCTAAGTGATGTAAAACAAGTATATGGGAGGCTCGTACACATTGTTTATGATCATTAGGGATTCAAAGAACCATTAATTGGGATATTATTGGGTTCTTTTTGATGTTAGGCAAAGGGGGAGAAGTTTGGGCTTAAATTGGGAAACCAAACATACCTTTACAAGAAACCCTAGGTTTAGGGGGAGTTGAGATTAAGGGGGAGCATGGTTGCTCCATTCTTGACGTAAGGGGAACCTTGGATTGGTTCTTAAAAAGCCTTTGTAAGACCAATGTAGGGGGAACTTTGGAAACGCTTTAAAAAGCCCATTTTGGTGAAAATCCTAACTTGGAGGGTTAGGTGTGGAAAATTCCTAACTTGGAGGGTTAGGTGTGGTAAATTCCTAACTTTGGGAAGTTAGGTGTGAAAAGTCCTAACTTGGAGGGTTAGGTGTGGGATGCCTTCGGATAGGATCCATTCTTGCATTGCATATACATTGTTATTACGATTGACTACTATTTTGCTTCCCTAACTTAAACATATTGCCAAACATCAAAAAGGGGGAGATTGTTGAGGCAATCTGTGATTCGGAGTGACCAAGTGTTTTGATGTTTGGGCAAAGGGTTTAAGTTAGGTTTACCCTTGTGTTCTTATATGTGTATGTTGAGTGTGCAGGTTGTATAGGTTACACATATGGACTTGGCTGGACGGCCTCGGTATGGTGAAGGGTGGCATGGAGACAAGCTGGAGGCTTGTGTGCACCCGAGGGACCTTGGAGAGAAGGGACGATGAGCTGAGGGGCACGGACTTCGAGGTATGCGTGAAGGATGGCATGGAGGCAAGCTGGAGGCTTGCGTGCATCCGAGGGACGGGAGCCGAAGATGAAGAGGGCGCGAAGGCAACAGTCGAGGCTGCAGATGAGGAGTCAGTCAAGTCGTGAGGGTACGAGTGTTATGTGATTGTACTCGGGAAGTCCTAGGGTTCGAGTGCGGAGTGAAGTGTACTCGGGAAAGGAAACCTTAGGTATGTGAGTGGGACAGTCGACTGCCCTTGGGGCAGTCGACTGATAAAACTCACAGAATGTTTTCGGGGCTGGACTAGTCGACTGGTAACCTCAAAAACTAGCCGTTGGGTTAGCCGTTAGCTAGCAATTAAGGCTAGACCAGTCGACTGCCCTGGGAGCAGGCGACTGGTGGCGAGGGTTTCAGCCCGAGTCCTATTTAATGAGGACTTCGTGGTGGCTGAGATCCTTGACGAATCATGTCTTGGCTAAAGGCATGATAGTAGTCGTTGTGCTCAGATCGTGTCAAAGTACTGTGGCGAGGTTTCTCCATCCACACGGAGCGACGAGGGCTAGCCGGAGGTTATTCGGGGAGTGATCCACCGACAGATTCTTGGATTAGTCACCCGTCCGGGGTGGATACCAAGTAAATCTGGTTTGTTAGCATTGTTCTCTATTGTTAGTTTATTTTTATTTGTATTTCCGCTGTGCAACTAACAACGTAGGTGAAAAGAGTCAAAGAAATACTATTCACCCCTCTAGCGTACACAGTCGATCCTAACACTATGGTCTAATTGTATTTGACAAATTGTATCACATATGGTGTTCACGATAGTTGATAGTTTAGTCGATTTGTTGTGAATAAATTTTATGATTTTGTCGCAAAATGCATTAACGATTCATGAAGGTCTCGGTTCATTTTGATGAATTTTTGGCAGCATGAGGTTTTGGCTCATAAATAATTTTTACTATCATAATAAAAATCTATGCTCTAGAACTATTGTGTGTGTTTGTTACTATGGTGCATGGTTATGGCCCTTAGTCCCAATATGATTGTGGTTGTTTATGTATGCATGTTATAATTTATAATACGGCCTGCATGCCATGCCTTCATCTCTATTTTTCTAGTTGTAAAATAGATTTAGACTTGAATGTAACTCGAGTTTTCTTTATTTTGTAATGTACAAAATGAGGAGTGGAAAGTCCACTGGAGGATGAAGTTACAAGTAGGATGCTGACAACACATGATAACCGAAAGAAGCATTTGGAGAAGATGTTATCCCTAGGTTGACCATTTGATCTTCTCATTGGCTTGAGTGGATCCTAGTATACAGGCCATAACCATATCACAATTATTGCTTGTATGTGATACATGTTTAGATGATAAGTTTATCTTAATTAAGTCAACTCGATATCCTTATCAAAGTTTGGTACTCACTACTACCTCGATCATTTATTGTTGGGTTTGTCAAAGCCAAGTGACACATTTTATCTTGGTAGAGTGTGAGTGGACAATTGTGATGCCCCACTATTGAAGTTTGGGCTAGACTTAACTAAGCTACCTCAATTGGAATGAGAAACTTAGAGGCATATCCCAAAAGTTGGGCAAGTTGGGTTAAAGAACAATTATACTGTCTTGGGAAATTAGACAAAGCTAACTCAAGATGATGTATAATATGGATCTTTACCTTTTTGTTCACAATAGTTGCATGAGATCTAATTGGTAAATGTTGCTTACATAATGATATTAAAGCTTGGGCGATTAGCCAAAGCTAACTCAAGGTAAGGTATGATGTGGATTTTGTCCCACATGAATGTTGTCGCTATTGGGTTTGGAGTTAGTAGTATAGACAAATTGTGTTTGCTTACATCCATGACTAGTCCCTACCAAAAGCTTTATTATTTAGTGGGACCATCATTTAATCAAAGGCCTAATTAAATGATTTAGATATGATACTCATTTATGTATTTTAATGTTGTAGATCACCATGTCGTCAAATACATTGAATACTCCTTCTCTACGATCTGTCCTTGGGAAGGACAAGATCAATGGAGCAAATTTCCTAGACTAGTACAGAAACTTGAGAATTGTCCTCAAGCAAGAACAAAAGTTATATGCCCTAGAGCAACTCCTTCCTAAAGCACCCACCACAACCGCTACCCATGTCGAAAAGGATGCTTACAAGAAGCATCAAGATGATACATTGGATGTATCATACCTATGCTTACCACCATAAACTTTGAGCTTCAGAAGTAACATGAGAACATGGATGCATATATATGGTTGAACACCTTAAAGAGAAAGTTATGCATGAGTGGTTTGAAGTGTTAAAGGCCCTATTTGCATACAAGATGCAAGAAGGAACTCCTATAGGAACTTATGTTCTCAAAATGATTGGGTATGTTGAGAACCTTGAAAGACTAGGATTTCCACTAGGCCAAGAATTGGCCACTAACCTAATTCTACAATCGTTACCAAAAGGGTATAGTTAATTTGTCATGAACTACAACATAAATGAAATTGATAAGCCACTATCTAAGATGCTCAACATGTTAAGAATTGCTGAGCCCAATCTTTAAAAGACTAAGTCTAGTACCGTACTGATAGTACAAAAGTGCAAAGGCAAATGGAAATCCAAAGGTAAGGGTAAGACCCAAACCAAAGGCAAGGACAAGACTACTGCACTGAAACCTAAGGAAGGGGTTCCTAAGGAGGGGGCCTACTTCCACTGTGGTGAGACTGAACATTGAAAGAGGAACTGTAAACTCTACCTGGTAGAAGTTAAGAAGAAAATAAATGAGGCTTCTGTCTCAGGTATATATGTTATATACGTCAATCAGTCTATTTCCTTTTCATGGGTATTAGATACCAGTTGCACATCTTATATTTATACTAATGTGCAGGGCCTCAGAAGAACTAGATCATTGAAAAAGGGCGAAGTAGACCTATGAGTAGGCAATGACACAAGAGTTGCTGCTATAGATGTAGGAACATATTCCTTATCATTGCTCACTGGGCTTGTCTTAGAACTAGAGGAGTGCTATTTTGTACCTGCATTAACTAAGAATATAATATCTGTTTCTTGATTAGATAAGAAATGTTTTTCATTTATAATAAAGGTCAAATGAAGAGCCTTTAGTGGTGAGGTAGTTCAATGAAGAGCCTTTAGTGGAATGGTTCTTCATTAATAGATCGGGCCTTGATCCATTAGGTGGCTAAGACCCAACTCCTCCTCATGGTCCCTATTGTAGTCCTATAAATACCCCATGGTGTCATGAAACCAAGAAAGAAATTAACCTAGAAAAAGCCTCTCTCTATTCTCTCCTCTCATCCTCTCTCTCCTAGGGTTCTTGGTGGCCGACGCTTAAGGGCGTCAAGGTGGTGGCGCAAGGGGATAGGGAAGGAAGAAGACTTGGTTTTTCTTCCTCTTCTCTTCATCCTCTTCTCCTCTTCTTCCCTAGAAGGCATGACAGCAAAGCTGGAGAGGAGGTGGAGCTCGCCGGTGGTGCAATTGGGTTGCTCGACGCCGGCGACAATTGAGTGGAAGAAAGCTTGCGGTTGGGATCTTCTTCATCTCCTTTCTCTCTTCTTTCCTTTGGCCGGCGTTTCCATGAAGATGGAATAGGGGTCGGCGGTGCATGAAGCGGAAGAGAGTGTTGGTGCAAGTTGCATCAATGATATTCCTCTTTAAGTGTTTTAATGTTTGACAATACACTTAAGTCAGTGATACAATGAATAGACAAAGGGGAGCAAAGGAGAAGTAACCTAAGCTGAAGAAAAGTCCTAGTTAATCTAGGCATCGAAACCCTAAGTCCCAGCAAAGGGCTGCTGGGCACCGAGCGAAGGGCTGCTAGGTATCGAAACCCTAAGACCTAGCGAAGGGCTGCTAGGCACCTAGCGAAGGGCTGCTAGGTATCGTAACCCTAAGACCTAGCGAAGGGCTGCTAGGCACCTAGTGAAGGACTACTAGGCATAGAAGACCTAGCGAAGGGCTGCTAGGCATAGAAGACCTAGCGAAGGATTGCTAGGCACCAGGCGAAGGACCGCTTGGTAACAAAAGACCTAGCGAAGGGCTGCTAGGCACCTGGCGAAGGACTGCTAGGGAATGAAGACTTGGTCCGAGGGACTAAGCAACTTAGCTGAGCGATGACTAAGGAGTAGAGACGGGTCAGGGTTTGGGCGTCTCGAGGTCCGGAGGTATCGGAAGCTAAGCAAAAGTCCACCCGAAGGACTGGGTGGCAACCGTCTCCTGAAAGGAGTAGGTGAAGGGCAAGTTCTCGGGGATAGGAACTCGTGCCGGTTCAACCTAGAGTTTCGTGCAAATCCGAAGTCCGAACCAAGTCCTTAGGCTTAATATTATATGTATCCATGCTTTGTGTTTGTGTATCTTGCAGGTATCAAGAACCGGAGATAAAGCAGTTAAACCAAGCAAAACAGTGTTGGAGGCCCTAAGCAGGGCACCCCCATGCAGCCAGGGCGCCCCCAGCAAGGGGGGCGCCCCCAGGCAGTACTAAAAATGGCAGTTTCGTGATGCAGTCAAAACAGGTGTCAACCGGGGCGCCCGGAGCGTCCGGGGCGCCCGGATTAGTAGCTGTTTTGCTGTTTCGAAGTCAGAACACAGGATAAGCACTCACGGGGGTGCCCGGAGCATCCGGGGCGCCCTGGTCAAAGGTCTTATCACCTGCAACGAAGTAGGCGCAAGGATAAGAGTTGACCGAGTCTTCCGGGGTGCCCCCAGCGTCCGGGGCGCCCCCAGGGGGCCTATATAAGGGGCTTCGACCCCTCTGCTTCAGACACGACTTCCAAGTACTGTTCTGATCATTCCGACCGACGACAACGCGCTAGAAACGAGGCTCTACGACCGGGAGGCTCCAGGAGGAGGTGCGCGACACTTCGGAGGTCCAGATCGGCCGAGCTTCTAACTTTGTCTCGTTGGTTTGCTTTTTAATTACTGTACTTAAATTTCTATATTATTGCTTGTAATATTGCACTGTAAGTCAGGTTTCTCCGCCTCCGGAAAGTCCGGGAAGGAGACCAATAGTGGACGGGCGTTCCCGTGCATAGGCCTTGGATGTACTGACCCTGGGGGGTCGGGAACCAAGTAAAATCCGCTGTGTACTTGTGTTCGTTTTGTTTTTATTTTCCGCTGCACTAACGATTTGAATAGTTTTACGAACGAAGATTTCCGAAAGATTTCGAACGGTCGATATTCACCCCCCCCCTCTATCGACCTATAAGGCAACTCACAATACACCTATAAGGCAACTATGCTTGTTGTATCAATGATATTCTGGAGGAGATTGTTGGTGCAAGTTGTATCAATGATATTCCTCTTTAAGTGTTTTAATGTTTGACAATACACTTAAGTCAGTGATACAATGAATAGACAAAGGGGAGCAAAGGAGAAGTAACCTAAGCTGAAGAAAAGTCCTAGTTAATCTAGGCATCGAAACCCTAAGTCCCAGCAAAGGGCTGCTGGGCACCTAGCGAAGGGTTGCTAGGTATCGAAACCCTAAGACCTAGCGAAGGGCTGCTAGGCACCTAGCGAAGGGATGCTAGGTATCGTAACCCTAAGACCTAGCGAAGGGCTGCTAGGCACCTAGTGAAGGACTACTAGGCATAGAAGACCTAGCGAAGGGCTGCTAAGCACCTAGCGAAGGGCTGCTAGGCATAGAATGTTGGATCGAGAAATGCGAGAGAGGGGGGGGGTGAATGTCGCAAATCATTCGGATTTAAAAAGAGTAAGTGCGCAGCGGAATAAAACAGAGCAAAAACAACGCTAACACGGTCGTTTTACTTGGTTCGGAGCCTGGGTCGACTCCTACTCCAAGGCCCACGGTCGTTGACCGTTTTCTGCGGGCAATTCTATAAGTTCGTAAAAGTTTACAAGAAAGATAATAACAAGAACAGTTTAGTAAACTTTAAATACAGCTCTTCGTTACCGACGTCCGGTGTAGATGGAAGTTTCGGGGCAGCGGGACGTCGTCAGCTCGAGTTGGAAGATTTCTGGAGCGTGTCGCGGAAGCAGAAGAGCGCAGAAGTGTCGCAGTGATTGATGCTTTGAAGAAGGAGGTCGAGGGCCCTTTATATAGGGCCTGGGGGCGCCCTGGTCGACGGGGGCGCCCCCCCCACGTGGCAGCAGATCCACACAAAGCGCAGTCAACCACTTATCCCTTGAACCTCGGGATAAGGTCTTGACTGGGGCGCCCTGTACGCTGGGGGCGCCCTGGTTGACTCGGCCAACTCTTATCCGCAGCGCTGAGTCTTCTTTGGTAAATCTGGCTGGGGGCGCCCGGGACAGCGGGGGCGCCCTGTGCATGTAGCGCAGATGCGACAGAGTTGATTTGCAATGGGGGCGCCCGGGACAGCGGGGGCGCCCTGTTTATGTACTGTCGAAGTCTTTCTTGTCTTGTTGTGTTTTGTGGTCACCATGGGGGCGCCCGGGACACTCCGGGCGCCCTGGTCAGCGGTTGCCTCACTCCTTTGAGGCATTCTGAGCTGCATACACTCGTTCCTTCGGTCCTGCATCCAGGGTTAGTCCAAAACACAATAAAACAATAAAATAATAGGTTATACAGCCTCAGCTGTCTTGGTTCTGACTTTGGTCTCCAAAATGGAGCCCTAGGTCGAACCGACGCCTACTGTTCCCTCGACGGGGAACGCGTCCTCACCTACTCCTCTCGGGAGAATTTACCTGATGCCAACCGTTTCTCTAGTTGGACTTTTGCCTGACGGTCCTTTGTCAGGTCTTGGATGCCGAGCTGCCCTTCGCCCGGTGCCTAGCATTCCTTCGCTAGGGCTTTATTTCCTGGCAGCCCTTCGCCAGGTGCCTAGCAGCCCTTCGCTAGGACTTGGTTTCCTGGCAGCCCTTCTCTAGGTGCCTAGCAGCCCTTCGCTAGGACTTGGTTTCCTGGCAGCCCTTCGCTAGGTGCCTAGCAGCCCTTCGCTAGGACTTTGTTTCTGCACACTCAAGTAACAACATCAGATCACAAATAACACTTAACTTTGAATCCTTTGCCAATATCAAAACAAGGTTCGATATGGTGCTTCCTGCACCAACAACCTCCCCCTTTTTGATTTATGGCAACACAATTCAAAGTTAAGTAAAGACATATAACAGTTAAGAAAAGGAGTATGAACAGTATATAAAAAAATTTCTATACTCCCCCTAAAACCTTGAAACCCTGAATACTTGCAAAATCCTTAACTTTGACCTTTCCTCCCCCTTTGACATATATCAAAAACAAACATGGGTGTTCAAGGTATCTAACAAGGATTTTTGAGTTTTCCTAAGTGCTTCATGTCTTTAACAAAGTGTTTTTCAAAAAATGGAGTAAAAGCATTTTCATTAACATAACTTGTTTCAAATTTTAGGCAAAATTTTTCAAAATTTAGGCAAAATTTTGAAGCTAGATTTCCCTTAAACAAAGTTTCAAATTTTGAGAATTGGGAATAAATTTGTTTACTAAGGAAAATTTTACTTAGGAGAAAAATATGTACTCAAAAAATTTGAAAACACTTAGAAATACTTCGAAATTTTTGAAGCACTTGTTAAAAAAATTCCTTTCTCTCTTTCCTTTTTCTCCCCCTTGGTCTTATATCAAAAAAAATTTTGTAAAATATATTTTGAAAGAAATTTAAATTTGTGTATCAGAGCCTATGAGTTTTGAAAATATAAAAATACTTAGCATAATTCTTGAAAGCATAGCACAAAAAACTTTAAACTACACCAACAAAACTCCACTTAAAAAAATATTTTATATTTGTAGGCACGTCTTTTAGAAACTTCATGCACTTAGAACACTATTGCCTTTACAAGTATTAGTACTTTTCAAAATATTATACTTTGAAAAATAGAAGTATTTTTGAAGATTATGTATAATTAAAAAAAAATTTATTTTGAATACTTGACTTGATTTCTTTTCCAGTCTGACACAATCCTAGGAAACCTTGTTAACTACAAGGACATTTTCCTAAGTGTCCTGGAAATTTTTCAACCCAAGTAAATATTATTTCACAAGGTATTTCAAAAATAATTTTATAAGCCACAAAAACATTTTAAAATAATATTATTTTGTAAGACAAATGTTTTCGACACAATTTTGAAAATATAGTGTATGAAAACATATTATTTTGAAATGTTTAATAACTCTTTTAATTTGACCTCCCCCTAAACTTAATACAGTCCTTGGAAGCTTATTGACCACAAGTATTCTTCCTCTGAGTTCTTAGGGTTCGATTTAAATTATAAGAGTTACTTAATAACTTCAAAACAAATAATTATAACAAAACATATTTCAGAAATTCTTCTTTTGACTCAAACTCCCCCTAAATTTGACACATCCTAGGAGTCCTTATGGATCATGAAGTGGACCTTCCTCTGTGTCTTTAGGGTTTATTAAAATCAAAAGAATAGTTTTGAATATCAGTACGGTAATATAATTTTTAGGAAATTCAATTTGAAATGAAGATAATTTTCAAACATAAGCCCCTTTTTCGAAAAACATTTTGAAATGATAATGATTTTTGTAAAGCACGATTTTGAAAAATATAGTGATTATTTGAAGGCATAAAACTTCTTCTTTTAATTTGAACTTCCCTTAAATCTGACACAGTCCTAGGAGGCTTGTTGACCACAAGTTAATCTTCCTCTTAGTCTTAGGGTTTGTCAAAATTAAAGGAACAATTTTGAACATGCCTTTTGAGTATGATAATTTTTAAGGAGATAGATTTTTGAAAACATAATTTGGTATGATAACACAATTTTCGAAAACCATTTTGAAATGATAATAATTTTTCAAAGATATTTTGAAAGAAAATTAAAAAGGATAAACCACTCCCCTTTACTATTTAACTCAATCTAATGTCCTAGGGGATTTCAGTGTTATCCATGTTTGACTATGTTGACTAGGGTTGACTATTTTGACCAAGTTTGACCAATCAATGACTTACACAAAACAAGCCCTAGATTATATTTAAAATGAGTTTATTGTGATATGAAATTCAATATGAAAGAGTAGGATACATTAATTTGGAAGATAGAGATTTATGCTTTTAGGTCCTAGATGTCTCACCCAATTCTATGTGATCAAACATGTTAACCTTATGGGTTGTGTGAGACAGGTTTTGGTAGAAAGTTTTATTTTGAAAAATTGAATTAACTTTGAAAACTCTTTTAATGAATGTTAACTTTATTTTGAAAAAGTAGTTGAGTCTAAGATCAATTGAAATTTGTGTTAGATTTGAATTTGGCAATAAGTAACTTGAATTTGAATTTCAAAAATTGGCTTCCAGGTCTTGGCGAGGCACTAGGCCTTCTTTGGCCGTAGCCTTATGGGATCATCCACCCTTTCCTTGACAAAGCCTTTTAGTGAAATTTCATCTTCAAAATTACCTTTTGATAAATTCTGGTCTAACTAGTTTGGGTCTTGGATCGGTAGCTTCGGCTAGTTCCGCCAAAATGGCTTCCCTAACGTACTATCATCTCACCTCCACCCAATACTATGTTGTTCAAATTTCAATTAACTCTTTTGTCCTTAAACTAATCATTCCTAATTAAAAAAAACATAAAAACAAAATAAAAAGGCACATACAATTAAAGCAAAAAGAATGATCTAAGTTATATCATAATCGTAATAATATTCTGGATTATCACAAACAGCAACATTATGAATCAAATTTTCTAACATATTAAACTTATACAAATTAATTACGTTATTTGAGATAAATAAAGGATTTTCAAATATTGAAAATTTACCTTTTGATTCCCGGTTGAGAATCTCCCCCTTGATACTTGTCGTCTTTCTTTTTTGTTTCTTTATCATCTTGTAGTGAGCACGAGCTAATCGGAATAGTTTGGTTCGATTCCTTCTTTGTCGTCAAGTTCTGAGTCTGAGTTGGACTTCGGTACTGGTTGAGGCCACTTTTGTAGTTCTCTTGGAGTTTTTCCTGCAATGAAAAGTATACCTTCCTCGACCATTACAGTATCTGTTTGATTATATAATTTTAATTCAGAAAACGATTCGAAATTGGTTACCATTTTTGTCTCAGTCACTTTGTCATCTGACTCTGGCTCGAATTCGCAGTCAAGTATGGATTCTATCTCATCTTCTGATTCGGAGTCAACTTTGAAGTCGGGTGCAGATTCTTCGTGTAGGTTGATTAGCTTCTCCCACATCTCTTTGGCACAGTTGAAGGATCCGACTCGCTTCAATTCTTCGTTGGTTAGGCCACATTGCAGGATTGCAGTCGCCTTTGCATCTGCCTCAATTTTCCTCAAAGTTGGTTCGTCCAGTTTATCCCAGGCGATCGACTTTCCATTTTCTGTAGGTACTGATAACCCTGTTTGGATCATCATCCATAAATCCAGATGGGTCTTTAGGTGGGATTCCATTAGACCCTTCCAGGTTTTGAAGTTCTCGCCACAGAATAGGGGTGGACGGACACTATTCCACTCTTGGTTGGTCATTTAGATTATACCTTGTACACAAAGGAAACACCAAAAATGTACCAAGACTTGGTCTTGGATTAGTAGTGCGGGAGAAGGAAAAAAATAGCCAAAAAAAATTGCATGAATTTCGAGGCAGAATAATAATAAAATAATGAAAATAATTTATGATAAATTTTTGAAAATGTTGATTTTCTCAATTCTGATTAATAATGAAAAAATAAGAATTTAATGTTTGAGAAAAAATTTTGCTCGAATTAAAGCACGATTTTCGAGAAAAATAATATTAAAATAATAAAAAAAATTTTATGACAAATTTTCAAAAATTGGTTATTTTATCAATTCTAACTTATGGTGAAAGAATGAGAATTCAAATTTGAAAAAGGCGTAAAAGATGTAGTGATGTTGATTAAAATAAAAGGCGGAAAAGATGTAGTGATGAGAATTCAAATATTTTAAATTCACCTACAGATATTATTTATTTTTAAAATAAAAGGCGGAAAAGATGTAGTGATGTTGATTAAAAAAAATTAATAAGATAAAAAATTTCGTAAATCCGAAAAACTTTCAAACTGGTGGTTGCACCAAGTTTGAACTACCCCGCTCTGATACCACTTGTTGGATCGAGAAATGCGAGAGAGGGGGGGTGAATGTCGCAAATCGTTCGGATTTAAAAAGAGTAAGTGCGCAGCGGAATAAAACAGAGCAAAAACAACGCTAACACGGTCGTTTTACTTGGTTCGGAGCCTGGGTCGACTCCTACTCCAAGGCCCACGGTCGTTGACCGTTTTCTGCGGGCAATTCTATAAGTTCGTAAAAGTTTACAAGAAAGATAATAACAAGAACAGTTTAGTAAACTTTAAATACAGCTCTTCGTTACCGACGTCCGGTGTAGATGGAAGTTTCGGAGCAGCGGGACGTCGTCAGCTCGAGTTGGAAGATTTCTGGAGCGTGTCGCGGAAGCAGAAGAGCGCAGAAGTGTCGCAGTGATTGATGCTTTGAAGAAGGAGGTCGAGGGCCCTTTATATAGGGCCTGGGGGCGCCCTGGTCGACGGGGGCGCCCCCCCACGTGGCAGCAGATCCACACAAAGCGCAGTCAACCACTTATCCCTTGAACCTCGGGATAAGGTCTTGACTGGGGCGCCCTGTACGCTGGGGGCACCCTGGTTGACTCGGCCAACTCTTATCCGCAGCGCTGAGTCTTCTTTGGTAAATCTGGCTGGGGGCGCCCGGGACAGCGGGGGCGCCCTGTGCATGTAGCGCAGATGCGACAGAGTTGATTTGCAATGGGGGCGCCCGGGACAGCGGGGGCGCCCTGTTTATGTACTGTCGAAGTCTTTCTTGTCTTGTTGTGTTTTGTGGTCACCATGGGGGCGCCCGGGACACTCCGGGCGCCCTGGTCAGCGGTTGCCTCACTCCTTTGAGGCATTCTGAGCTGCATACACTCGTTCCTTCGGTCCTGCATCCAGGGTTAGTCCAAAACACAATAAAATAATAAAATAATAGGTTATACAGCCTCAGCTGTCTTGGTTCTGACTTTGGTCTCCAAAATGGAGCCCTAGGTCGAACCGACGCCTACTGTTCCCTCGACGGGGAACGCGTCCTCACCTACTCCTCTCGGGAGAATTTACCTGATGCCAACGGTTTCTCTAGTTGGACTTATGCCTGACGGTCCTTTGTCAGGTCTTGGATGCCGAGCTGCCCTTCGCCAGGTGCCTAGCATTCCTTCGCTAGGGCTTTGTTTCCTGGCAGCCCTTCTCCAGGTGCCTAGCAGCCCTTCGCTAGGACTTGGTTTCCTGGCAGCCCTTCGCCAGGTGCCTAGCAGCCCTTCGCTAGGACTTGGTTTCCTGGCAGCCCTTCGCCAGGTGCCTAGCAACCCTTCGCTAGGACTTTGTTTCTGCACACTCAAGTAACAACATCAGATCACAAATAACACTTAACTTTGAATCCTTTGCCAATATCAAAACAAGGTTCGATATGGTGCTTCCTGCACCAACATAGAAGACCTAGCGAAGGATTGCTAGGCACCAGGCGAAGGACCGCTTGGTAACAAAAGACCTAGCGAAGGGCTGCTAGGCACCTGGCGAAGGACTGCTAGGGAATGAAGACTTGGTCCGAGGGACTAAGCAACTTAGCTGAGCGATGACTAAGGAGTAGAGACGGGTCAGGGTTTGGGCGTCTCGAGGTCCGGAGGTATCGGAAGCTAAGCAAAAGTCCACCCGAAGGACTGGGTGGCAACCGTCTCCTGAAAGGAGTAGGTGAAGGGCGAGTTCTCAGGGATAGGAACTCGTGCCGGTTTGACCTAGGGTTTCATGCAAATCCGAAGTCCGAACCAAGTCCTTAGGCTTAATATTATATGTATCCATGCTTTGTGTTTGTGTATCTTGCAGGTATCAAGAACCGGAGACAAAGCAGTTAAACCAAGCAAAACAGTGTTGGAGGCCCTAAGCAGGGCGCCCCCAATGATGGGGGCGCCCCCATGCAGCCAGGGCGCCCCAGCAAGGGGGGCGCCCCCAGGCAGTACTAAAAGTGGCAGTTTCGTGATGCAGTCAAAACAGGTGTCAACCGGGGCACCCGGAGCGTCCGGGGTGCCTGGATTAGTAGCTGTTTTGCTGTTTCGAAGTCAGAACACAGGATAAGCACTCACGGGGGCACCCGAAGCATCCGGGGCGCCCTGGTCAAAGGTCTTATCACCTGCAACGAAGTAGGCGCAAGGATAAGAGTTAACCGAGTCTTCCGGGGCGCCCCTAGCGTCCGGGGCGCCCCCAGGGGGCCTATATAAGGGGCTTCGACCCCTCTGCTTCAGACACGACTTCCAAGTACTGTTCTGATCATTCCGACCGACGACAACGCGCTAGAAACGAGGCTCTACGACCGGGAGGCTCCAGGAGGAGGTGCGCGGCACTTCGGAGGTCCAGATTGGCCGAGCTTCTGACTTTGTCTCGTTGGTTTGCTTTTTAATTACTGTACTTAAATTTCTATATTATTGCTTGTAATATTGCACTGTAAGTCGGGTTTCTCCGCCTCCGGAAAGTCCGGGAAGGAGACCAATAGTGGACTGGCGTTCCCGTGCATAGGCCTTGGATGTACTGACCCTGGGGGGTCGGGAACCAAGTAAAATCCACTGTGTACCTGTGTTCGTTTTGTTTTTATTTTCCGGTGCACTAACGATCTGAATAGTTTTACGAACGAAGATTTCCGAAAGATTTCGAACGGTCGATATTCACCTCCCCCTCTATCGACGGCACCGGTCTTACAGAGAGGTCACCGGCGGTCCACTTTTAGAGAGGTGTTGGCCGGCGCAAGGGAGTAAGGGGAAGAAGAACCTAGGGTTAACATATTCCTCTTTCTTCACTTCTTCTTCTTGTTCTCCATCTTCTCTTGGTGGCAACACAAGCAAGAGAAGGTGGTGTTCTTCTCTTGGTGGCCGGTGGCGACTTCCTTGGAAGCTAGGGTTCCGGCGGGTACAAGGGAGGAAGAAGAAGACACTAGCATCTCCTCCCTAGGGGTTCAACCAAGCTAGGGTGGAGAAGAAAGAGCGCCTTGGTGACTTCGGTTCTTGGTAGATCATCGCCCACACGAGGTCCAAGAGGGGAGGGTCATACAATAAAAAATTGTAAGGTAATGAGAGGTATATTTTCTCTCATAGCTCCTTTGATTTCTTTCATTTCATGTGGTTTTAATTAATTATCTTGCTCTTAATTATTTGTTAATTAATGATGATAATTAATTATTTTGGATCCCGATAATAAACACAAAAATCGGTGATCCGCTCGTCGTCTTTTCCGCGGCTTATTGGTTAAGCGAGTTACAAGGCTTGAACATCAAGTTTAGCAAAGTTGTAACTCGAATCAATTAGTACGACAATGAGACGGTTGTTTGGGAGATAGGTCTCCATTCGGATTAAATTTTTAATGCGTGGACATGGAGAGGTTTCCCATGGACGACCTTGTATTCGCTTAGGAAACTCGCCAAGTTATCCAACACCCTTGTTGCAGCTGAAGAAGTTGAACCAATTGGACTAGGGCACCTGAAAGGGACTCAGGCGCCTAGGAGCTGGCAGCGGGTGGCTGAGCTTGCGCAACGGTAAAGCTTACGTGGTGAGTGCTGAGTGGAGGAGCCACGTCGGCACTTAGGAGCTTGATAGGGACTAGGGCTCCTGAGCCAAGATAGAATCTTGACTGCGCAGCAAATAGAATTGCTACATGAGACGCTACAACTAGGGCGCCTCAATGGCCTTTCAGGCGCCTAAATGACTAATATATAAAGGGGTCGAGAGCAGCACTTCAACACAACAATTCACATTCTCCGATCATTCTGTTCTCCTGTGTGTTGCATGATCAAAGCTTCGACAATGCCAAAACAGCGTCCGACTCTCCGAGCAAATATTTTCATTTCATTCAAAAAGGAGTCCATATTCTTATTTCTTTTAATTGCACACTTATTCTGTAATCTGTATAATCTTGCGATTATTAGTGATTGTCCAAAGTAAACGATCAAGGATCATGAGTCTTGCAGCAGGAACTGATCAAGACTCCAAAGCAAGTAAAACTAACTTGTGTTAGCGTGCTGTGTTTTGTTTTCCGCTGCGTACTCGATCATTCTAAAATTCGAAGAATTTTTAAACTGATATTCACCCCCCCCTCTATCGCTCTATCTCAATCTTACAATTGGTATCAGAGCGAGGGTTGCTCAATTTGGTGAAACCACCACTTGAGTATTTTTTTTGGATTTTCTTTTTTTTTCTTTCGAGCATATTTTCTTTTTATTCCTGCACTACTAATCCAAGATAAAAGTCTTGGTACATTTGTCTTTCTTTGTTTTTTTGCTTTCTTTGTTTTATTTTTGCAAGTCTATTCTTTTCGCTTCTTCCTTAATGGCCATGCAAGAAGGCTACAACACTGCTCACCCTCCCCTCTCTTCTCTGGGAATGATTTTGATTATTGGAAGAGCCGAATGGAAGTCCACATGAAAACTCAGGTGGACATGTGGATCATAATCCAAACCAGGTTCGATCGCCCAAGAGACGAGCAAAGGATGGTGATGAACTATGACAAATGGGACACATCTGCCAAGAGGAGAATTGAAGCTGATGCAAAGGCAACATAATCCCTTCAATGCGAACTCACGAAAGAGGAGCTTAATCGCGTCGGACCTTTCAGCAACGCCAAAGTATTGTGGAATAAGCTGATAGAACTCTATAAAGGAACATCCGACACCAAGGTAAGCCGTCGTGATTGACTATTATATAAATTGTACAATCTAAAAATGTAGGACGGAGAAACTGCTTCCCAACTGCACGCCCAGATACAAGAAATCATGAACGGGCTCCACATCATCAGGCATACAATTGAAAACAGGGATTTAATCAGGTATACAGTTAACTCCTTTCCTAGAAACTCACTATGGACATCTATGGTTGATGCTTACAAAGTTTCTAAGGATTTAACTAAAATAAAATTAGATGAATTATTTTTAGAGTTTGAATTACATGAACAGATTAACGGTACACTTGTAGAGAAAGGTGTAGCTTTAATTGCAGAAAAAATAAAAAAGAAGCCACCAGAACCAGAACCAAATTCTGATTCGAAATCTGAAGAAGAAGAACTAGTGGAGCTTGTGAACGTCGTCCGAATGTTGTTCAAAGCTCATAAAGCCCAAAAGAAGAAGAGGATGAGACAACCAAAGGATGATTGGGCTGGACCAATGAACAAGACGGAACTCACCTGTTATGGGTGTGGAAAAAAGGGACACTTCAAATCCGAATGCCCGAACGCAAAAGAGATGAAAAAGCAACAAAGGAAGAAGGCATTGCAAGCAACCTGGGATGAGTCTTCTTCGACAAGGATGAACCAATGCACTCCAACCTACTCGCATTAATGACCCAAGATGAGATCAGCATCGACTCCGAATCAGAAGAAGAAACAGAGCACGAAACTGTCTCACTATCAGAAACTGGCCGACTCAAGGTAACATGTTATTCTGAATTGGATCTTTACGAACTTATTTCTTATATATCTCGCAAATTGGCTAAGTCTTATGGCCGGGTCATGTCTCTCTGAGAGCAGGTAAAACTCCTTAAGGAGGAGACCAGCTCGAGTCCTTTGACTGAGCAAGTTCAGAAAGAAACCTCAACTCAAGTCCAAAGACTTGAGGAAGAGAATTTCTCTCTGAAAGCTCAAGTCAATGAACTCAAAGAAAATTTGGAACAGTTTACCTTAGGTTCTAGGAATCTTGATCTGATTCTTGAAAAATTAAAGTTTGTTCTAAATCGATCCAGAATTGGATTTAAAACCAATTCACAATTTAGTTCTTATTATTTAGTAGTGAACCGCCCTAGCACCCGAGACCAAGTATGGGCCCCCAAATTAAGCTTGACTAATAAAGTCGGACCAAATCAATATTGGGTCCCTAAGGTTCATATCCATTATTTAGATAAACCATATCGAGGATATGATCCAGGGGAGGAAATAAAAAGACTATTCATGTGGTTAGGTAGTTTCGATTGAATACCTTCTCTGATGCTTGTTTATTTTTTTTATTATCTTGCTTAGGATTAGAAATGGTTAGTTAAGGACCAGATATGATTGAAATTTGTAAAACCTAGTATTAGGGTGGGGTGAGCTGATTGATGGGTATGACTTGGCGGGTTTCCTAAGCGAATACTTGGTCGTCCTTGAGAGACCTCTCCATGTCTACGGATTAAAAATTGATCTGAATGGAGACCCGTCCCCCAACAACCATCTCGTCATCGTATCGAACGATCCAAATTACAACTTGGCCAATCTCAAAGATCGAGCATTGTAATTTGCCTAACCGTTCGACTGTGGAAAAGACGACGAGTGTGTAAGATGTGTATACTGAAAGACATGACTTTTATTATATGAACATCTTTATTATGAAAAGAGAATCATGACTACACTAGGTATTTGTTTATAATAGTAGATACACGAAGTCCCATTGCTTTGCATTATAGATAACATGGTATGAGGTGTCACACGGAAGATCATGTTATCAGTTCCTTACTTAGCATAAATAGAGGCTCACAACCGAGATGGAATTGGACAATCTATCGGGATGGTTGTAGTGTAGTTAGGTGTGGTTGGTCTTGACCATAGAACTACACTAGTGTGCTATGAGTACATTGAGCAGGACCAAAACCCGAGGTTATCTAATTTGTACTGACTAGATAATTGGATAGGACCTCAGTTGATATTATGGAGGATGATCCCTTAATCCCAAAATAATATCGGGCATATATTATTAATTATTATTTCTTTAATTTATCAATGGGCGAGATTTATTCTGTTAGATCGATCGACCCGGTAAGTTGGAAAATAATATTAATAATATGATGTACCGATGATTATTTACGGAATTTGTGTCCTGGTGAGTCAGGATGATGATGCCCCCTTGATGAGCTCAAAAGGTTCATCGTGCTAAACCCTGCAGGTGGATTTGATCCGGCACGTTGATAAGGTTGAGTGATACTAATCAAGGATCCAGAAGTTAATTAATTTAAATTATCAGTAATTTAATTAATTAACGAGTATGCGAGATCTTAAACACAGGGGGATGGACGACTCGTAATATGTGGAGCCCATATGAAAATATGGGGGTTGGTGAGGAAGTTCAATTAAGATCCTTTAGTGGAATGTATCTTAATTAATGGATCGGATTTGGATCCATTAGTGGGCCAAGAACCAAATCCTCCTCTTGGTCCTTGCCTTAACCCTATAAATAACCTATGAGATCAAGAAACCAAGAGCTAATTAATCAATCCAAGAGACAAGACCCCAAGCCTCTCTCCTCTCCTCTCCCTCTCTCCTAGGTTTCGGCCGGCACAAACAAGAGGAAGAGGAGTTCTACTCCTCGGTTCCTATCCTTCTCTCCACCATATTTCCGTTGGGATTCACAGAGATAAGGGAGGGAAGATCTCTCCCTTTTGTGGTGCTCACCATGGGTGGAGAGGCCGTCGGCGGCTGGGAGAAGGCCCCGCAACCCTAGGTTGCGGCGATAACGCAAGGGTGAGGAAGAAGAGGATTGTGGGCGGTTTTGGGTAAGGTAGAAGGAGAATTCTCTCCTTCTTCATCCCCTTCTCCTTCCTCTCTAGGTATGCTGCTGGTCAGAGGGCTTGGAGCGGCTCCGGCGGTCGGCGGCGCAAGGGAAGAAGAAGAGAAGTGCCGGCGGCGCATACCCTAGGGACTAGGGTTTTGGTTGGCTGTGAGAAGGGGTTCGGTTGGAGGTTTTGGTGATCTCGGATCGCGGTAGATCGTCGCCCACACAACACCCGCGAAGGGCGGCACAAAAGGTAAAAGACAGCGAGGTGATCGGGAAGGTATATCTCTCCATAAGCTCCCTTGTATTTCCTTATGTTAATTTTGTGCCATGATCATATGCGTCGTCATTTTATGTTCAAGAATTTATTATTTTGATCTCAAAATATGTTGAATAAATACTTCACTGGACCCCGACCATAAACACAAAAGCCGACGATCAACTCGTCACCTTTTCCGCAGTCGAACGGTCGAGCAAATTACAAGGTCAATTTTGGTAATTGGCTAAGTTGTAATTTGGATCGTTCAATACGGCACGAGACGGTCGATGGGAGACGGGTCTTCACTCGGATTAATTTTAATCCGTAGACGTGGAGAGGGCTCTCGGATCGACCAGGTATTTGCTTAGGAAACCCGCTAAGCCATACCCAACAGAGTGGATCATCGATTTTTGTGTTTATAATCGGGGTCCAAATAATTAATTATTATCTAAGATTAACCATTAATCAAAACAATAATAATCAATTATCACACACATGAAAAGACGAGACTAAACAAAGGAACCAAAGGAGCCAATGAAGAAAATTATACCTTCCTTTACTTCGTAGCCATCTACGTTATGCCCCTCCCCTCCCGGAGGTCGTGTGGGCGACGAGCTACCGAGAACCGGGATCACCAAGGCGTTCCAATTAATCACCTCTTCTTCTTGCAGCTAGCCAAAAACCCTAGCCACTAGGGTTTGGCACCGCCGGCTACCTTCCCTCCTTCTTCCTTGCGCCGCCCACCACCAAGAGCTCGCCGAACTCGCCAACAACAAGGAATCTCCAAGGAGGAAGATGATGAACAAGAAGAAGGAGAGAAACAATCCTCTCCCTTAACCAAAACCGGCCGAACAACTCTCCTCCACCAAGCTTGCGGCGCCGCCGCAACCACTCCTTGTGCCGCCTCCCACCGGTCGCCGGCCACTCCTCCCTCGTAGCCGAGCACCACAAAAGGAAGAGGAGGACTCCTCCTTGTCTATGTGAAGCTTGGCTGAGTGATGGTGATGATGGGAGGAAGAAAAGAGAAGGAGAACTTCTCCTTCCTCATGCGTCGACCGGTTGCCCTAGGAGAAAGAAGGAGAGAGAGGAGAGGAGAGAGGCCTTGGGTGTTCATTAATTAGCCTTGGTTTTTTGATCCCATGGGGTATATATAGGGCTAAGGTAGGGACCAAGAGGAGGAGTTGGGTCTTCGCCCACTAATGTGTTGGTGCAGACAACACCCAAGTCGAACCTTGGTTTTGATAATGGCAAAGGATTCAAAAGTTAAGATGTTATTTTTATCTAACATGTTACTTGAGTGTGCAGATTGAAGTCCTAGCGAAGGACTGCTAGGCACCTAGCGAAGGACTGCTAGATATCGAAACCCTAAGACCTGGCGAAGGGCTGCTGGGCACCTAGCGAAGGGCTGCTAGGAGTCGAAGACCTAACGAAGGACTGCTTGGTACAGAAGACCTGGCGAAGGATTGCTAGGCACCAGGTGAAGGACTGCTTGGTAACGAAAACCTGGCGAAGGACTGCTAGGTACCTGGCGAAGGACTGCCAGGCAAAAGTCCAACCGGAGGAGCCAGTTGGCAACAGGTAAATTCTCCTGAGAGGAGTAGGTAAGGACGTGTTCCCCGTCGAGGGAACAGTAGGCGTCGGTTCGACCTAGGGTTCCATTTTGGAGACCCAAAGTCAGAACCAAGACAGCTACGGCTGTAAAATTATCTAACACTCTTACCTTGTTGTTTTGGAACTAACCCTGGATGCAGGACCGAAGGAATGAGTATCTGCAGCTCAGAACACCCCAAAGGAGAGGGGCAGCAGCTGGGCAGGGCGCTCTGGAGGTCCCAGGCGCTCCCAAGGGTAAAGCAAACAACCAAGCAAAGAGTTGCCTCGAAACTGCTCTAAGCAAGGCGCCCTGAAGGTCCCGGGCGCCCTGAGTCAAAGACAAGAAATGAACCGAAGCAAAGAAGCAACCGTGAAGCCTGTTGACTGAGTCAAGCGGGGCGCCCCCAGCAGCCAGGGCGTCCCCAGTGTCCCGGGTGCCCCCGTCGGCTCCGAGCTCTATCTTGAAGGGATAAGCTCTGACCGAGTCTAGGATAGGGGGTTGCGGATCCAGAGGCATGTGGAGGGCGCCCCCGACGTCCAGGGCGCCCCCAGGTGCACTATAAAAGGGGTTCGACCCCCAAGGCTTCTAGACACACTTTTCCAACGCCTAAAAACTTTTGCTCAAGTGCTCTGCTCCGGAAACTTCTGATCTCAAGGTTCTAGCGCCGACGACGACCCTACACACCAAAGAACAATCCACACCGGGCGTCGGTAACGAAGAGTTAGATTTTTGGTTTTACTACATTAATACTGTACGACTTTCTGTAAAACTTTGCGCCTTATAGAATTGCCTGCAGAAACGGTCAAGGACCATGGGCCTTGGAGTAGGAGCCGACCGTGACTCCGAACCAAGTAAAAAATCTTGTGTTCGCGTTTGTTGTTTTAATTTCCGCTGTGCATTCTCTAATTTTATAATCCGAAACGGTTTTACGATATTCACCCCCCCTCTATCGTATTCTATCGATCCAACAAGTGGTATCAGAGCGGGGAAGCTCAAATTTGGTGCAACCACCAATTTGAGAGTTTTTTGGATTTTTACGAAATATTTTTGTATTTTTATCGTTGATCGAGGTTGGTGCAACACTACTTGATAAAATTGTTTTATCTTTCTCCCGCACTGTTAATCCAAGACCAAGTCTTGGGACATTTTTTTTCTTTCGTTCTCTTTTCAGAAATAACTCCTAAATGGCCATGCAAGAAGGCTTCAGTACCGCCAGACCACCGCTTTTCAGTGGGGAGGACTTCTCCTACTGGAAAAGTCGGATGGAAGTTCACCTGAAAACTCAAGTGGACATGTGGATAATAATCCAGTCTGGTCTGGACATCCCCAAAAATGCTGACGGAGTGCCACAATCCTACACCGAATGGGATACCACCCTAAAAAGGAAAATTGAAGCCGACGCCAAAGCAACTCAAACACTTCAATGCGGCCTAACCAAAGAGGAGCTGAACCGGGTGTTGGGACCGATTGGCGAGCTAGAGGGGAGGGTGATTAGCTTCGATTGACTTGTAGAAGATTTATCGCGGCGGATGACTTCAAGCAATCGCTAACACAAGGATTTACTTGGTATCCACCCCGATCGAGTGACTAATCCAAGGATCCACTCTCCTCACACTCTCATACACTATGAAAGTCTCCTTCTTGAGGTGGAGAAACCTCTTACAAACTTTCACAAAGATACAACAAGAAACAAAGCAAATACAAAAGAAATCTCACAAGATTTACAATAAATAAGCTCACACTTTGCTTTTCTTGTTATCTTTAAACTTGTGATCGCCTCTAGAACTTTGGAAGTGCAGCAACACTAAGCCCCAAAGCTTCTCTTGAAATGGCGTGGAAGAAGGAAGAAGAGTTGCGGCCAAAACCTGCGCGAAAGACCTTATACCCGACGCCTAGGGTTTGGTAATCGATTACCCAATCGATTACCACGTAGGATTTAGTCGTTCAACTGCTAGTTTTCGAACGGTAATCGATTAGTGAATCGATTACCCGTGTCCTGAATCGATTACCCAATCGATTCAGAGCTTCTCTGTTCTCTCGCGCAAACCTCTGTGATCGATTACCCCAATCGATCAAGAGACACCTTAATCGATTGACCAATCGATTAAGGGAAGGTTGAATCGATTACCCAATCGATTCAGCCACCCTCTGTCCTCTCGCATAACCTCCTTAATCGATCCACTGATCGATTCACCCAATCGATCACCCAATCGATTGAGTCCACCCTAACTTGTTCCCACAAGTCTAGGATCCCCTACCAAGTGTCCGGTCAACCCCGTTGACCAACTTGGATTTCTACTGCCTAGCTCCCAGCTCGGACTTAACCTGGTTCCCAACCAGATTCGCCTAACCCTCGAGTTAGGTCTAGTCTCTCGGTAGACTTCCACCTTGCCAGTATGTGATCTCCCTGACACATCTGGACGTCACCTAGTCTCACTAGGTGTGCCTAGTCCCACTAGGTCTTTTCCGATGCCAGCGTACGATCTCCCCGATCCACCTGGACTTCACCTAGTCCCACTAGGTCTTTTCCCATGCCAGCGTACGATCTCCCCGATCCACCTGGACTTCACCTAGTCCCACTAGGTGTACCTAGTCCCACTAGGTGTGCCTAGTCCCACTAGGTCTTTTCCCATGCCAGCGTACGATCTCCCCGATCCACCTGGACTTCACCTAGTCCCACTAGGTCTTTTCCGTCAAGCCTCCAGTCAACCTTGACCCACTTGACATCCACTTGACATCATACGACATTCAAACATCATTATCAAACATCGAAACATCTAACCTTAAGCTTTCCAAGCTTACCAGATCTAAGCTCACCCGAGCTTAGTCAAACTAGGTCAACCCTGACCTAAACAAGATTGCACCAACAATCTCCCCCTTTTTGATGTTTGACAATATGTTTGAGAAAGACTAATCTCTATTAGCCTTTCAATCTCTCCCAAATTTCTCCCCCTTTGACACACATCAAAACTCTCCCCGAGAGTCTATATGATCAAAGGTAAATCCAATGAAAGTCCCATACCTTTCATTTGAGCCCATGCTCACCTTCGAGCATTCATCATAATGAAGATTTCTAATCTTCATTATTTTAAACAAAAATAAAAATTCAAACACATGTTGTTAAGGAAGACCTCCCCCTCAAAACATGCACTAAACCTCTATCATTGCACCAACAATGATTTTGAGTTTCTAAACCTTTAGAAAATCTCAACTTGAGGTGATGAGATTTAAGAGATTCAGAACTTGAATCAAAATCTCTCCTTAACCCTTAAATGTTCACCAAACCATTTTCCTTTTTGATTTCACAATGAACTTTACCCAAATATACTTATAAAAGTATTTCAAGGGGTTAGGGATTGGTAGGTTACACAAAGAATGGGTTAATAGACTGAAAACGTCAGTTTCAATCTTACCAATCGATTGGTGTTGGGAACCAATCGATTTCGACCTACCTTAATCGATCAACTGATTGATTATGGCTCACTGTAATCGATCAACAGATCGACTATGCGAGCTTCTGTGCTCGCAAAAAGTTCTACCAATCGATTGACCAATCGATTGGCTTATGTCCCAATCGATCACCCGATCGATTGGGAGTTTCTGATTTCCGAAAACAATTTCAGATTCGAATTTCAGAAACTCCTTAATAATTCTACAAAATTCCATAAATCCTAAAATTTTGTGTAGACATTATTTATACCATATACTACCAAGGAAAAATAAGTTTCTATGAAAATAACCTCCTTTTTCAAAGATTGACACAAAATTTGAAACCATTGAAATACTTCAATGTTTTTCATTGTTTTGTATCCAATTCATCAATGATGAGTACTATCAAAAGATAGTCTTCAGCAAGGTTTTCCAAGATAGTTTTTTAAAATGTTTTTCAAACACAATATCCAACCATGTTCCTTGGGCTAAATGCACATGACTTATACATTAGCTTTCCCAATGATTGGAGTTCATTTAAATTCTTGTTTTGATGAACCTAAAACTCAATTTGATGCATTTTATCAACACCTCGAGTTTTGTTCATCATCCTAACATCTCACTTGTTTCTGATGTGTCTCAAAAACACACACAAGTCAACTTATAGTCTTAGTGAGATGTGAAAGTCATGTTCTCCCTAATCTAAGGGTTCATGCATTTCTACCTAGACATTGTAAACCTTGATCATCCACCTAGGATGTCAACTAATGCCAATATCCTTACTTTCAATAAAAATTTGATTTATGCATGATTATGACTATTACATGCATCATATGAGAGTTTAAATAATATTATAACTAGATGATGCATGTATGACATGACATGTAATATTTTCATAATAAATATGAAAGATGAAACATGATGTCATGGCATGTGATAGGGCATACAAAACATGGCATAGTAGCATAAAAGAATATACCTAGATTTCCTATCTAAGTATCAATAACTCATCGCTAAGCCATTGATAATCCTAAATTTGCCCTAATTTCCAAGATAATGCCAAACCTCTCCAACTTGGCCTATCTTTGGATTCTAACCTGGTTGTGCCAACTTTATCAAGTTTAATCCTCTAAAAATATAGTTTGGCACAAATTTACTCCTCCTAGAGTAAATAAATGAATCCTTCATTTTCAAGCACAATAACTCCTTGAAAATGTCCCACAGTGTCAACTTCATCAAGGTTGGGTTAACTACCCTTCCAATTAAAGTTGACACTCCCTAGACCTATCTAGGGTGTGGCGAACACACTCTTAGGAACCCAAAACCTATTGGTACTCCTTGGGTGTTCTAGGTATTCACTAGGGATGACTTCCCTTGATACCTTCTTAAAGACTTTCTTAGGCTTCTCCGAAGCCTTAGTCACCCTTGTCTTGTCTTGGTCAACTCTAGGGATGGCTTCCCTTGCTACCTTGACTTGACTCCTAGACCTAGATTTAGTTCCATATTTATATGGAACTCTATGATAGGATGAACCATCATCCTTAGTCTTAGGCTTATACCCCAAACCTTTCTTGCTCCTAGAGGGTCCTTGATTTCCTAAATCTAGGTTTTGCTCCTTAGATCCCTTAAATAGATTTTCTATTCTTTTGAGGGATTTTTTTTAATTTATCAAGTTTTGACCTCAAAACTTGATTTTCAATCATTACCTCCTCAAGGCTTGGTTTTCTAATATAGCCTTGGTAATTTTTCTTTTTGGCCTTGGATTGGGTAGGTCTATCCTTAGATGATCTAAAATCTTTTCTATCCTTGGTTGTGGAAGACCTAGCATGAAAGGCTCTATATTTTTCCTTTGGTTTCTCATACCTCCTATTTTCATGATAAATAGCATTGAAATGATAATAATTATTTCTAGCATACATATTATCATGATTTAAATAAGTACCATTATCTAATGGTACCTTAGTGTCATTCTTGGAGGCTCCCCCTTGACTTGAGCTCCTCCTTTTAGCCTTGGTCGGTTTCTTCCCCTTTGGACATTGATTTCGATAATGTCCCTTTTCTTTGCATGAGAAGCACACAATGTGTTTTTTATCCTTCTTTGTCACGGGGTCGACCTCCTTTGCCTTCTCCTTGGTCTTGGGTGTCATTTGCACCTTCTTCTTGACCAATTTTGGACACTTACTCTTGTAGTGTCCTCTTTCCCTACACTCAAAACAAATGATGTGATCTTTATTTTTACAAATTGAGATGTTTATACCTTTGCTTGTAGGGGTGGCACATGACTCTTCACTCGATCTGGAAGTAGATACTTCTTCTTTTTTCGGAGTCAATGACCTTTGCTCCCCCTCAATCCTAGAGGTGGAGACTTCTTCTTCTTCTCCATTGACCTCGGATGATGATGTTGAAACATTTTCTTGTTCCGGCATCAATGTCACATTTTGCTCCTCTTCAACCCTTGAGGTGGAGGCTTCTTGAGCTTCATCTTCGGATGTTGAGCACCTCTCAACTTCCGAGTCCTCTTCACTTGATGAATTTCCCTCTTCGAATTTGTCTTGATTTGGTAGAGTGGAGGGAACTTCATGAAGTATTGCCAATTTGCTCCATAGCTCTTTGGCGTCTTGAAATTCTCCAATCTTGTCCAAGATAGTGCTTGGCAAAAGATTGACCAATAGCTTGGTCACTTTGTAGTTGGCCTCGCATCTCTTGATTTGCTCCTCATTCCATTTGCTTTTCTTGAGGAGCTTTCCTTTTGAGCTTGTTGGAGCTTCAAAACCCTCCATTAGAGCAAACCATTGCTCTATCTCCATCATGAAATAATTTTCAATCTTTGACTTCCAAAGATTGAAATTTTCCTTGTCGAATGGTGGAGGTGCCCTTGTGTCATAGCCAAACTCCATTTTTGAAGTTGAACCCTTTTGATGATGACTTCTTGAAATTAGGGTTTCTTCCAACTTCTTCTTCTTCCTCTATCTCTTGCCCTCTTGGCGATGAGTCCAATGAAGAGCAACCTCGCTCTGATACCACTTGTTGGGACCGATTGGCGAGCTAGAGGGGGGGTGATTAGCTTCGATTGACTTGTAGAAGATTTGTCGCGGCGGAAGACTTCAAGCAATCGCTAACACAAGGATTTACTTAGTATCCACCCCGGTCGGGTGACTAATCCAAGGATCCACTCTCCTCACACTCTCATACACTATGAAAGTCTCCTTCTTGAGGTGGAGAAACCTCTTACAAGCTTTCACAAAGATACAACAAGAAACAAAGCAAATACAAAAGAAATCTCACAAGATTTACAATAAATAAGCTCACACTTTGCTTTTCTTGTTATCTTTAAGCTTGTGATCGCCTCTAGAACTTTGGAAGTGCAGCAACACTAAGCCCCAAAGCTTCTCTTGAAATGGCGTGGAAGAAGGAAGAAGAGTTGCGGCCAAAACCTGCGCGAAAGACCTTATACCCGACGCCTAGGGTTTGGTAATCGATTACCCAATCGATTACCACGTAGGATTTAGCCGTTCAACGGCTATTTTTCGAACGGTAATCGATTAGTGAATCGATTACCCGTGCCCTGAATTGATTACCCAATCGATTCAGAGCTTCTTTGTTCTCTCACGCAAACCTCTGTGATCGATTACCCCAATCGATCAAGAGACACCTTAATCGATTGACCAATCGATTAAGGGAAGGCTGAATCGATTGACCAATCGATTAAGGGAAGGCTTTATCGATTACCCAATCGATTCAGCCACCCTCTGTCCTCTCGCATAACCTCCTTAATCGATCCACTAATCGATTCACCCAATCGATCACCCAATCGATTGAGTCCACCCTAACTTGTTCCCACAAGTCTAGGATCCCCTACCAAGTGTCCGGTCAACCCCGTTGACCAACCTGGATTTCTACTGCCTAGCTCCCAGCTCGGACTTAACCTGGTTCCCAACCAGATTCGCCTAACCCTTGAGTTAGGTCTAGTCTCTCGGTAGACTTCCACCTTGCCAGTATGCGATCTCCCCGACCCATCTGGACGTCACCTAGTCTCACTAGGTGTGCCTAGTCCCACTAGGTCTTTTCCGATGCTAGCGTACGATCTCCCCGATCCACCTGGACTTCACCTAGTCCCACTAGGTCTTTTCCCATGCCAGCGTACGATCTCCCCGATCCACCTGGACTTCACCTAGTCCCACTAGGTCTTTTCCCATGCCAGCGTACGATCTCCCCGATCCACCTGGACTTCACCTAGTCCCACTAGGTGTACCTAGTCCCACTAGGTGTGCCTAGTCCCACTAGGTCTTTTCCCATGCCAGCGTACGATCTCCCCGATCCACCTGGACTTCACCTAGTCCCACTAGGTGTGCCTAGTCCCACTAGGTGTGCCTAGTCCCACTAGGTCTTTTCCGTCAAGCCTCCAGTCAACCTTGACCCACTTGACATCCACTTGACATCATACGACATTCAAACATCATTATCAAACATCGAAACATCTAACCTTAAGCTTTCCAAGCTTACCAGATCTAAGCTCACCCGAGCTTAGTCAGACTAGGTCAACCCTGACCTAAACAAGATTGCACCAAAACCGGGTAGGTCCATTCAACAGTGCAAAAGAACTCTGGGGTAAGCTAATTGAGTTGCAAGAAGGAACCTCCGACACCCGGATCAGCAAGAGGGACCTACTACTGAACAAGCTGTATACCATCAAGATGAACGACAGCGAATCAGCAGCTCAGCTCCACGCCAGAATTCAGGAGCTGATGAACGGTCTACACACCATCGGTCACAAGGTAGAGAACCGTGACCTGATCAGGTATGCTCTTAACGCCTTCCCTAGAAATACTTTGTGGACATCTATGGTAGATGCGTACAAAGTTTCAAGGGATTTGTCTAAAATTAAACTAGATGAATTATTTTCAGAACTTGAATTACATGAACAGACTAACTGCAATCTGGCCGAGAAAGACATTGCTTTTGTTGCAGGTAAAACTGGAAAGATGACCAAGAAGAAATCTCAACTTGCACCCGAGTCTGATTCAGACTCAGACTCAGAAGAAAGCGAAGGAGATTGACCCAAGCTGGTTCGGCTAGCTCGGGACTACTACAAAGAACTAAAAAACCAGACCAACAAAAGGAAAGCCAGCCGAAGAAAGGAAGAACCAGCTGTACCATCAAATGAGAAGAACAAACCAAATGTGACCTGTTACGAGTGCAAAAAGAAGGGTCATTACAAGACGGAATGCCCCAATATGAAGGAAACAAAGAAGATAAGAAAGAAGAAGGCCCTTCAGGCAATGTGGGACAAGTCCTCCTCCTCCGAAGAAGAAGAGACCCCATAGTCGAACTTGCTCGCACTAACCGCCTCCGAAGAAATCGAGACCGAGTCAGAATCGGAGCCGGAAGACGGAAAGCTCACGTTTTCAGAGGATGGTGAAATCACTGTAAGTGGGTTTACTAGAAATTAATTAACCGAATTAATTGCCTATCTTTCTCGAGACTTGGCGAAAGCCAAAATCTGAGTTGAATCTCTCCGACAGGAAGTAAAACTCCTGAAAGAGGGAGCTGACTCTGGATCCTTAACTGAGAAGGTTCAAGAAGGAACCTCTACTCAAGTTGAAAAACTTAAGAAAGAGAACTCCTTCTTGAAAACTCAAGTCAAGGACCTAAGAGCAGCCTTAGAACGATTCACTTCTGGCTCCAAGGGTCTTGACATGATTCTTAGAAAATAGAAGTCGGTTCTAAATCGATCCGGATTAGGCTATAGAACCAAGTCTAGACAAAGATCATACTATGCTGTACTGAATCAGTCCAGACCTAAAATTCAGGCATGGGTACCCAAACGATGCTTGAACAAATAAACTGGATCAAATCAGTATTGGATCCCCAAGGACAAGATTCACATCTTGCCGAACCATTATCGTGGCTTTAGTCTAGGGGGAGCCAAATTAAAAATAATATTCATAATTAGATAAATTTCTATTCTTGTTTTAATTTGCATGATTGCTTGTCTAGTTATTTTCTGCAATTTATCATGTTTAGATTTAGGAATGATTAGATTAAGGACTAAACCAATTAACTGAAATTTGAACGACATAGTATTGGGTGGTGGTGAGATGATAGTACGTTAGGGAAACCTCTTCTAATAAGGTCAAGTATACATTACTTGGTCTCTTTAGACTGGTGGAACTAGCCGAAGCTACTAATCCAAGACCCAAACTAGTTAGACCAGAATTTTTCAAAAAGTAATTTTGAAAATGAAATTTCATTAAAAGGCTTTGTCAAGGAAAGGGTTGATGATCCAATAAGGCTACGGCCAAAGAAGGCCTAGTGCCTTGCCAAGACCTGGAAGCCAATTTTTGAAATTCAAATTCAAAATATTCTTTGTCAAATTCAAATCTAACACAAATTTTCAGTCAATTGTAGATTCAAACACTCTTTTTCAAAATAAATTCAAAACAATTATTTTCAAAATTAATTTAACTTTTTCAAAATAAATCATAATTTTTCAAAATAATTCTATTTATTCAAAACCTGTCTCACAAAAACCCTTAAGGCTAACGTGATTGACAATTATAGAATGGGTGAGATGGTAAAATTTAACTTAACTAAAATTCATTTGATTCCTGTATTATTGTTTACCACAAACATTAAATCCTGTAGTTTAGAACGGAGTTGACCTAATTATTCCGGTTAATATTAGTCAAAGTTGGTCAAAGTAGTCAAACCATGGTCAAAGTAGTCAAACCATGGTCAAAATGGTCAAAGTAGTCAAACCATGGTCAAAATAGTCAAACCATGGTCAAAATGGTCAAACTAATCAAACAATGCATCAAAATTGCCAAATCATACATAGTCCGGGCGCCCGTGACTCCTCGGGTGCCCCCCCCCAACTTTTTCACTTTGATCAAGGCAGAAAAACTGCCATGTCTCTGTAACCAGGGCGCCCCCAGGACCAGTCAAAGGTGTTAGTAATATGAGAGAAGTGTGCTAAGACAATCGCCTTATTATTGTAATCATTTACTTTAATAAATGAATATTCACTATTTGAGTGTACATGTTTGTGTATTTGATTGAGATCTTAAACTCATTCACTGAATGTCCGCAATATAATTCACAGCATGAGAGAATTTGTGATGAATTCACAACTAGTGATTATCTCTACATGTGCAATTGTGAAGTATTGAAATTGTCCCTAGTCGATGAATTGATAAATACGGACACTATCAATTCTGTTGAGACTAGCATGAGTTATTCTCTAATCAGCTGATTCTCACTGGCTGGTGACATTGGGATGTCCGAAGATAAACATGAATGCTAGTTAAGGGAACTAGTTCATTGGAGTGACTGGCTGTAAAACTTCATATGGTAATCTACATATAGATATGTCAATGAAATTCTTACTGTAACTTAAGTGCGATGTTCCTTTGACTTGCCGGGTTCAAGTCATCTTGGTTATGAAGACTTATACTTTGACATCTTAAGCAAGCATCTCCAAGGAGGTGTGGACCCAGGATGATTGGGTATAAGCTGAAGTGCCCGAAGATGTTTGAACAGCCTACAAAGGATTCACCACTCCTTGCGAGGAGATATATACCCAAGGCCTATCGTCGGATTATTACTCGAAGCCTCTGGCCAGAGCATCACATGATCAGAGTATGAATATCTCAGATACATGAGAGTAATTAGAATCCGTAGGACGAGAAAACGTTACTTGGGCTAGGTGTGACGTAGTCAGCCTAGTGGGGACTGACACACATAGACCATGTCCTGAACCAAGTGGGTATAAGATGGTGAAGGGAATGGGCCACGATTCATTATAGCTGCTGAAGGGTTTCAGAACCATTTCTGAGGTCAACCGTTGATCTTTCAATTAATTGTGGATCATGATGTACTACTAGGTGCCACTCATGATCATTCTATAATTAATTAGTTAATTATGGATGGCCAACATAAATTGAAAGCCTATTTGGTCACACGCATAACGAGTAATTCGAAGGATTTAAAACGAGTTGAGAATTGGATTCTCCAATCGAGATACACTATTTTTGGTAAGTCCAAACAATAGTCAAAACTGAATTTATTTCAGACGCATCGGAAGCATAGAATGGCTAAGTCTTTTAAAGACTTAATGGGTGAATTAAATAAGTTTAATTCATTAAGAGATTTGATCCAAGGTGGTATGGTTTATTATAAGCTTAAAATAATCCATGGGATTATTTTATCATGAATTAAAATAAACCAAAGAGTTGGTTTGTTTTATAAAAAAATTTATAATAAATCAAAGATGACAAAATTTAATCCATTGGTGGGTTTCGAACCATGGACCTATGGTTTGGATAAAATCTTGACCGCCCACTTGAGATGAGATCTCTTGTATATGAATTTTGGCCACCACTAAAGGATAAGACTATTTTGGTATGTTTTAAAAAATAGACCAAAGGTTGGTTTATTTTATAAAAGGTTATATAAATTTTGTATATATAAATTTTTATATAATGAACCAATGGTTGGTTTGTTTTATAAATTTTATATAATCATGCCAAAAGAAAGAGAGCCTTGATTATGTATTGATTGAGAAATTATTCCATAATCAAGGAGAGGAGGCTTGATCATGAGAGCCTTGATTATGGATTGATTGAGAAATTATTCCATAATCAAGGAGATGTTTGCTTGGGAATTAAGAAACCTCTCCCTATATAAAGGACCCAAGGGGTGACTTGGTAGATGATCAATCCAAGAATTGCTTGGGCTCTCTCCTCTTCTTCTCTCCCTCTCTCTTGGCCGGCCATAGGCCTTTCCCCTTTCTTCTTGACGTGGGCACAAGGAGAAGCATCAAGGCGACGAAGTTCTTCCTTGCGACGATCTTCCTCTTCGGCCGACCTTGGTGGTGAGTCTTTCGGTTTGATTACTCTCTCGGTTTTCGTCGTGTTCACGGAGAATCTAGTAGTTCTCGTGAACACGAAACTCGTGGCTTAGCGAAGTCATCTCGATGATACTCGGCGTGGATACGAATAGAGGCGGAGCTTTCAAAGGACGCTAACGGTTGGATCTCGTCCCTTCTTCCAAGTTACGCAAGGTATTTCGTAGAGTAATTTCCTTTTCTGCAAAAATTTTTATATTACGATTATGTGAATACATTGCATGCTTAGGATATGTGTTAGAATAATTTAGGAAATTATTCATGCTTTTGTTTCCGCTGCATGTAATTATGTAACAATTACAATACGTGTCCGCGTCGGCATGCACCCGGTCCTAACAGTGGTATCAGAGCCGGTTAGTGTTCGACATAATTATATAATTGTTTTACGAAAAACTTTGTCATGATATCAATTTTAGAAAATTTTTCAATTATGGAAACTTTCCAATTATGGTAAATTTTAGATTTAGGAATTTCAAGGTTTGGAAATCCTCATGAAATTTCGCAAACTTTTGAAATATCCCTATTTCTGAAATTTTGTGATAATTGTGAAAGCTTTCCATTTTTGGAAACTTTCCAATTTTGGAAATTTACTATTTTGGAAATTTTCCAATTTTAGAAATACGTAAGTTTTCTTTGTATCAGAAACTTACAATTATTCTGAAAATTTTATTTTTGGAAACTTTCCATTTATGGAAAGCTCGCAATTTTGGGCACTTTCTTTTGAGAAAGTCTATACAAATTATGGAATATTAATTGGCATTTAAATATATAATTGGAAATTAAATTATTTACAAAATTCTTTATTTTGGATTGAGCCTCGGGGAGCCGTCCAATATAAAGTTAGTTGTTATAATTAAATTTCCTAAATTGAATTTAAATTGTCAAATGTTTAATTTGGATTGAGCCTCGGGGAGCCGTCCAAATTATATTATCAATAAATTCTTATTTTGGATTGAGCCTCGGGGAGCCGTCCAAATTAAGTTATTTATTATATTAATTTTCCATAAATAAAATATGTGATTAAATTTTGAAAATTTTTAAGGTGATTCTCAAATGATAATTTCCTTATTTGATTTATGAGGTGATGCTCTTACATATTATTGTCTCCAAAATTAATTAGGAAAATTGTTTCCTATAGAGTATATTTCCTTAAATAAGATTTTCATGAAAATAATATGTGGTTGAATTAAGGAAATCTGTCTCTTAATTTAATAAAATTTGATTTAGAGAAATCAAAGTCTTAAACATATTATTTCCGAAATTGATTATGACAATTTAGGAAATTGTTTCCCAAAATAATTCCTTGAATAAAGTGTGAAATTAGAATTAGGAAATCCGGTTCCTAATTCAATTAATGAGACTTGATAAATTAAGTCACATACATACTTTATTAAGGAAATCGTTAGAACATGACATAATTATATGTCATGAATGTGCTTAAAAGAAAATGATGAGACCCAAAACCCCTTACAAAATATTAAGGTCAACACCTTCCATTAATATGGTTAGAACCGGAGTTTTGTTTCTCGTTTGGGTTGATGGACACATCCATGCCCGGCTTGAACCTCAACATGTTCAAACCATGGAATTAGTTTATGATTAATATAGTTGGAGTCAGAGGTCAATCCTTAGTTTTGGTTGTTGGACACATCCAAGCCTGACTAAACGGTTGAATGAGCTCCAACCATATTAAAACTATTTCTTGATTAATGGGTCAGCCTTAAGCTTGGAGCATCGATTTGTTGTGCCACAGCCAAGGTCGATGTAAAGAGAGGTGCAGTTGGGTGCTATGTATAATGTTGCATACTTGTTAATGAGTTAACAACCCAATGATTTATGCAAACATGCAATTAGTTGATAGCATAATGTGATAGTTACATATGTGTGATATGTAATCGGTATAATTACCTACCTTCATAGCTAAGAATAACTTGATGGCCCCAGCCATGGTTGTTCTTATCTATGGTTGGATATCAACCTATTTGGAGATGTTCCTACGATCTCCCGAATTGAAAAAAAGGGTTATTCGATTCGAAAAATAAATAGGATTTAATTAATGTATGTTGATGCATTCTTTATCATTCTTCTCACATAAGCTCAATTTGTATTTCTACAATAATCACTTGATCATGTCTTCTCTGAATTTGCGTTCCATTTTGGACACCAATAAGCTGACTGGGCCAAACTTCATGGACTGGCTTCGAAACCTGAGGATAGTCCTCAAGGCAGAAAAGCTTGCTTATGTCCTTGAAGATCAACTTCCAACCGTCCTCCAGAAGATGCAACTCCAGACCAGTTAGTGGCCTATCAGAAACATGTGACCGATTCTGAACTTGCGAGTTGCATCATGCTAGCCGCTATGGTACCTGAGCTGCAAAAGCAGCATGAGCATATGGATGCTTATACCATCATCTTCCATCTTCATGAGTTATTTGACGAGCAGGCGAGATCCGAAAGGTTCGAGGTCTCCAGACTCCTCTTCACCTCTAAGATGCAGGAAGGCACTTCTGTCTCACAGTTTGTGTTGAAGATGTTAAGGTACATTGAGCGACTAGGCACACTCGATTTTGCAATGGATCACGAACTAAGTATTGACTTAATTCTGCATTGTTTGCCCAAAAGTTACTCACAATTTGTGATGAACTATCGGATGAACAAGTTGGAGACTACCATTCCTGAGTTGCTCAACCTGCTGAAGACTATAGAGCCTTCTGTGAAGCAGGATCAGAAGACGGTACTGTTAGTTGGTTCCTCGAAGAAAGGTTCTAAGAGGAAGGCCAAAGAACAGAATAAGGGAAAGAAGAAAAAGGCCAAAAAGACTGAAAAGACACCAAAAGGCACTTGCCATCACTGCGGCAAGGAGGGTCACTGGCGAAGAAACTGCAAGGTTTATCTTGAGTCCTTGAAGAAGAAGGCATCCGATGCCCCATCCTCTTCAGGTATCTTCGTTATTGAATGTCACTCTATTTCCTCAATCACCTGGGTACTTGATACTGGGTGTAGCTCACATATATGTAATGACATACAGGGGCTAAGGAATAGAAGAAGACTCGTCAAGGGAGAAGCGAATTTGCGAGTTGGAAATGGAGCAAAGATTGCTGCTGTTGCCATCGGAACATATTTGCTAAAGCTCCCTACTGGATGTGTCTTAGAATTGGATAATTGTTATTTTGTTCCTTCGTTAATAAAGAACATTATATCTATTTCATGCTTGAATGAAAAGGGTTATCATTTAACTTTTAGTAACAATTATTTTTACATAACTTTAAATGGTGTTCTTTATGAGACCGGAACTTTGTGCAATGGTATCTACACGTTAGATTTATCCGGTGACGTTTTCAATATCGAAGTTAGCAATAAACGTGATCGAATAGATAATCAAATAGACTCCTATACGTGGCATTGTCGTCTTGGCTATGTAAGTATGAAACGCATGACCAAATTACACCGATGTGGAATTCTGGAATCATTTGAACCCGGTTCATTTGATACAAGCGAATCATGCTTAAAAGGCAAGATGACCAAATTACCCTTTTCCGGAAAAGGTAAACCAGTGGGAGAATTGCTTGTTCTAATACATACTGATGTATGTGGACCAATGTCAACTCTTGCACAAGGAGGCTATAGCTACTTCATTACCTTTATCGATGATCACTCACGATTCGGGTATGTGTTCTTAATTAAACACAAATCTGAAGTTTTTGAGAAATTCAAAGAGTTCAGAAGTGAAGTAGAGAAACAACTTGGCAAAAGTATTAAGATACTTCGATCCGATCAGGGTGGTGAATACTTAAGTCAAGAGTTTCAAGATTATCTTAGGGACAATGGGATATTGTCTCAATGGACTCCGTCGTATACACCACAGCATAATGGTGTATCTGAGAGGCATAACCGAACCTTGATGGACATGGTTAGATCTAATACATGTGCAATTGTGAAGTATTGAAATTGTCCCTAGTCGATGAATTGATAAATACAGACACTATCAATTCTGTTGAGACTAGCATGAGTTATTCTCTAATCAGCTGATTCTCACTGGCTGGTGACATTGGGATGTCCGAAGATAAACATGAATGCTAGTTAAGGGAACTAGTTCATTGGAGTGACTGGCTGTAAAACTTCATATGGTAATCTACATATAGATATATCAATGAAATTCTTACTGTAGCTTAAGTGTGATGTTCCTTTGACTTGCGGGGTTCAAGTCATCTTGGTTATGAAGACTTATACTTTGACATCTTAAGCAAGCATCTCCAAGGAAGTGTGGACCCAGGATGATTGGGTATAAGCCGAAGTGCCCGAAGATGTTTGAACAGCCTACAAAGGATTCACCACTCCTTGCGAGGAGATGTATACCCAAGGCCTATCGTCGGATTATTACTCGAAGCCTCTGGCCAGAGCATCACATGATCAGAGTATGAATATCTCAGATACATGAGAGTAATTAGAATCCGTAGGACGAGAAAACGTTACTTGGGCTAGGTGTGACGTAGTCAGCCTAGTGGGGACTGACACACATAGACCATGTCCTGAACCAAGTGAGTATAAGATGGTGAAGGGAATGGGCCACGATTCATTATAGCTGCTGAAGGATTTCAGAATCATTTCTGAGGTCAACCGTTGATCTTTCAATTAATTGGGGATCATGATATACTACTAGGTGCCACTCATGATCGTTCTATAATTAATTAGTTAATTATGGATGGCCAACATAAATTGAAAGCCTATTTGGTCACACGCATAACGAGTAATTCGAAGGATTTAAAACGAGTTGAGAATTGGATTCTCCAATCGAGATACACTATTTTTGGTAAGTCCAAACAATAGTCAAAACTGAATTTATTTCAGACGCATCGGAATCATAGAATGGCTAAGTCTTTTAAAGACTTAATGGGTGAATTAAATAAGTTTAATTCATTAATGGATTTGATCCAAGGTGGTATGGTTTATTATAAGCTTAAAATAATCCATGGGATTATTTTATCATGAATTAAAATAAACCAAAGACTTGGTTTGTTTTATAAAAAAATTTATAATAAATCAAAGATGACAAAATTTAATCCATTAGTGGGTTTTGAACCATGGACCTATGGTTTGGATAAAATCTTGGCCGACCACTTGAGATGAGATCTCTTGTATATGAATTTCAGCCACCACTAAAGGATAAGACTATTTTGGTTTGTTTTATAAAATAGACCAAAGGTTGGTTTATTTTATAAAAGGTTATATAAATTTTGTATATATAAATTTTTATATAATGAACTAATGGTTAATTTGTTTTATAAATTTTATATAATCATGCCAAAAGAAAGAGAGCCTTGATTATGGATTGATTGAGAAATTATTCCATAATCAAGGAGAGGAGGCTTGATCATGAGAGCCTTGATTATGGATTGATTGAGAAATTATTCCATAATCAAGGAGAGGTTTGCTTGGGAATTAAGAAACCTCTCCCTTTATAAAGGACCCAAGGGGTGCCTTGGTAGATGATCAATCCAAGAATTGCTTGGGCTCTCTCCTCTTCTTCTCTCCCTCTCTCTTGGCCGGCCATAGGCCTTTCCCCTTTCTTCTTGACGTGGGCACAAGGAGAAGCATCAAGACGACGAAGTTCTTCCTTGCGACGATCTTCCTCTTCGGCCGGCCTTGGTGGTGAGTCTTTCGATTTGATTACTCTCTCGGTTTTCATCGTGTTCAGGGAGAATCTAGTAGTTCTCGTGAACACGAAACTCGTGGCTTAGCGAAGTCATCCCGACGATACTCGACGTGGGTACGAATAGAGGCGGAGCTTTCAAGGGACGCTAACGGTTGGATCTCGTCCCTTCTTCCAAGTTACGCAAGGTATTTCGTAGAGTAATTTTCTTTTCTGCAAAAATTTTTATGTTACGATTATGTGAACACATTGCATGCTTAGGATATGTGTGAGAATAATTTAGGAAATTATTCATGCTTTTGTTTCCGCTGCATGTAATTATGTAACAATTACAATACGTGTCCGCGTCGGCATGCACCCGGTCCCAACAAAAGGCAGCAAAGCTACCATCCCTTTCTGATCAGGGCGCCCGGGCCATCACGGGCGCCCCCGTCCAGCAGTTGGTCACTGCTAAACGCAATAGACCTCTGTCCCGGGCGCCCGGGACCTCCCGGGCGCCCGAGACCTCCCGGGCGCCCGAGATAAAATACATATATAAGCCACCCAAACCCCCTCATTTTGCCACACCCAAAACTCCTCTCTTCTCCAACTCTTCTCCTTCCAAGGCGACCTAACTCTCTCAACCTCGACCATGCCTCCCCGAACGGCTACTCGGTATGATTTTTCTTACTCATTTAAAATTATTTTTCTTAATTCATTTTTTTAAACGCATGTTTCTTATCTTAGAAAACGCCGAGCAAACCAATCAAACCCCGGTACCGAACCTAGCCCCGATCCTAGGTTTCCCACCTTGGAACTTTGTAATAAATTCGCTGGAACAATTTATAAACCTATAAAAATGAGTTATCTCAATAGGCATTTCTTCACTCAATCTTGTCCACTGGCCATGAATGTTATCAATTTTTATCAACTAGACAACCTTGTTTTCTGCACTCATCCCATTAATACAACCCTATGTGCAGAATTCAACAACAACATAGTTAGACAGAATAATCTTATGTTTGTCACCACCGTTCAAGGGATGCCCTTGGCAATCACACCTTCATTGCTCAACCGATTTCTTGGACTACGACTCTCTCGGCCCACCTTTTGCTGCTATCCTCCTCGAGATCCTCCTTTTGATGCTCCTTACTCTCACATCGACCTAGACACTCTATACTCCTACTTCTATAGGGAGGCTAGAAACCCTTTGGCCAGACGATTTCAGTCTGTTGACCTTCAGGTCCAGGACTACGCTCTTTATAGAGTTCTAGTCCGCTGCATTCTACCTTTATCCACTAGGGACGTCGCGACCATGTGACCATTTCATACCTTCCTTCTATACGCATTGATTCATCATCTTGTTATCGACATTGGACTCCACATGTTTCACACGATTCTATATGCACCCAGTGTTACCACTCAGGGGCGGGTACGCACCCCTTACTGCCACATCATCACCTCCATTCTTCATCATCACGGTCGTAACATTACCGATGGAGAGATGACCGCGATGACTGAATTTGATGAGATAGGTTTTAGGAACTTTTCCCTAGCTGTTATAGAGGTCTCGGGTACCGGGGTTTTATCGTGGAGACGTCAGCGAGCCGGACCCCAAATCGACTCAGATGAGGAGATTGAGGTTGATGTCGCAGATCTGGCAGCCGAGATTCGACAGCAGATGGACGAGCCCCCACCTCCGACGACTGCCTAGATGCTAGCTCTACATCGGACCGAGGTACACAGTTTGAGGGAGGAAGTAGAAGCTAATCACGCGGAGTATATGGATGCTCGCTGAGCCGATCGAGAGACCAGCGACGCATGGTATCACGAGATGATGTCGCTATTTCGATCCTGGCAGCCAGACTCATCCGATCGTCCCGACCCCTCCTCCTAGATTAGATTGGCATTGTACTAGTGACAGTTTGACTGCCCCTACTCAGTAGGGTTGACTTGTATTTGACTGTGGTATGACTGTGCTGGTTCTCTCTTTTGACCAGCTGACTTATGGAGTTGACTATTTGCTTTTCTTGATTATCTGATCATTATCTAGGATTATGCTTGGTAGAATAGGTTTACTCTACTTCTGTTATTTTAAAAACTGCTTTACTTGATTTTTAAAATCTTTATTGCAATTTCAAAATCAATTTTTCGACTTAGTTTTTTTTGGAAAAACTACCCCCTTCAAAACTAGGGGTTTTCTTCGCAAATGGACTTAGCTTAAGCCCTAACCCTAGAAATGCATGCACCTATAGATCTAGAAGCCAGCATCTCACAAGCACCTTAGGGTACTTTTGATTGATAACTTAGAATGGGTTGAGATGCTTAGGTCTTTGCCTTAATTCAAGATGCTTTAAGTCAGTGCATCTGCAGTAATTGGGGCACTAAATACAAATTAAACAGTAATCAGGTTAAGTGTCAAGCTTAGAAAATCTAACTTGAACAGAACACTTAACTTAACTAACCCTAGCGAAAACTACTGTCTATGACAGTTAGTAAGTAGCTAATTGGGTTAGACAGTACCCGAGCAAGATAATTCAAACTGATTTGGTCCAAGTTTATACCTTGAATTGGTTCAGTACAGCACATTATTCTTTTGCTATATGCAATTTTTTTCTATATTGCTTTGTTTTTTTGATATATGGCAAAGGAGGAGAGAGTAAAAAGGAGAGAAGATTTGAAAATTAAATTTTTTTTTTCAAAATTCAAAATTTCAAATCTTTATCCTTTCTTCAAAAAGTACTTAATCTAACTTGCCTTCAAAACTTTTTTTTAAAAACTTTTTCTAAGTACTTACCTTAAATAGAACTAAGTACTTAAACTTAAGCTATGTTGAAAACTTTTTCTAAGTACTTATCTTAAATAGAAAAGTTTCTAAAATACTAAAGAGATTGAAATTTTTTTAACTCAAAAATTCCTTTAGTAGTAAAAACTTCAGAAAATGTTTAGAAAATTTTCTACTAAGTTATTGACTTGAAAATTTTTTCCAAGTATAAATTTTCTAATTGCCCAGCCAAAATTTTTTTTGGAAAATGTTTTCTAAAAACTTATTTTGAAAAAATGTTCTAAGTGTTGAAAAAATCAATTCCATTTTTAGACTGAGAAATTTTCAAACCCCACGAACCTTTGAAAACCCTAGGGGGAGATTCCTTCCAGGGGGAGGAAACTAAACTGGTATTTCACCTGTTTTTGATTAACTTAACTTTTTGAACCAGGTTGCCATAAATCAAAAAGGGGGAGATTGTTGGTACAGACAGCACCCAAGTCGAACCTTGGTTTTGATAATGGCAAAGGATTCAAAAGTTATGATGTTATTTTTATCTAACATGTTACTTGAGTGTGCAGATTGAAGTCCTAGCGAAGGACTGCTAGGCACCTAGCGAAGGACTGCTAGGCATCGAAACCCTAAGACCTGGCGAAGAGCTGCTGGGCACCTAGCGAAGGGCTGCTAGGAGTCGAAGACCTAGCGAAGGACTGCTAGGCACCAGGCGAAGGACTGCTTGGTACCGAAGACCTGGCGAAGGATTGCTAGGCACCAGGTGAAGGACTGCTTGGTAACGAAGACCTGGCGAAGGACTGCTAGGCACCTGGCGAAGGACTGCAGGGCAAAAGTCCAACCGGAGGAGCCGGTTGGCAACAGGTAAATTCTCCTGAGAGGAGTAGGTAAGGACGCGTTCCTCGTCGAGGGAACAGTAGGCATCGGTTCGACCTAGGGTTTCATTTAGGAGACCCAAAGTCAGAACCAAGACAGCTACGGCTGTAAAATTATCTAACTCTCTTACCTTGTTGTTTTGGAACTAAGCCTGGATGCAGGACCGAAGGAACGAGTTTCTGCAGCTCAGAACGCCCCAAAGGAGAGGGGCAGCAGCTGGGCAGGGCGCCCTGGAGGTCCCGGGCGCCCTGGAGGTCCCGGGCGCCCCCAAGGGCAAAGCAAACAACCAAACAAAGAGTTGTCTCGAAACTGCTCTAAGCAGGGCACCCTGGAGGTCCCGGGCGCCCTGAGTCAAAGCCAAGAAATGAACCGAAGCAAAGAAGCAACTGTGAAGCCTGTTGACTGAGTCAAGCGGGGCGCCCCCAGCAGCCAGGGCGTCCCCAGTGTCCCGGGCGCCCCCGTCGGCTCCAAGCTCTATCTTGAAGGGATAACCTCTGACCGGGTCTCGGATAGGGGTTTGCGGATCCAGAGGCACGTGGAGGGCACCCCCGATGTCCAGGGTGCCCCCAGGTGCACTATAAAAGGGGTTCGACCCCTAAGGCTTCTAGACACACTTTTCCAACGCCTAAAAACTCTTCGCTCAAGCGCTCTGCTCCGGAAACATCTGATCTCGAGGTTCTAGCGCCGACGACGACCCTACGCACCGAAGAACCATCCACATCGGGCGTCGGTAACGAAGAGTTAGATTTTTGTTTTTACTACATTAATACTGTACGACTTTCTGTAAAACTTTGCGCCTTATAGAATTGCCCACAGTAAACGGTCAAAGACCGTGGGCCTTGGAGTAGGAGCCGACCGCGACTCCGAACCAAGTAAAAAATCTTGTGTTCACGTTTGTTGTTTTAATTTCTGTTGTGCATTCTCTAATTTTATAATCCGAAACGGTTTTACGATATTCACCCCCCCCCCCTCTATCGTATTCTATTGATCCAACATAATGGATCTAAAACCAATCCATTAATGAAAATCCATTCCACTAAAGGATCTCCATTGAATTTCTTCACCAACCCCCATATTTTCATATGGGCTCCACCTATTATGAGCACATCCATCCCCCCATGTTTACGATATAGAATGCCCATCGATTAATTTAAATTACTGACAATTTTAATTAATCAACCTCTGGTTCCTTGACTAGTACCACTCAACTTTATCATCATGTTGGATCAAATCCACTTACAGGATTTAACATGATGAACCTTATGAGCTTATCAAGGGGGCATCATCATCCTGACTCACCAGGACACAGATTCCGTTAATAATCAACGGTACACCATATAATTAATATTATTTCCCAACTTATCGGGCCTATCGATTTAGCAGAATAAATCTCGTCCATTGGTAAATCAAAGAAATAAATATTAACTATACGTGCCCGTTATTATATCGGGATTTAGGGATTGCGCTCCATAATAATCCAAGGTCCAATCCAATTATTAAGTCAGTACAAATTGGATGACCTCTGATTTTGGTCCTGCTCAATGCACACAAAGCACACTAGTGTAATTCTATGGTCAAGATAAATCACACCTAATTACACTACAATCATACCGATGGTTTGTCCAACTCCATCTCGGCTGTGAGCCTCTACTTATACTATGCAAGGGACTGATAACATGATCTTTTGTGTGTCATCACACATCATGTTATCTACAATGCAAAGTATTAGACTTTTATGCATATACTAATATAAATACGCATCTGTGTTGTTGTGATTCTCTTTTCAAAATGTAGATGATCTTATATATAAACAAGAACAAGTCTTTTAGTATACATATCTAACACAAGCTCCTGGAACCATTCCAAACGCTCGGATTCCAAGCGCCTGGATTGGTTTCAAGCGCCTAGGATGGGCTGAATAGTCATTGTGCATGGATAAAATTCTATCCAACTAAGGAACTCTAGATCACATTAGAGGCTCCTCTAGTGTCACATCAATAACGGTAACATTTGACAATTGTGCTATAAATAGCCGCTAGAGCTAGGAATTATTAACAACATCTATATTCATTTTTCTTACTCTATTTCTGAACATTATAATGATTGTATAAGGTTTCTCCGCCTTCCACAAAGGAGTTTTTGATAGCGAGGTTCAACCGCCTCTGATTAGCAACCTCCTTAATTACAACCATGTCAAAACTCTGCTAGTCTCTTACTTAATTATTTTATGTTGTTATTTTTAACTATTTAATTAATTTGTTATCTTTGCTAAGTTCCAAAAGCAAGAGAAGATTCTAACTTCTTTGCAGGTTATTCACCCTCTCTAGTCGGTCTTACCTGGACCTACAAAATATGTATGTTTAAAATGTGTTATATCAAGATATAACACTAAATACATGCATTCAAACCAAAATTATCTAAAAACTTGCATCCTAATGTTTTAAAATCAAGGACACCTAACCTGACTTTAATACCAATTGATATAAGTTTTAGAATCCCTATTAAGGATCATGCTACAACATAGAAATATTAATAAAATGATTCATCAATCGAACACAGGATCTTATCGGAGATCTAAAACAATATGTGAAAAAGAACAAAAGAGAAAGTATAAAATTATAAATCCACACATGAATCCAAAGACATCCTCATCCTATTGTCGCTGGAAGAACCTGAAGATTAAAACTTGAATTAGCCGCAAGGAGTGATCTTCCATAGGTACGAGGGCTACAACTCCTCAATCTCAATCCGATGGGGGAAATGTGATAGCCATCAGAGTTAAATGAGGATCACACTCATATAACTATAACTAGCACAAACTTGTTAGCTACCCATCATTGCTAACGGTAAAGGAATAATGAGTTGTACACATACTAGTTCACGTCCAATAGCACAAACCCAAAATCAAAACACAAATTAGATCACATTAATGAGCCTGTCCTAAATAACAAAATCCGTGTGTTAGGGATTAACTTGTCTACCCACCTAATAGAGATTAAATCCAACATCTATAACTATTTTCAATTGATTTTAATCAATTTATAGTAATTTTGATGAAATTTAAATTAGTTTGACTAAGTTAGTAAAGAGTATTTTGATATAATGGTATTTAAAATTTATGATTTAGGGTTTAAGATTTTAATAAAATAGTTGATTTTTTATGTTTTAGTAGCTATCGAGTAGCTTGTAACCACTGTAACAACTACTGAGTAAATTCTACATATTATAGCAGCTACTGAGTAGCTTCTAAACAATATGACTAAAAGTCTATATTTTAAAATCTTAAATTCTAAATCTTAAACTTTAAACATTGAAATAGTTGATTTTTCATGTTATAGTTGTTGCCATGTAGTTTCTACATGTTGCAACCTTTACCAAGTAGCTTTTACATGTAGCTCAACCCTCTTAAATTCTAAACTCTAAACGTTATTATATTAAAATACTTTTTATCAGCTTGGTCAAAATTATTTAATCATCATCAAAATTATTTTTTAAAATAGTTAATTATAATAGTTATTTATTAGTTTTTACACATTATAACAATTACAGAGTAATTTCTATACATTATAGCAATTAGTCATAGTTGTTTAAATAATTTTAGAAGCAATTAACGTTGTAGCAACTATCTACCAAGTAACATTTATATATTGTAAAAAAATAATTAACGAGGTTTTTCAAACCTCCGGCAACCGGTCCGACCTCACGGAAGTTTCTCACCGGCCGCTAGGGTAAATCGGGAAGCACTAGCAGTGGGCGGTCTAAAAGCCCAACATCCCAGGGTTCGCGTCTCATTTAAAGGAACATTTATATATTGTAGCAACTAGCGATAGCTACTACAATAATATTGGATAAACAGTATTTTACGGTTAAAATATTTAATGGAGTGTTATTTTGATTTTTTTAAAAGAGGTGTTCTTTTCATTATTTTTATAATTTGGAGTATCCGTTTTATTTTTGCTTATATATATATATATATATATATATATATATATATATATATATATATATATATATATATATATATCTTATTCATCGGTTTCTTCGTTGTCAGTTAACTGGTTTTTTCGTGATTGCTGATATGAAGCTAAAAAAGCCTATTTTGCGGAATTGAGGAGGCCGCCTCTTCTTTTGTCTTCAACGCATCGACCCATTGAGGTTGGGATACAACGGGGGTTATTTAGACCTTTGAGCAAATCTTTTGCAGGAGAAATCCAGACAGACGTAGAGAGAAGGGTCAGTCGTGGTAGAAAGGGATGATGACGAAAGTGCTCGACTAAGATGTTAGCCAAATGGAAAGTCTCCCTCTTTGGAAAAGTTCATTCTCAATGATAATTTCTATAAATTTTTTTTTGCATATTTTAACTTGGATTGGACGATACAATCGCTACAATGAGAACAAATGTTGGCCAGCCCCAAAGAATAGCGCACCTAAAAATTACACCAATATACAAGAAGAACAAAAGAAAACGAAGAAATCGAAAAAATTTATTTTTCTGGAAAAACAAACTTACAAAAAACTGAGACACAGTTTCACATGCCTCTAAGACCCTTTAAATACACCACGAACAAGACTTATTCATGACTAATCCCATTAAAATAGGAATTAAAATCAGAAGACTAATTCGCCAGTTATCCCATTAAGATAGGAAAGGCTAACCAAAGACTAAGCCAAAACCCAAAGACTAAGTCATAAGAATTATCAAAATAAAATAAAAATAAAATGAGATGATAATGTCTGGATTATTTATTTTCTCACATTGCTCCCCTAATCCTGACATGGCTGTAAATCACGGACACCGAGTAGTTGTCGGTTGGCAGCTATCTTCACTCCTGGCAATGCTTTGGTTAATATATCAGCTCGTTGTTCTCCGATATTAATGAATTCAACCATAATCTGTCCCTTCTCTACACATTCTCTAATAAAATGAAACATTGTATCTATGTGCTTGCTTCGACCATGGAATATCGGATTCTTCATGAGAGCTATAGCAAATTTGTTGTCAATAAACAAGGTTACCAGCTTTGGCTTTACACCGGTTAATTCGCTGGCAAGGCTCCTCAACCACAAGGCATGGTAGGCCGCAGTTGTGGCTGCCATGAATTCTGCCTCACAAGATGAAAGTGTTGGATCGAGAAATGCGAGAGAGGGGGGGGGGGTGAATGTCGCAATTCGTTCGGATTTAAAAAGAGCGGGTGCGCAGCGGAAATAAAAAAGAACACAATAACGCAAACACAGCTGGTTTACTTGGTTCGGAGCCTGGGTCGACTCCTACTCCAAAGCCCACGGTCGTTGACCGTTTTCTGCGGGCAATTCTATAAGTTCGCAAAAGTTTACACACAAATAATAATAAAAATATTCTCGTAAACTTAAATACAACTCTTGTTACCGACGTCCGGTGAAGATTGAAGTTCTGGAGCAGCGGGACGTCGTCGGCTTGAGTTGGCAGCTTTCTGGAGCGTGTCGTGGAAGCAGAAGAGCGTAGAATTGTCGAAGGAATTCATTGTTCAAGAATAGGATCGAGACCCTCTTTATATAGGGCAGGGGGCGCCCGACATGCTCGGGGCGCCCCCCACGTGGCTCTTGATCCGGTGAGCCCTCTGGTCAAGGCTGATCTCTTCATCTTCGGGATCAGCTTTGACCGGGGCGCTCGACGCGCGCGGGGCGCCCGGTTGACCGGTCAAAGCGTCATCTTCAGGGCTTCGCGAGAGTGAGCTGCAGCAGCCTTCAGTGGCGTGGCACAGCGGGGCGCCCGACACACGCGGGGCGCCCCCAATTGCGCTGCTGTCGGGGCGTTTACCTCTCTGCTGACTTTGGGTTGACTCTGGGGCGCCCGACACATCCGGGGCGCCCTACTCAGCTACGGCCTCACTCCTTTGAGGCTCTCTGAGCTGCAGAAACACAGTCCTTCGGTCCTGCATCCAGGGTTAGTCCAAAACAGCAAATAATAAGTTAGTTAAAACAGCCTTAGCTGTCTTGGTTCTGACTTTGGATCTCCAAAATGGAGCCCTAGGTCGAACCGACGCCTAATGTTCCCTCGAGGGGAACGCGTCCTCACCTACTCCTCTCGGGAGAATTTACCTGGTGCCAACCGGATCCTCCAGTTGGACTTTTGCCCGGCAGCCCTTCGCCAGGTCTTGAGTTTCGCCCAGCAGCCCTTCGCCAGGACTTGGTTTTTGCCCAGCAGCCCTTCGCCAGGTCTTGAGTTTCGCCTAGCAGCCCTTCGCTAGGACTTGGTTTTCGCCTAGCAGCCCTTCGCCAGGACTTGGTTTTCGCCCAGCAACCCTTCGCTAGGACTTGGTTTCCTGACAGCCCATCGTCAGGTGCCTAGCATCCCTTCGCTAGGACTTGGTTTTCGCCCAGCAACCCTTCGCCAGGACTTGGTTTCCTAACAGCCCATCGTCAGGTGCCTAGTAGCCCTTCGCTAGGACTTTGTTTCCTGCACTCTCAGTGAACAACGTTAGATCACAAATAACCCTTAACTTTGAATCTTTTGCCAATATCAAAACAAGGTTCGATCTGGTGCTTCTTGCACCAACAATCTCCCCCTTTTTGATTATGGCAACACAATTCAAAGTTAAGGAAAAACTTATAACAGTTTAAGCACAAAAGGTTAAGCAATGAAGTATAACTATTTATGAATAGAATAAATGTAGAGTTGAAAAAAAAAATATTTATTTTTCATACTCCCCCTAAAACCCTGAATACTTGTATTTACAACTCTTAACTTTGACCTTTCCTCCCCCTTTGACATATATCAAAAAATAGGCATGGGTGAACAAGGTATCTAACAGGGATTTATGAGTTTTTCTAAGTGCTTCATGTTTTTGACAAAGTATTTCAAAAACAGAGTAAAAATATTTTCAAAACTTTTTACACTTAGATAATTTTCAAGTATAAAGCAAGTACTTTTGAGAAGTTTGAAAAATTAAGTGTCAGGTACTTGGTTTAAAAATAGTTAAGTACTAAACTCATTTAAATACTTGAAATAAATTTTTGAAAGGAATTGTTAAGTACTTTAGAAATAATTTTTGAGAAAGACTTAGAAATAATTTTTGAAAGAAATAGTTAAGTAATTGGAAAAAACTGTTAAGTACTTAAGTTGTATTTAAAAAAAATTAAGTAAAAAATCAAGTACTTAAATTGATTTTGAAAAAATTAAGTACTTCGGATGTTTTTGAAATTCAAATTTGAAAAATTTGATTCCCTCTTTTCTTTCCTATCTCTCCCCCTTAATGTTAAATTCTTCTCCTTTGACCATTTTTAAGTTCAATTAAGAAAAATATTTTGAAGGAAGTGATAAGGAGAATGTTTGTGTATCAGAGCCTATGAATTTTGAAAGCAAAAAGATACTTAGAATAATTTTGAAGGCATAAAAAAAACTTAAATTTCTAGATTAAATCCATTTAAAAAATGTATTTGTAGGCAAATCTTTAAAAGCTTCATGCACTTAGAACACTTTTGCCTTGAAAAATATTTGTACTTTTGGAAACATTATATTTTGAAAAATAGCAGTACTTTTTGAAAGATATTATGCATTTTTGAAGACATAAGTACTTTTGAAATAAATTATGATTTGAAACACATAAGTACTTTTAGAAAAATATTTTACTTGACTAGGTTTCTTTTCCAGTCTGACACAATCCTAGGAAACCTTGTTGATTACAAGGACATTTCCCTAAGTGTCCTGGAAAAGTTCTCCAATTCAAGTAAATACTATCTCCAAAAAAATGATAGTACTTTGAAAGTATATGCTAGTACATTTTGAAAAATGTATGACCTTTTGAAGACACAATATGTTGCTTGACTTGGTTTATTTTCCAGTCTGACACAATCCTAGGAAACCTTGTTGACTACAAGGATATTTTCCTAAGTGTCCTGGAAATTCGCCAACCTAAGTAAATATTATTTCAAAAGCAATTTCATAGGCCACAATAATAATAATATTTTGAACGAAAAATTATTTATGTTTTCAAAAGGATTTTAAACTTGCAGTGCATAAAAACATATATTTTGAAAAATTTTCAACAATTCTTTTAATTTGATCTCCCCCTAAACTTGACCCAGTCCTAGGAAGCTTGTTGACTACAAGCGATCTTCCTCTGAGTCTTAAGGTTTGATTTAAATTATAAGAATTGTCTAATAACCAAAAAAAATTAATAAACACATTTCAGAAATTCTTCTTTTGACTCAAACTCCCCCTAAATTTGACACATCCCAGGAGTCCTTATGGATCATGAAGTGGATCTTCCTCTGTGTCTTTAGGGTTTATTAAAATCAAAAGAATAGTTTTGAATATCAGTACGGTAATATAATTTTAGGAAATTCAACTTAAAATGAAGATAATTTTCAAACATAAGCCCCTTTTTCGAAAAACATTTTGAAATAATAATGATTTTTGTAAAGCACAATTTTGAAAAATATAGTGATTATTTGAAGGCATAAAACTTCTTCTATTAATTTGAACTTCCCTTAAATCTGACACAGTCCTGGGAGGCTTGTTGACCACAAGTTAATCCTCCTCTTAGTCTTAGGGTTTGTCAAAATTAAAGGAACAATTTTGAACATGCTTTTTGAGTATGGTAATTTTTAAGGAGATAGATTTTTGAAAATATAATTTGGTATGATAACACAATTTTCGAAAACCATTTTGAAATGATAATAATTTTTCAAAGATATTTTGAAAGAAAATTAAAAAGAATAAACCACTCCCCTTTTGACATGAAATAAAAGATGTAAAAAAAATAGAGTACAGTGAATTAATTTGAAAACAAGAAATAACTTTGAATAACTTTTGAAAGTATATTTTATTTGAAAGAGTAGTGAGTTATGCATTTAGGTCCTAGATGTCTCACCCAGTACTACATGATCAAGCATGTTAACCTTAAGGGTTTTTGTGAGACAGGTTTTAGTAGAAGATTTATTTTGAAAAGACCATGAATAAATTTAAAGAGTTAAATTAATTTTTTAAACACAATTTAAATTTATTTTGAAAAAAGATATTTGAATCTAAAATTAACTGAAAATTTGTGTTAGATTTGAATTTAACAAAAAATAATTTGAATTTGAATTTCAAAAATTGGCTTCCAGGTCTTGGCGAGGCACTAGGCCTTCTTTGGCCGTAGCCTTATGGGATCATCCACCCTTTCCTTGACAAAGCCTTTTAATGAAATTTCATTTTCAAATTAAATTAGGTCATTTTCTGGTCCAACTAGCTTGGGTCTTGGATCGGTAGCTTCGGCTGGTTTCACCAGTCTAAAGAGACCAAGTAGACTTGATCTTATTAGAGTTGGTTTCCCCAACGTACTATCATCTCACCTCCTCCCAATACTATGTTGTCAAATTTCAAGTAATTGGTTAAGTCCTTAAGCTATCTAGTCCTATGAATAGCCAGAACAAAACTTCAGATAATGTCATAGTGAGGAGAAATTTCTGGATTTTCTAAGTTTGCAAAATTATTAATCAGTTTTTCTTGTATATCAATTTTAATTTTCAAAGTCTCATTTTCTTGTCTTAACATTTTGAATTTTGACTTTGCTAATATACATGATTTCATCAAGTTATCTAAGCATGCATCCATATCTAAATTTGACCAAGGGAGATTAATTAAACTGTCAGTATTCAAGGTAAAGAGTTGATTTGGATGAAAATTACAGTTACCCATTTTGGTTGGTTTCCCTGGATCTTTGTAACGTTTATCTGTGCATTCCTCTTTGTAATGCCCAAACTCCTGACACTTGAAGCATTGAATGCGACTCTTAGTCTTTCGTGCTTTTGGAGCTCGTTTCTTTGTTGCCGTCGGTGGTATCGTTTGAATCTTACGGGTAGGACACTTAGTTTGGTAGTGCCCTCTCTTCCTGCATATGTAACAAATTATATGATTTTTAAAATTTAAATTTGTAATTTTACCTTTTGATTCCTTATTGGGAATCTCCCCCTTAATTGTTGCTGTCTCGGATCTAGGCTCATCTTCTGATTCCGTGTCTGAGTCGGACTTGGGTACCGGTTGAAGCTCCTTCTTTGATGGTTCTCTTGGAGTTTTCCCTGCAAAAGTTATACCTTCCTCGACCATTGCAGTATCAGCTTGATTATTTAATTCTAATTTAGAAAAGAATTTGAAATTGGTTACCATCTCAGTCAGTTCGTCGTCTGATTCTGCTGGTTCGATTTCGACTCTGGGTTCAGGTTCAGACTCTGACTCGGCTGTCTGTGCTTGGACCGAGAGTGCGAGATAACTTACCTGATCTTCTTCTTCATCTGAGATTTCTTGATGAAGATTGATCAATTTCTCCCAAATTTCTCTAGCACATCCAAATGAACCGACTAGCTTGAGTTGTTCGTTGGTTAGACCGCATTGAAGAATTGCAGTTGCTCTTGCATCAGTCTCAATTTGGTTGAGGGTGGGTTCATCCAGTTTGTCCCATGCAACTGATAGTCCATCTTCTGTAGGGAGGTGGAACCCTGTTTGAATGATCATCCATATGTCCATATGGGTCTTCAGATGGAACTCCATTTGACTTCTCCAGGAATTGAAGTTTTCACCGGAGAAGAGAGGTGGACGAACGTTGTTCCATTCTTGATTGGCCATTTAAAAACCCTTGCACACAGAGGGAAAAAGTAGAAATGTACCAAGACTTGGTCTTGGATTAGTAGTGCGGGAGAGAGAGAAAAATTAGCCTAATAAAAACTATTGCACGAATTTCGAGGCAGACTGATAAAAAATTTATGTCAAAATTTTGAAAATGTTACTTTACCAATTTTGATGACAAAAAGTAAGACTTTAATGTTTGGAAAAAATTTGCTCAGAGTAAGGTAGCACGATTTTCGAGAAAAAATAATATTAAAATAATAATAAAAAAAGTTTATGACAAATTTTCAAAGGTTGATTATTTTGACAATTCTGACTTATGGTAAAAAAGTGAGAATTCAAAATTGAAAAAGGCGTAAGGATTTTTTAAATCCACCTACAGATATTTTTTATTTTTAAAATAAAAGGCGAAAAGATGTAGTGGTGTTGATTAAAAAAAAAGGAAAAGAAATAAGATAAAAAAAATTTCGTAAATCCGAAAAACTTTCAAACTAGTGGTTGCACCAAGTTTGAACTACCCCGCTCTGATACCACTTGTTGGATCGAGAAATGCGAGAGAGGGGGGGGGTGAATGTCGCAATTCGTTCGGATTTAAAAAGAGCGGGTGCGCAGCGGAAATAAAAAAGAACACAATAACGCAAACACAGCTGGTTTACTTGGTTCGGAGCCTGGGTCGACTCCTACTCCAAGGCCCACGGTCGTTGACCGTTTTCTGCGGGCAATTCTATAAGTTCGCAAAAGTTTACACACAAATAATAATAAAAATATTCTCGTAAACTTAAATACAACTCTTGTTACCGACGTCCGATGAAGATTGAAGTTCTGGAGCAGCGGGACGTCGTCGGCTTGAGTTGGCAGCTTTCTGGAGCGTGTCGTGGAAGCAGAAGAGCGTAGAATTGTCGAAGGAATTCGTTGTTCAAGAATAGGGTCGAGGCCCTCTTTATATAGGGCAGGGGGCGCCCGACATGCTCGGGGCGCCCCCCACGTGGCTCTTGATCCGGCGAGCCCTCTGGTCAAGGCTGATCTCTTCATCTTCGGGATCAGCTTTGACCGGGGCGCTCGACGCGCGCGGGGCGCCCGGTTGACCGGTCAAAGCGTCATCTTCAGGGCTTCGCGAGAGTGAGCTGCAGCAGCCTTCAGTGGCGTGGCACAGCGGGGCGCCCGACACACGCGGGGCGCCCCCAATTGCGCTGTTGTCGGGGCGTTTACCTCTCTGCTGACTTTGGGTTGACTCTGGGGCGCCCGACACATCCGGGGCGCCCTACTCAGCTACGGCCTCACTCCTTTGAGGCTCTCTGAGCTGCAGAAACACAGTCCTTCGGTCCTGCATCCAGGGTTAGTCCAAAACAGCAAATAATAAGTTAGTTAAAACAGCCTTAGCTGTCTTGGTTCTGACTTTGGATCTCCAAAATGGAGCCCTAGGTCGAACCGACGCCTAATGTTCCCTCGAGGGGAACACGTCCTCACCTACTCCTCTCGGGAGAATTTACCTGGTGCCAACCGGATCCTCCAGTTGGACTTTTGCCCGGCAGCCCTTCGCCAGGTCTTGAGTTTCGCCCAGCAGCCCTTCGCCAGGACTTGGTTTTTGCCCAGCAGCCCTTCGCCAGGTCTTGAGTTTCGCCTAGCAGCCCTTCGCTAGGACTTGGTTTTCGCCTAGCAGCCCTTCGCCAGGACTTGGTTTTCGCCCAGCAACCCTTCGCTAGGACTTGGTTTCCTGACAGCCCATCGTCAGGTGCCTAGCATCCCTTCGCTAGGACTTGGTTTTCGCCCAGCAACCCTTCGCCAGGACTTGGTTTCCTGACAGCCCATCGTCAGGTGCCTAGCAGCCCTTCGCTAGGACTTTGTTTCCTGCACTCTCAGTGAACAACGTTAGATCACAAATAACCCTTAACTTTGAATCCTTTGCCAATATCAAAACAAGGTTCGATCTGGTGCTTCTTGCACCAACAGAAAGTGCCATTGTCTTCTGCTTCTGTGAATTCTAGGACACCAAACTTTCATTAAAATAAAAAGTCATTCCACTTGTGATTTTCCTTCCATCGAGATCGCTGGCTAAATCACTGAGGATCTGTTTGACCACCTTTTGATACACGATTGTAGGTCTCTCCATGTATCTGCTCGCCAATCCGACAGAATATGATAGGTCCGACTCTTCAAACAGTACCAGCATTGCCTCATTCTCTTCTTCGTCAATACCAACAACTTCCTCAGTGTTGACATAGATATCAGCAATGGACCTAAAGCGGACTGATCTTTCTTGAGACTCGGGTGAGTCTGTTAATGAAGGCAAGGTAGTTGCATGGGCGTTTTGTTGGGTTCTCCCGGCATATGACAATAAAAACGTAGCGGAAACAAGAACCCACGAGCAATCCATGCGAAAGAAAACTCGTACAAAGCTATCTATCTAATAGATTTATCTACTGTTTATATCTTTGAAGTGTGCCCTTCGGTTATCCCGCTCGTCCAAGATACGCCGGATCTCTTGCACGTTCAAGCGTCCGTGCCTCTATTCGTATCCACACGGACACAATCTCTCAACTTCGAGAGAGCTACCTTAATTGTGCTAGCAACTTGGGGTAGCTCGCAGAACACCAAGAACCTTACAATAAGGTTTCGACCAAAAAGGGAGGAGAGGAAGAAGAGAGGAGGGAAAGGGAAAAGCTAAGGCAAGAAGAAGAAGACCTCATCCAAAGTCACAATGCCCCTCTTTTATAATCATCCCATAAATATGAAGAGGTTTGTGTCTCTTTGGCTTCCCAATAAAGAGCACATCTTTTCATGTGGCTCTTTGTCATTTCCCATGCAAGAAAAGAATCTTTTCATCCAATGAAAAGAGACTTTTCTCTTTCCTCCATGCAATCCGACCGGGCCTCTCGGGCTTCCAACTCGATCTCCCGACCAAGCCTCCCGAGTGGCGAGCTCCCGACCCAGTCTGCCAAGCTCCGACTCAGCTCGCCGAGCTCCGACTCGGCCCGCCGAGCTCCGACTCGGCCCGCCGAGCTCCGACTCCGACTCAGCCCGCCGAGCTCCGACTCCGACTCGGCCTGCCAAACTCCGACTCGGTCTCTCTCGAGTTCCCAACTCGAGTCCCCCGAACTGACCTCCCGAGTTCCCAACTCGGGCTCAGGTCTCCCGAGTTCCTAACTCGGGCTCAGATCTCCTGAGAATTCCCAACTCGGGCACAGATCTGCCGATCAACATTCTCGAAGCATTGTGTCCTTTGTGTGTGACCCAATAGGTTCTCGTGACGTTGGCAATGCGCCTAAACACTTTAGACACATAAACAATGAGCGACATCTAGCAATGCATCATTGTTACCCAAGTAACAAGAAAAGTCGAGATCCGACTAAACCTCCGTGACTATGATAGTGTATGACCTTGTCCTTCTATTCTTGATATCTAGATTGACCAATGAGGCATAGACCATGTCATCCTCAATCAATCTTGTGTTTCTTGATCTCCGAGTAGACTCACTCAAACAAATGAGCTCAATATCTCATATTGACTCATTTGAGCATGGTCATGCGTTTCAGTAGTCCTACTCGATCAAGGGGCCCACAGATATCACTCCCATCATATGGGAGGGATAGATCCCATCTACATCACTCACATCCTTCCGCATAATTCATTACATACCCAGTGATCGCCTTTATAGTCCACCCTGTTACGGGTGACGTTTGACGATACCAAAGTACATAACTCCTTATGTAGGGAACCGTAGTGACTTCAGGTCTAAGGACTATTCATACCAATAGTCACATGAGAAAGTCTATGACACTCATATGACAATCTATGAAATTTTCTCATGGCGGGTCATTCAGTACACATTCTCCAATGTATACCCATGTGTCAACTTGATATCACATATCCATGACTTGTGAGCTCAAGTCATCAGTTGACCTACATGCTAGTCTCCATGCATTAATATTGTCCCTGAATAATTGATGCTTGACTAGGAATAATTTAGTGTAGTGTTCTCTACATTATCTCACTATCGATTCAACCAATCGATATAATGTAGATATGAACCTACTATACAAGGACATTATTATACTTAGTTATTCGGCACAGAATACAAAGTAAGTATAATAACCAAACATGTCTTTATTAATAATAGAATATGATACAAAATGTCTCTAGTCAATCATCACATAATTGGCTCTAGGGCTCCTACTAACAGTTTGATGGTTGTGTAGATGGACTTGACGTTCTTGGCATGGGTACCACAGCTGTTGCCGGTGGTGTGACATCTTCCACCCTTGCCTCAGTGTCTGCTGCAACAATCACCTTGTCAGTGTCGAATGCATCCACCACCATAAACTCCGGTAAGTTTTCTTCATTGTTGGCACCTGCATTCCATGTCATTCACAATTTTCTTGAATCATTACATCTCTACTTATTTGTAGCTTGTTATGCTTTGGATCAAATAGATGATGAGCTTTGCAACCTTCCTCGACACCCAAATATACCATGGGTGAGCTTCTGTCGTCAAGTTTCTTCAGATGAGGGGTTGTGTTTTTCACATATGCAACACAACCGAACACTCTCAAGTGGGCGAGATGTGGCTTTCTCCCCATCCAAGCTTCAAATGGGGTACGCTCTTCGAACGCCTTAGTTGGGAGACGGTTTAGCAGATAGACAGCATACCTAACCGCCTCTCCCCAGAACCTTGCGGGTATATTTGTACTCTTGAGGAGAGATCTTGCCATGGCCATCACGGTCCGGTTGCGGTGCTCCACTACACCATACTGTTGAGGTGTGTAGGGAGCCGTGAGGTGTCGCTCGATTCCTTCATTTTCACATAATCGAGTAAACTCCGTGGATAGGAGCTCGCCGCCTCGATCTGTCCCGAGTGTTCTGATCTTGTACTCAGTCTTGTTCTTTGTCAGGAATTTGAACTTCTTGAATGTTTGGAATGCATCACTATTTGCTGCCAATACAAACACCCACATCCACCTAGTGAAATCATCCACAATTAGAAGAAAATACTTGTTACCGGCAAGTGTACATGGTGAGATTGGCCCGCAAATATCAGCATGGAGAAGTTCTAACGGCTTCTTTGCTCTAAAGTTTGCTTGGTACGGGAACGACAATCTTGCATGCTTGGCGATCATACACACTTCGCAAAGCTTGTTTGGCTGGGGCAATATTGGCACATCAACTGCCAATTTCTTCTCACCCAATAGCTTCAAGTCATGGAAATTGACATATCTGAGCCTTGCATGCAATAATCAGGTTGGGTCTTCTAGGCTTGCCAGGAGACAAACTTGCTTGAGTGTCTTCAAGGTTATCTTGTACATGTGATTTTGTGTTCGCTTTACCAGCATCAAGAGCTTCCTGCTCCCATCAATCACCTTTATGGTATCTCCTTCGATGTGCACCTCGTTCCCAGTTTCTATCAATTGACCAAGACTGATGATATTACTACAAAGTTTTGGAATATAGTGTACCTCATGGAGAGCCTTCTGATCTCCGTTCTTGCATTCGAACACAACCGTCCCCTTGCCCATGATCTCAATGGTTGATCCATCGCCATACCTCACCTTCCCAGTGATGGTTTCATCTAGTTCTTGAAACTTCTCGCGATGGCCCGTCATGTGGTTGTTGGCACTGTTGTCAAGGTACCAGACGTCTTTATCTTCCCCTTTCTTAACGTTGCGATACATATCTGGTAGAAACCTTTCTTCACTGAGCAGAATCATATCTTGCTGCTCTCGGCTAGCGTGAGAGTCCTCGTGGGGCATGCTCATCATCAATGCTGGCTCTTCATCGGTGTCGCAAGTGAGGTGAGCCTCATTATCACGACGCTTGTTGTAGCATTTGGACGCATAATGCCCCATTTTCTCACAATTGAAGCACTTTATATGACTCTTGTCACGAGTGCCACTGTTGTTGCCGCTAGTGCCTCCTGCACTGTCTTGGCGCTGCGTACCATGATCACGATCGCACCCTCTCCTATGCCACTTGCCACAATTAGGGTCGCTGGACCCGCGCCCCTTGCCTCCTGACGGAGTGTCCACGCTACTCCCTTTTTGTCGCATTTGCCATTCGGCATGATTAAGCAGGAGCTCACCTTCAGTGCCGTTAGTGTTGCCTCGTAATCACAGTGTTCGTTCCTCGATGGACCTTCAGTCATCCTATAGTCTCCTCAAATGGTATCTTCTCAAGGTCGTGGAACTGCTCAATACTAGCGATAATAGGGAAGAATTTATCAGGGACAGAATCGAGCAACTTCTTTACCAACGAGGAATCTTCAAGCGTGGCACCAAGAGTGGAGAACTTGCTGCTCATAGCGCTGAGTTTGTCAGCAAACTCATCAATCGTATCGGTCTCCTTCATCCGGAGGGCGTCAAACTCGCTCTTCAATGTTTGTACGTGAGCCTTCTTCACTCGTTCACTGCCTAGGTATCTCAGCTTGAGGCTGTTACAGACTTCTTTCGCCGTCTTCTTTGTTGCGATTTGGAGAAGAATGTCTTCGGGGACACACTGCAAGATGTATGTGCGTGCCTTATTGTCCTTCTTTGCATCCACCTGGGCTTCTTTCTCTGGCTCCACCGCCTCCTAGACTCCCTGGGCATCGAGAATTACCTCTGTCTTTATTGCCCACATAGTATAATTGTGAGGGCTTAGCATCGGATAAGGAAATGACACTCCGCCATTCTCCTTCGCTAGGATGCTCAACATTTTTGTGGAAGCGTGGTTTCTTGGCTGCTCTATACTACCAAAGCTCTGATATCAATTGTTGGCCCAGACCCAAAGAATAGCGTACACAAAAACCACACTAATATGCAAGAAGAACAAAGGAAAACGAAGAAATCGAAAGAACGAAAGAATTTGTTTTTCTAGAAAAAACAAACATACAAAAAAACTAAGACACAGTTTCACATGCCTCTAGGACTCTTTAAATACACCACGAACAAGATTTATTCATGACTAATCCCATTAAAATAGGAATTAAAATCGAAAGACTAATTCGCTAGTTATCCCATTAATATAGGAAAGACTAATCAAAAACTAAGTTAAAACCAAAAGACTAAGTCATAAGAATTATCAAAATAAAATAAAAAAAATGAGATGATAATATTGGATTATTTATTTTCTCACAACAAAAAAAAGAAAAAAAAAAAGGCAACCGTCTCAGCCTGCGGTTAGTGGAGGTACGCTTACCCATCATCGATATCGTTTGCCTGAAGAAAGTTTGATGACTATTGAATTAAGATTTCTTTACACAGACGAGCAATAACATTCCTCTTCTACAATTCTTCTGACGTTTCGGTTTAGGGCCAACCAACAAGAAACGGCAGCAGATGGAGATTGCTTCCATATAAATTAAACTCCAATTACACACGAGAAGTAGTAGATGACAATTTCTATGCATCCAGGTCTTGACTTCGAATGCTGCTTGCATCAGATAGGGCCAGCGAGCTGCTGCTTTCCTCGAACTCATCGCGCCTCATCGAGTGCCTGCCTTGGGACGACGCAAAGCGATCGGACATGGACAGGCGCCGAAGCATCGCAAAGACCTTCGCGGCCTTTCCCTCGTTACTTCTCCTGATCATCAACAGAGGATGGGAGAAGAGAACAGGGGAGTGAGGGAGGCTGATGTCGCTCAAGGCCGCGGCATGCAGAGTTTTTGAGGCGAATCTGGGACGATGATGGTCTTCTGCTTGGGAACACCGGGCTGAACCTCCCACTTGAACGGGATGGATCCTGGCCTTTTGAAGGAATCATCAACGTCCATCTCCCCCCTCAATTTCCCCCTATTATATATACTTCGTCTTACTTTTATCCTCTTTCTCTCTGCTCAGCTCTATTTATAAGCTCAAGTGTTGATTTATGTTGAAGGAGAAAACCTGCTCTAGCTACGATCCATTTCATTTTGGAAATAACAAAACAAAATAAAATAAAATGAAGACTTTTGATATTGACTTGCGCAAGAAAAGAAGTTGCAGGGAAGTTGGGTTTCAGCTTCTTTTGTGTGAGGTCGAATTGTATTTGTATGGATTGGAAGAGTAAAACTCCGCGTGGAAACCTCCTCGTCTTTAAATACGTCTTCACGTCAGGAGTGTTTCATAATATCCAGGTGTGTGGCTACGTGGGGGAACAGGTGCGACCGTCCCATCAAATTTGAAAAACAAAATTAATGCATCATAAAAAAAAATAAAGAAAAGGTTGTTTATAAATTTTAAAATTTTTTACAATTTTTTTTTCGTAAAAGTCTAATTAAAACCCACAACTTTTTTCTCTCTCCAGAGTGGATTTTTTTTTTCTTTCTTCTCCCTCCTTTAATTCTTTTTTATTTTTCCATAACTTTAATTTTATATTCAAAATCCTCCATCAAATATCATTATCATTGTCTCCCACACCATCATTACTGAATGTTATTACTTCCAGTACTATTGTCGTTTGTTGCCAATGCTATCGTCGTTGCTTCACTGAGGCTCAATACCAAATGTCTTTTCATTAAGGTAAAATTTTCATATTTGATTTCTTTCTATTACTAATTTAAGGATTAGAAAAACATAGTGTTAATTTTTCATGTTCTTATTTACTAAGTCAAATATGTCAAATATTTACAAATATATATGTCAAATATTTACAAATATTGAGATGTCTCATGCATTTGATATTTGATTTGTTATATGAAGGTGATCAATTTTATTGGTAACTATTCAAAAGTTTAATCAATTGTATCACATCATTTATTACATAGATAGAGTTATCATATAATTGATCATCTTAGGATATCAACAATACATAATCATCTTTAAGATAAGAATTAAAGTTTGATTATTATATGACTAGAAAAGTATGTCATTATAACGTAAAAAACTTGACTTAGTATCTCTACCAATATATATGAAAAATAAGGTGATATGGGGAGTATTAAAAGTTGCCACGAGTGCAAACGAAAGTTAATCGGATTCTGAGTTAGTTTAAAGTCAAGGGGGATCAATAGAACCACCCCTTTTTGACTGAGCCGATTCGCCAGTCTTCTCGGTTGAGCCAACCGATAGCCTTTCCAATCAAGGTCAACCCACCAGACTTCTAGGAAGAGTCGTCCGACAGTCTATCCAATGAAGACCAACTCGCTAGAGCCGTCGATAATTTTCCTAGTAAAGGCCGACCCGTTAGAGCCAACTGACAGTCTGCCCAATAAGAGTCGGCCTCTAGTTATTTAGGCCAGAGTCGACCCATTAGTCCTTGGTTGGTCCTATCCAGGGGCTTAGCTCCACGATCGAATATCCAATTCATGTCTGATCGGCCCTACCGTTCGGACACTCAGGCTCACCTTCACTTTGATTGATGATTCTCCCAATCCCAGATATTCAGATGTTCTAGCACGTGGACCGATGTGACTGATGGAATGATAGAGAGGATATAGTGTAATGTCACGAGATCTCCTATGGTACCAGATATGATTGGTGTGACCTTCTGATATGACGATGAGACAACTTTCATACTAGGACATGATATGATATATTGTCAAAAGTGCATCATCTTCTTGAGAGCCACATATGTGATATCTCCTTTTTTAGGTTATAAAAAGCCCCTCACGGTAGGCCAAGGTACGTGTGTGTCTAGAGAGATACATGTAACTTTTCTACACTATTTATCTTCATTTTCATCGTTGGAGATCAGACTTGAGAGTCGAAGTGGAAGCCGGGGCACCCCCAACCATCCCTCAAACATTTTGTTTCCCTTTTCTTGTCTTCTAGTAGTCTTGCAACATCATTAACCAGGATTTTCTGGGATTCTCGACTCCTTGCTCCTAGCTTTTTTCTTGGAGGTCTAGCAAAGCAGTCAACTCAAAAGACAAGTCACCTTCTTCTTCTTTTGAATCATGGTGACTTTGTCTACATTTTAGCCAATTCACTGGTAGTCCATTGTTGTTGATTTAAGATGGGATCAAATTTGGCACCGTCCTGGTGATGGAGACTTAGTCAACACTGGCAATACCTCACCGGTAGTCCATCTCCATCAATTTCAGACAAGATCAAATTTGGTGTAATCTGTGGGAACATTATGCTTGATCTGAAGATTGAAGATGGATAACGTCGAAAAACTCTCTACCGTCACCATAATCCTGGAGGATTTCAACAAACACATCATCGACAAAGTGCAAAATGTTAGGATCTTACCGTTAAGCTAGAGGGGGGGGGGAATAGCTTTCTCTCGATTTTCTCTTCCTACAATTTTAGCATGTGCAAGCGGAAACAATAATAACAAAATCAATCAAACGCTAACACGTCACTTTTACGTGGTTCGGAGATGACGCTCCTACTCCACGGCTGTCCGTAAGGTGGACGATCCTGATTCGTCGGTGGATGACTCCCCGGATGCCCTCTGGCTAGCTCGTGTAGCTCCTTGTGGGTGGAGAAACCTCGCCACAACACTTCAACAGTACCCGAGCACTAGAAGACTACTAATGAGCTCTAACCAAGCTCATTTCGTCAAGAGCTCTCAAACACAACCGAGCCCCTTTAAATAGTGCTCAAGACTGAGAAACCCGCTACCAGTCGACTAATCCACCTAAATTCGACCGTTGCAAGCCTAACGTTCAAATTTTCAGCCACACCAGTCGACTGCTCCAGGGGCAGTCGACTGATCACCAATCGACTGGTCCATTACCAGTAAACTGATCTTTCTGTGAGTTTGAGTTCCTTGCTAGTAGTTGACTAATCCATTCCCAGTCGACTGCCCAGCTTACATGTTCACTCTCCCTCACTCCGAAGAACCACCTTCACGTATGCCTTCAAGTCCACTCCCTTGTCTCGCCCCTTGAAGTCCTCTTCCACCGGCCGTCGTCCCTCAGATGTGCACGCAAGCCCTCAGCTTGCCTCCATGCCATCCTTCACGTATGACCTTTGATGTCCACTTCCCCCGGCTTGCCCTTGGAGTCCTCTTCCCTCGGCTCTCGTCCCTCGGATGCGTACTCCATGTGTGACTTACCAAGTCCTGCAAACCCAATCACACATATCAAACACAAGGATAAACCTAACTTAAACGCTTTGCCCAAACATCAAAACACATGGTCACTCCGGACCATAGATGCCCAAAAAATCTCTCCCTTTTTGATGTTTAGCAATACGTTTAAGTTAGGAAAAATAAATAGCAAATATGCATGGATCCTATCACAAGGCATCCCCACACTTAACCTCCCCACAAGTTTAGGACTTTTACCAAAATCGGGCTTTTTAAAACTTTTCCAAGGCTCCCCCTACATTGGACTTACAAAGACTTTTTAAGAACTCTCCAAGGTTCCTCTTACGCCATCAAATGAGCAACAATGCTCTCCCTTTAGGTAAGCTCCCCCTGGACCTAGGATTTCTTTCAAAGGCATGCTTGGTTTCCCACTTAAACCTAACAACTCTCCCACTCTGCCACACATCAAAAAGACTCCAACAATTTTTCCCTTATTGGATCCTTTAACCCCTAATGATCATAAACATAGTGTACTAACTCCCCTATAAGATTACACACTAGTTTTACATCATTTTGACACCTTTTGACTGCTGAAAAGACATTTCAGCCTTGACCAGTCGACTGCCCCTTCTACCAGTCGACTGATACTCTGAAAAACCCAATTTCAGCATTTTTGACCCAAATTCAGAAATGGACCAGAAATTTCATAAATCTCCAAAATTCTCAAATTTTATGGAGAGGTTTGTGGTACCCATATCTACTTGGAAAAAATACATCCAAATACGTATCTATCACCATTCCCAAGCTTGACATAACACCCAAAACTAGCTAAATAGTTCAATTGAACATTGACCTACAGTCCTAGTTTAGACCTCCGCTTGATGTCTCTGCCCAAACCAAGCCACAATGCATCCCTAGCATTAATTTATATGACATTTACACATCATAAACCAACTTTTATGCTATATGACCCCAATGTCATATTTCTATGCATGATACACAACTTCAACGTGCCAAAACCCACGAATTGAGACTCAAGTCCGTCTCTAACTCCCTTGGCACACTTTATGACCCATCTAGACTTCCGAGAGGAATCCTTTCAGGATCCATAAACCATGGGTCCCAACTTGGCTCCTAGAGCTCCCCCTTGAGCTTTTAGCCTTAGTCACCTCCCTAGGTGACTCACTCATAAACCCAAGGCCACACCGGTGTACCTCCAGTGACTCTTTGTTGGATCGATAGAACCAATAGAGGGGAGGGGTGAATATCGGTATTCGTTTTTTGGAAAATTAAGAGCAGGTGCACAGCGGAAAAATAAGAAACAATAATAACACAGAGACACAGTCGTTTTTACTTGGTTCGGAGCCTGGGTCGACTCCTACTCCAAGGCCCACGGTCGTTGACCGTTTACTTTGGGCAATTCTATATCAGGTGCAAATTCGTTTACAAAAGATTACAGAATTTAGAATTAAGTACAGTAAACATTTTAAAGAAAAACTCTTTTACCGACATCCGAGGTAGATTGACTTTTTCTGAGCAGCGGGACGTCGTCGGCACGAGTTGGAATGACTTCGAGGCGAGGCGCGAGTGCAGAAGAGCGTAGAAGAGTTGATTCAGAAGTTGTATCCAAGCTTGGGGTCGAGGGGTGCTATTTATAGCACCTAGGGGCGCCCTGCCACGTGTCACTCGATCCCTAATTCTCTTGGTCAAGCATTATCCCGCTCCAATAGGGATGAGGTTTGACCCTGGGGCGCCCTGGTCGCTGAGGGCGCCTTGGTTGACGCGGTCTTCTCGGCTGAATAGAGTTGATCGGCCTCGCTGGCATGGGCGCGGAGCGCCTTGGCTCCTGAGGGCGCCCTAGCTGTTGAGGGCGCCCTGGATGCAGAGGGCACCTTCGGCCAGTGGTTAGCTGAACTCCTTTTTGCTTTACTTGTTTCTTGTTCACCTTGGAGGCGCCCTAGACACTCAGGGCGCCCTACTCAGCTGCTGCCTCACTCCTTTGAGGCTCTCTGAGTTACAGACACACGTTCCTTTGGTGCTGCATCCAGGGTTAGTCCGAAAACAAAATAAAGCATTAATTTGTTAGTTTATACAGCCTTAGCTATCTTGGTTCTGACTTTGGTCTCCAAAATGGAGCCCTAGGTCGAACCGACGCCTACTGTTCCATCGACGGGGAACGCGTCCTCACCTACTCCTCTCGGGAGAATTTACCTGATGCCAACCGCTCCTTTGGTTGGACTTTTGCCTGAAGGTCCTTTGTCTGGTCTTGGATGCCGAGCTGCCCTTCGCTCAGTGCCTAACATTCCTTCGCTAGGGCTTCAATCCCTGGCTGTCCTTCGCCTGGCGCCTAGCAGTCCTTCGCTAGGTCTTTTGACCCTGGCATTCCTTCGCCAGTGCCTAGCAATCCTTCGCTAGGTCTTTTTACCCTGGCATTCCTTCGCCAGTACCTAGCAGTCCTTCGCTAGTACTTCTCCTGCACACTAGAGTAACTTGTCAGACATCAAGTAAGACTTAACTTTTGACCTATGTTGCCATTATCAAAACACAGGTTTGACTTGGGTGCATTCTTCACCAACAATCTCCCCCTTTTTGATTTATGGCAACCCTAGTTCAAGAAGTTAAGTTAAGCAAGCATGAAAAAAGTTTTAAATTTTGTTCCCTCCCCTGGAAGGAATCTCCCCCTAGATTTTTCAAAAATTCGTGGGGTAAAAACTTTACTTGTACTTTGAAAACTCAAGTTTTAGGTACTTAGTAATCTTTTAAGAACTTAAGTTAAAAGTACATAGGAGTGTTTTTTTGAAGCATGATTTTAGAGTACTTTAAAAATTTAAAGCTTTAAGTTTTAAGGTACTCAAAAGTTTTGAAGGTGTTAGGGTTTAGTAGGCTTTGAAATACTTTAGTATATTAAGTACTTAAAAATTTTGAAAATTTAAGTACTTAAAGTACATTTGGAAAGTACTTAAAAATTTTTTAAAAACTAAGTGCTTAGTAACATTGTACTTATATAGTTTTGAGAAACTTAAGCTTTAAGTACTTATAGAAAAAATTTTGACAAGCTTAAGTTAAAACATTTTGAAAGGCTAAGTTAAAACATTTTGAAAGGCTTGAACACTTAACAAAATTTTGAGGGCTTAAGTAAAAATTTGAGAGTTTTAAGAACTTAAGTACCTTTTTTTTTTAAAAAAAAAACTTAAGTAATCTTGAAAGACCTAAGTACTTAGCAACATTGTACTTATACAGTTTTGAAAAACTTCAGCTTAAAGTACTTATAGGAAAAATTTTGCCAAGCTTAAGTTAGAAAATTTTGAAAGCTTAAGTATTTTTGAAAATTTTTGAATAAGGAGAAAAAAATTTTTGAAACCTTTTTGAATAAATTTTGCTCTTTCCTTTCCTATCTCTCCCCCTTTGTCATATATCAAAAAACAGATAAATATAGCAGAAATAAGATTGCAATAAGTAAGATTTTGCTGTACTGAATCAATTCCTAATTTAGACATAAATTAACTCAGTCAATTTTCTCTGTAGGGACCTGTCTAACCCAATTAGCTACTTACTAACTGTTAGAAACAGTAGTTTTTGCTAGGGTTAGTCAAGTTAAGTGCTTCTGTTCAAGTTAGATTTTCTAAGCTTGACACTTAACTTGATTGCTGTGAAAGTTGTATTTAGTGCCCCAATTACTGCAGATGCACTGACTTAAAGCATCTTGAATTAAGGCAAAGACCTAAGCATCTCAACCCTTTCTAGGTTATCATTCAAAAGTACCCTAAGGTGCTTGTGAGATGCTGGCTTCTAAGTCTATAGGTGCATACAGTTCTAGGGTTAGGACCTAGGCTAAGTCCATTTTTGAAAAGGCCTTAGTTTTGAAAGGGGGTAGTTTTTGAAAAAAATAAAACTAAGTCGAAAATGAAAACTGATTTTGAAATTAAGTAAAGCAGTTTTTCAAATTCTATTTTTAGAAAAAAAATTTTAAATCAGGTTAAAAAAAATGAAGTTAGTCTATTCTATAGAGCACAATCCTAACTGCCTTCTTAGTGAGCTGAACTCAGATTCAGGTAAGGGTTTTGTGAATATATCAGCTAAGTTGGATTTTGAGTCTATATGGTGAAGTACTATCTCACCCCTGGCTACATGGTATCTTACAAAATGATGTTTGACTTCTATGTGTTTGGTTATGGAGTGTTGGATTGGGTTCTTAGTTAAATTAATTGAACTTATATTTTCAATAAATACTTGAGTTTGGGTGTAATTGAGCTGGAAGTCCTTAAGTGTGTGCATCATCCATAAAAGTTGAGCAACACACTCTCCTAAGGCCACATACTCAGCTTCAGTTGTGGATAGAGCTACACAGTGTTGTTT